>CM014277.1:8999697-9028873 GCA_004135705.1 Alloteropsis semialata
AGGCACTAAAGAGTAAGGTCATGGCTTGTGCATTGCGTTGGATTTCAAATTCTTGATCTTGACTCAATGGTCCTCTTCCCTTGGGCATTGTGACACCTACATACACAATCTTCCAAAGGGCCGGGTTGACCCCTATCAAGTACGCCTCCATCAAGCGAGACCATTGGTTATAACCATTCCCGTCAAAGCGAGGTGGTTTACCAAGGTTCACCGATTGAGACGAAATGGAGTTGCTCAAACGAGAATAATCGAAATGAACTTGGTTAGTATGATCATTTCTTATAGATTTGAAGGACTTGTCATCATCGTCGGAGTCCTCATCTTCGGATGATTCTTCATGATCATCACCTGTTCGTCTTTGAGAGTGTATGTCCTTGGTAGAGGGTCCGCTAGTCTCCCTTCTTGCTTGAGGGTCACCATCACCACCTGTGGGAAGGATCGGTTGTTCCTCCGGAGTTGACATCTTTAATCTCCGAGCGGTTAAGCTCTAAAAGGAGAGCCTTGCTCTGATACCAATTGAAAGGACCTAGGATGTCAACTAGAGGGGGGGTGAATAGTTGAAACTGAAAATTTTCGCTCAAAAACACTGTCAGTCACAGAAAGTGCGGAGACTCCGAAGAAAAGTCCGGAGGTTCCGAACAAGTTCGGATACTCCGAAGATTTCTCCGGAGAGTCCGGAGATAATTGCCGAATTGAATATGACAGATCAAACCTCACTGAAAATCAGATCGCCTAATTTCCATACAACCCTGGGATGTATACAACCCAATTCAAGTGTCACTTGCAGCAGGAACCTTCACAGATGATAGATCGGGACCAAACCCTAGAATATAGCACAATAGCAACAAGTAGCACAAGAACAAGAACAAACACAAGAAGACACAGGGATTTAAGACCCGGAGTTCAGTCCCACACAAGGAACCTACGTCTCCGTTGAGGAGCCCACGAAGGGCGGGTTTATCCACCAAACCACTTTCCTCTTCTTCAATCAACCCAAGGGTCAAATGAAGAACTTACTCAGCTGTAGGGGTAATACAAACTTCTCAAGACAACCACAGCGGATTGGTTGCTCTTGAATGACGCCTAGCCGTCTAGGAGCTTGAAGCTCCAAGAGTAAATAACGCGATTTACCGGCTTGAAGGCGACCGAGGTGCTCAAATGATGGGGAATCAGCACACAAGCACAATCTCTTGAACTCCACTCAATCCCTCACTCAATCCCTCACCAAATCTACCTTAGGAAGCAAGAGGGAGTGAAAAGGGGAAGGGAAATCGCCTTTGGAGGCTTCAGTTCGAAAAGGAGTCAGAGAGAGAAGAAAGAAGGGGACCGGGGGGTATAAATACCCGTTCAGCCGAAATAGCCGTTGTACCTGTTAAGTTCCGGAGTCTCCGAAGAATTTTCCGGAGTCTCCGAACTTTCTGGAGAACACCTCCTCCAGACACCAAAGTCCGGACACTCCGAACAAATGTCCGGAACCTCCGAAACTTCACAGGTAAAGCACTCTAAACTAATTTCCCAGTGAAGTGCAAGTGCAAGGTGTCTCTCATGGATAAGTTAGATGATATTTTGAGCACCTTGTCACCACCAAGCTAGTTTTTCGGCATCCCTCTTGATAGTACGGTTTTCCTAAACTCAATATTCAAGAGAATAAAAATTAATCTTCGTGTAAGCTTCAATCATGCTTTCTTTTCCCTTTTTGAGTGCCATGTTTCATCAAAATGTTTCCTATTGATTTCACCTGTTACCTGTACATAGCCTCATTGCAAACATTAGATACTAAAGCGTGTTGTCATTAATCAACCAAAACCAAAGAGGATCATAGATGCACTTTCACATTGGTTGAATGACAATCTCCAAAAGTGCTCAAGTGAACCCTTGTGAGTCTAACCATGAGAGTTTCTAACTTAGTGGGGGTTCCCTGGGGAAACCGGTTTTACCGGTTTTCGAAACCGGTTAAACCGGTTTGTGTGGCCTGAGCGTCTAACAGCTAGTTTGTTTGAAATCCGGTGAAACCGGTTTTGGTAACCGGTGGAACTGGTTTTCTCTGACAGAAAAACGGCTAGTTTTTTGTGGGATGGGTATTTATACCCATGAGCTCCTCTTGAAGGGGTTGCTGGTCTTGTGCGTCCCTAACCCTTTCTAAAGGCCAGCAGGGCTCTCCCCAACCTCTATTTGTGAGATTTAAGCAATCCTTGTAAGATTCTTGAGTTGGGTTGAGAGAGTAACTTGTGTGTGAGCATTGGAGAGCAATCCATTCCTTGAGCACTTGTGGTTTCGTCGATCAGCTGTTGAAGCATTTGTTACTCTTGAAGGTTCTTCCTCCTAGACGGCTAGGCGTTGCCCGGTGAGCTACCGAAGTGTGTGGTGAGCCACGGGATCGTTTGTGAAGGTTTCACCTCGCCTCCGCAAGGGAAGAGGTAACTTAGTGGAAAGAGGAGATAGCTTGACCTAGGATGGTCGCATAAGTTTCCTCAACGGAGAGTAGGATTCACCGTGCCTTGGTGGCTGCTTGGTGCGAGCGGTGAATCCGAACTTCGGGAGAAAAATCTTTTTGTCTCTTGGTTTGAGCTCTTTCCTCATTTTGTCATTTCTAGCATATTACTTGTGCTTCCGCTACGATTTACTTTGGTGTGTTGAGCTGTGTGCAGGAGCTTCATTGGAACACTTGAAAACAACCCTGAAAGCTTCACACCATTTGTGGTTTGTGCTAGAATTCGTAGAGAGGAAATATACTTGTTAGTGCAATCTGTGCAGGAACCGGTTTTACCGGTTTGGAAAACCGGTAATACCGGTTTTGGTGCTGACTATTGGAATTAGTTTTTGTAAATTGCAGATTCGCCTATTCACCCCCCTCTAGTCGACATCAAGGTCCTTTCAAATAGAAAACACATGTTTTATTCCTGAAAGAAATAACAAAGGAAAGAATAATATTTTGCCAAACATAGTTTTTCATCTTGCAGATATGGAGAAAGGAGAAAGTTCCTACAAAGATATGCCCTCCAAAAATAAGAAAAAGACAGAGATGCCATTGAATCCTGATAAACACAAGCTAATATCAAAAGAATTCTAAGAAAACACACATAGCTTGAATGAAATATTTAAGTCAGATACTCCCCCTAGCAGTACTACTTATAAGCTTCTTATTCCCAGAATAAGTTTCAAAACTGAGCAAACATTGTCCTGCTTCAACCAAGATATCAAAGACCTAATCTGGAAGAAATATTCTGAATGGCAATATCAAAAATTCCTTGATATTAAAAAATATTTCATGAACCTTTACAAAGGAAATGAAAACCACCAAGGCATATCCATCATCACTCATACATTTCCACTACTACATCTTGATGATAAGTTAATCATCAAGCCCCACCACAAATACATGATATTAAAAGCCAGCATATATCTAAGACATTTCAGAAACCTGCAGATACATTCCACTAAGAATATTTCTCTGCAAGGTATCATAGATCATGGATTAGTCCATTCCATATATGGTTCACTACCAGAGATCATCCATTCCGATCTTGGAAAAGCCGTCAAGGAAGCATGCAAAAAATTAGCATATCTTCGAGAAAAATACAGATTACTGTTCTATTCCAATCCACCAAAATTCACATACCCAATGAGACTAGCCACTCATGATATTTTCATTACCAAAGAGAAGAGAATGTAAAGCAGGGAAATTCACAGCAAAAGCTACTCCATTTACACAGACAAGCTTACATACGGCTTTCCCTTTCGGGAAATCCCAAGCACTTACACATTACTAAGGATTACCTTACAGCGGGTATCTTACAGCGGCGGTCCTTCAATATGCTATGTTACAAGGTGGACTAGTACTACTGATGGTGGTGGATGAGCTCGCGCTCTGGTGGATGGGTGTGGTCGCCTGATCGTGCTCGTGCCTCGGCCTTCAGGCTTCACTCTCCTTTTATAGCCGAGCGTCGAGAGACTCCACTTATTGGCTTGTACTGTACATACTTTTAGCTTGCTCAATGTTATGGCGAGTGGGCCGGCTGGAGGCCTAGGCCCACGAGCACTGTACCTTGGAACAGTACCCTGATGGGATTAGTTTAATTAGGATAGAGATAAATTAGAGTTTGTTAGGATATTTGCTTAGGGGTCAAGTTAGACGTCTCTATAAAAAGGAAACATCCTTGTATCAATTAGGTCAAGGAAGAAGTAGAGGATTAATCTCAGAGCCTCCAGCGTGAGGGCGAGATCCCATCTACCCCTTCCCTATCTCAGTAATCTAGCCATATCAACTCTGGTATCAGACGGGACTTTCCTCGGTCTTGCCTGCCGCCAATCGTCTCCCCTGCGTGCCGCCTCTCTCCTGCCACCATGGGAGAACCCCTCACCAAAGCTCACTTCCACGCCGGCATTGACAGGATCCTCACCAAGCTCGACGCCGCCATCGCCAAGATCAACGCTGGCGGCACATCAGCGCCGCCAACTGCGACCACACCTGCTGCAACAGCAGTACTGCCCTCGGCCTCCCCGACGACTCCACCAGCACCCCCGCAGGTGGAATCGCCAACGACCATGACAGATTTGGAGGAGTGGTAGCTGCAGTTTCGGCGGAAGGTGGCAACATCACCAATGGCGGCAGCAGTGGCCGCGGGCCCTTCCTCACCATCAGCGCCGTCAACCGTGGTCACATCTGCCGCAACGGCTTCACCACCAGCAGCAGCGCCTACATCGTCACCAGCAGCCGTGCCACACGTGGCCGCGGCGTCTCTTGCCGCGACTCGCGCGGCCTCGTCCTCCGCGGCACCCGTCCCGGCTGTGTCTCCTCCATGCGCGGCCGCTAAATCGAGCCCTCTGGCGGCATCTGCTGCAGCCCTTCCTTCACCGACGCAATTGGCCCAGCCGCTCGCTGCCCTGACACAGATGCAATCGTCGCCATCTATGATCCCAGATCAGGATTACAGCCACCGACCGCACTTCCGGACTGCAGCAGCAACATCAAGCCACGCACGGCATCGTCTCCAGGGTCCCCCGCGCCCCTCGCGGCCTAGTTTCCAGAACCCCCCGCGCCATGCGTGGCCTCGTTTTCGGTGCCTCCAGCGTTCGCCGCGCCTCACGCGGACCCCACGGCCTGCCTACGGCGGCGCCCTTGCGCGTCCTCATCGGCCCTCTCGTCGGTCCCTTCAGCCACGACGGAACCAAAGCAGCGTGGCCTGCAGATCTGGGCCCGCGCGGAATCCGCGCGCCACCGTGTGCGCGCACGCCCCCGTCGGCCCCAACACATGCAGCGAGCTCTTGCCGCCTCCGCCGCTCTTCTCCACGTGCGGCCACCATGCGGTGTCGTCCGCCTGCTCCAACTACCCCAACATCTGTAGATGAGGAGCATTGCTGCGCTGGGCCGAAACAGGCTGGGCTGCAATATGCTCGCCTTGGGACGTCCTCAGCAGATTTGGGATGCTATTTCTCGAGCAAAGCTTCTGGCTCCTATTCCTGGAAGAGCAACACGTGCTGATCGTCACAGCCAGGAGGTCAAAGGACTTCGTGATACAGTTGTTGCAGCATCAACGCGGGCAGTCCCAACTGCCGGGCCAGCAGCGTGCTGGGCCGTCGCACCCGGCCTTCCGGCAGCCCGTCGTCGCCAGTTCAGCAGCCCACGCTGGTTGGACTCATGTTCCAATTTCCTGTTTGCCGCTGGCCAACTGCTGTTGTGGGTTGCCTCCGCGCTGTCAAACTTCCTCAGCTGCTCAAGGGTGCTTCATCGCGTTCAGGTTTAGGCTACATAGGATTCGGCAACATTCAGCACCACCCCGACATGCTCTGCAGCTATGAGCATCACCACAGCTCGAGGACGAGCTGTCTTCGAGGGGTGGTGAAGTGTTATGGCGAGTGGGCCGGCTGGAGGCCTAGGCCCACGAGCACTGTACCTTGGAACAGTACCCTGATGGGATTAGTTTAATTAGGATAGAGATAAATTAGAGTTTGTTAGGATATTTGCTTAGGGGTCAAGTTAGCTATCTCTATAAAAAGGAAACATCCTTGTATCAATTAGGTCAAGGAAGAAGTAGAGGATTAATCTCAGAGCCTCCAGCGTGAGGGCGAGATCCCATCTACCCCTTCCCTATCTCAGTAATCTAGCCATATCACTCAACGAGCGCCGTTGGTCTTCAATTATTGGTGACGCTTTTGGCATTTAATGACACCTGGTCGTCCTTTTGTCTTCAATAATTGACTGGCGACGTCTTCTTAGATATGGATAACCACTGACGTCAGTGCTTGCGTCAGCACTTCGTCTTCTGGAGTTATCTTCTGCGTACAGTCTTCCACGCCCCAATTATTGATATCATAAGATATCAATAATGAGATGTGTGAAATACGGTACTAAATACGATACTATATATATGCAGATGACATACACATGAACATACAAATTTCTTCCTCTCCTATTGTAGTCATGGACACTTCTGGATCTTTCTCAAACTTGCTAAACTTTGCAATCACAAGTGGCGATCCACAAAATCCAGTTAGTCAACAATACCATTTCTCTTCAACCCAATACCCCGTGAACTATCCACCACCACAATTTTCTCCCAATTTCAACCCTCAGTATCCCCACATGTTCAATCCTTTTGGAGGCCAATCTAGCTACCCACAGTTCCCATACACACAAGGAAGCTATCAAGGTACTTACCAGGGCATGAGACAGCAGCCACAGGGAGGTGGTCAAGCATCACCAGTAGGATCCATTGGCATCTTCCAAGGGAGTAGAGGCAGTGATTCGCAGGCTGATGAAAGCAGTCCTGCTGGTTCAGCTTCTCCGGTGTCCCAAGGGCAGCTTCACCAGTAGATCCTATTGACACAGAAAAATGGAGTGATAAGAGTGAGAGCAGCCTTGAAGAAAACCAAAAGAAAGAAGGGCGTGTGTATTGGGGAGAGGAGGAAAACCTTCGGTTAGTAAGTGCTTGGTTGAAGTGTTCCAATGATCCAGTTAAAGGACTTGATAGGAGGGGAGATAGATACTGGAAGGATGTTGCAGCAGAGTATAACTTGCATGCACCCAAAGAGAAAAGAAGAACACCTACTCAGTTGAAAAACCATTGGAACAAGACTATTCCTTTTATTACCAAGTTCAATGGATGTTACAACAAGGCAAGAAGAGAGCATATTAGTGGTGAATCTAATGATCAAGTCATGGAAAGAGCCCGCGAAGAGTATAAAGGACTTATCAAGAAAAAGAAGCCTTTTGCACTGGAGTATTGGTGGAGAGCAGTGAAGGATCAACCCAAGTGGAGCAAAGCTTACCCAATTGAAGAAATGGTGAACAAGAGAAGTAGGCTGAACGCATCAGGAGCTTATACTTCTTCAAATCAAGAGAGTGAAGATGATGACCCTGCAGCGAGGCATCAACCACCAGGGCGAAATGCAATGTTTTAAATCTCTGGCTATAGCTGCAGCTATAGCCGGAGATAGCCGCTGGAGATGGGTGCAGCTAGGATGTACATCTTTTTTCGCTACGGAATGTGACCCGCTAATAGCTGAAAATAGCCGGAGATAGCCGCTAAATGGGCCTACAATTAGCGGCCGCTAAAGACTTTTGCTGGGCTGAAATCGAGCGCGGACGGACCAAATTCAGAACTCCACCTCGCGCGGCATTTCGCGAGAGGTATATAATGCGACGGCCTCCCAGTTAACCCTAGCCCGCTCATTTTCCCTCCCTCCTCTCCCGGACGAAAAAGCGGCGGCGGCGCGGCGTTGCGACTTGCGGGCGGCGGCGGCGCGGCGCTGTAGCCAGAGCCCCGGACCCGGAGGCGAGGAGGACCGGCCGAGGCTGCATCCAGAGGCCCACTCCTCTCCCCCAAGTTGCTCCGCTCCTCTCCCCCAAGCGGCCAAGCAGCACCGACAGTTCAGCACTAGCAGACTCTCCCCAGCAGCATCGGCAGTTCGGGCACCAGCAAGCTTCCCCGAGCAGCACCATGTCCCAGCCGGAGCAGGAGACAGGCAAGTTTAGAATTTGAGTTTGTTCCACTAAAACACGTTCGAACTGTCTAGGATCTAATTTTCTTTTTTTGTCCTTACTAGCAGATGACAGGAAGATTTCTTTTTTTCTTGTTTTTCTGTCTAGTCTACAATCCTTGCTTGCTCGAAGTGTATATTGTTTAGTCAAAGAAACATAGATTCTTCCTGTTTTGTTTCATTCAATTGCACATCTTTCATACATGCTGCAGTACTATGGATGTAATAGAAATCCCTAGGGTCATGTCTTTCATACTTTTTGTTTGCACTGTACATAGGAAACCCATCAAGCGCCGCCTCTGCCTCAGTAACAAATGAACCACCGAAACCTGTTGATGACCCTGCATGGGCTCATTGTTTCTGCCCAAACATAAACAAGAATCATATCCTGCGCTGCAAGTACTGTGACAAGATTTGCTCTGCTGGGATTACATGAATAAAGTACCATCTTGCTGGCATTAAAGGCTTCAATGTTAGGAAGTGCAAGAAAGTTCCAACTCCAGTTCAGCAAGAGATGTTTGAACTGCTTACAAGGAAGTGCAGCGAAAAGGAACAGAAAAACAAGGAAAGGGAAAGGGAGAGATCTGAAGTTAACATAGATCATTCAGATTATGAAACTATTAATGAAGAAGATTCTGATCATGACAATGAGGTTCTTGTGGTGATGCCAAAGCCAACAAAAGGATCTAGTAGCTCTAGATCTGCAGCAGGTGGTGCCACTATCGATCAGTTCTACAAGCCTCCTTTTATAAAAGAGTCTGTTCAGATGACACAGAGAGGAATCAAGCTTAGCAATAAGGTTCAAACAACATTGACAACTCAGAAAAGAGAAGAGAGGAGGGATAGAGCCTCTGAGTACATATGTCAGTGGTTCTCTGAAGCTAGCATTGCACACAATACAGTCACCCTTCCTAGCTTTGCTCATATGATTGAGGCCATTGGACAATTTGGTAAAGGTTTGAGAGGGCCTAGTCCCTATGAAATGAGTGGACCATTCTTACAGAAAAGGAAGCAGAAGGTGCTCTAAGGATTCAAGGACCATAAGGAATCATGGGAGCTCACAGGTTGTACTGTCATGACTGATGCATGGACAGATAGGAAGGGCAGGGGTGTGATGAATTTAGTTGTCCATAGTGCTCATGGCGTTCTTTTCTTGGATTCAGTGGACTGCTCAGGTGACAAAAAAGATGGAAAATACATCTTTGATCTTGTGGACAGATATATAGAAAAGATAGGGGAGCAACATGTTATCCAAGTGGTGACTGATAATGCCAGTGTCAATAATACAGCAGCAAGCTTATTGACAGCAAAGAGGCCTTGAATATTTTGGAATGGATGCGCTGCTCATTGCCTAGATCTCATGCTGGAGGATCTTGGGAAGCTTGCAGTAGTTGAGCAAACAATTTCTAGTGCAAGACAAGTGACTGTATTCTTGTATACTCATACAAGGGTGTTGGATTTGATGAGGAAGTTTCTGAAGAAAGACTTGGGTTGTCCTGGGGTTACTCGATTTGCCACTGCTTATTTGAATATGAAAAGTTTGCTAGACAACAAGAAGGAGTTGACAAGGCTGTTCAAATCAGATGAGCTCAATGAGTTGGGTCACTTGAAGAAGGCCAAGGGGAAGAAAGCCCTCAAATGGGTGAGGTCTGAAGTCTTTTGGAAAAATGTTGACATGGCAGTTAATTTCTTTGAGCCATTGGCAAATGTGCTGAGGAGAATGGATAGTGATGTACCAGCAATGGGATTCTTTCATGGATTAATGCTTGAGGCAAAGAAAGAAATTTCTGAGAGGTTTGATAATGATGAGAGTCGCTTCAAGGTTGCTTGGGATATCATTGATAAGAGGTGGGACAGCAAGCTCAAGACCCCACTACACTTGGCTGGGTACTATTTGAACCCCCACTTCTATTACCCTAAGAAGTCAGAGATTGAGCATGATGGTTCCTTTAGAGCAGGTTTGATTGATTGTATTACAAAGATGGTTGATGATGAAGCACCCCAAGATAATATAATTGAGGAACTCAGCATGTACCAGGATCAACAAGGGACATTTGGCCATGAAATTGCTGTAAGGCAGAGGAAAAATAAGAATTTCAATCCAGGTGAATAACTGAATAAGTGAATATAATTATAATACCATCCTTTTGCTGTCACAATTGCTTAACACCTTAAATCTTGTCTATGCAGCAAAGTGGTGGTTGAACCATGGCACAAGCACGCCAAATTTGAGGATATTGGCATCAAGGATTCTCAATCTAACATGCAGCTCCTCAGCTTGTGAGAGGAATTGGTCAGTTTTTGAGCAGGTAAAAATGATTCTTCCCTCACAATGGTTCTTTCTTTTTAGTATGTTCTCAGATTTTTAAATTTTATTTGCTCAGTAAACTTAGGCATCTATAATATAGTCACTTAGTCAGTTAAGCATCATTGTTGGACAGTAGCAATTCTGTCCAACGAAGCTTCTGTTAATCATGTTCATGGCTTCATAAAAAATCCAGCAACTAAATTCTGTTGACTCATAGGTTCATACGAAAAAGCGCAACAAGCTACTTCATGAAAGGATGAGAGATCTTGTGTTTGTGAAGTTTAACTCCAAATTAAGGAACAAGAAAGAAATCAAAGGTAGAGATCCTTTAGAGAAGGAAGTAGAAGATGTTGTTGCTGATAAAGACAATGAGTTCATCACTGGTATTGTACCTTTTTCAAGTGAAGCTACTGAACAATGTACACAACATGGTGGACCATAGGGAGAGTCACCATTACAAGCACAAGGAACAACATCCCAAGCACAAGCAAAGGAAGAGACCTATCCGCCCTAGGAGGAAGAAGGTCAGGAGCCTGCAATCTTTGATGCGTAATGTTTCTATGCAACCTCAAGTTTCATCTTCTGACTCAGAAGATGGTGATGGTGACACTGCAATGCATTCTTCTGGATCTGAGAAGAACTCTCCCTGTGTCTCTGATTCTGATGGTGATTAGAATGCACTCATGTTATTGTTATTTCCCTTGTGTTGTTTTTATTGTCCTCTTGTTGCTTTGTTGAGCACTTGAGCTGTTATGTTACTGTCCTAAACTCCTATGAACTTCATGTTATTGTGATGTCAATTGTCCTCTGTCCTGTAATGGATTAAGGCATGTTTTGTTTAAGTGTGTTGTCTGTTGTAGGCTTGTAGTTGTAGCCCTGAACAGCTGAACTGTTGTGGTGAACTAATGGTGATGATCTTATTATCTCTATGGTCTGGTGATGAATCACCGAATCTGTCATTTTCTCTGAATTTTTTTCTATATTTGCAAAATCCGCTAAATGCCTTAGCTGAAGCTATAGCCAGCTATAGCTGTTTCTTAGCTGCTGGACAAGCAACCGCTAAGAGGCATAGCCAGCAATTTTAAACATTGGCGAAATGCATCCAGAGCTCAACAAAAAGGAAAAGGCAAGTCAGTACATTCAGAAGATAGCATTTCAAATGAAAATGTGAACCTATTCAATGAACTTCAGTTAAGAAAAGCTATTGCTGCCGAAAAAATGGCTGAAGCAACACTTACCAAGGCACAAGCTGCACAAGCCAAAGCTGAAGCTGAAAATAAGATGGCAGATACTGAGAAGGCAAAGACAAAGCTACAGATAATGGATAAGTATGTGGCGCTGCTAGATAAAGATACTACAGGCTATGATGAAGCTACCAAGGCACGACATGAACAAATGTTGACTTACTTAGCTAATCAGCTTTTTAGTTGAAATTAGATCATGTACCAGTGTACTACCTCACTAAATTAGATCATGTACCAGTGTACTACCTCTCTAAATTAGATCATGTACCAGTGTACTACCTCTCTAAATTAGATCATGTACCAGTGTACTACCTCTCTAAATTAGTTGTTGTCAAGCATTTGGTGAAAAATATAGTTGTTCTGAAAAACTAGCTGTTGTAAAGCATATGGTAAAAAATATAGCTAGCTGTTGTAAAAACTAGTTGTTCTGACAAAATAGCTGTTGTGGCAAACTAGCTGTTCTGACAAAATAGTTGTTGTGACAAACTAGCTGTTCTGACAAAATAGCTGTTGTAAAAACTAGCCGTTGTGAGCTCCCTTCTTTCCCTTCTACAAAAGGAGGACCCTTCAGTCCACCATGCCCACCCCACATCATTTCAACCAGCACAGAGTTTCCAACTCTACCAGCCAGCAAACTAATTTCTCCATAAAGGTGGCCATGGAACCAAATTTGCCCCTAGAAACCTCTGAAGATTCTGATAGTGATGCTGAAGTTGAGCAATTCTTTTGGGACTTCATGGATGATCCAGTTGAGGCTCAGATTGAGACACAAATCAGAGCTCAGATTGAGGCACAACAGAGAGGTACGTCTACTCAGTACCGAAGGTTTCATAGAAGGCATGTAGAAAGAGACCGTGGAGCTACTAGGGATCGATTGATGTCGGATTACTTCATAGAAAATCCAGTGTACAGTGATTTCCAGTTTCGACGAAGATATAGGATGAAGCGACACTTATTTCTACACACTGTGCATACCCTTAGTTCTTGGTCTCCTTATTTTTGCCAAAGGAGTGACGCATTTGGGAAGGTTGTCTTTTCACCCTTGCACAAATGCACCGTTGCCATGCGGATGTTAGCGTATGGAACACCTGCTGATATGTGGGATGAAAATCTACGAATTGCTGAAAGCACAATTATTGAGTGCGTTATACCTTCTGTAGAGGGGTGATTGAGTGTTTTGGTCCTACATACCTAAGAAAACCAACTAGAGAAGACATCCAAAGGTTACTTCATATAGGATCAGCTCGTGGTTTTCCAGGCATGTTGGGAAGTGTAGATTGCATGCATTGGCAATGGAGAAACTATCCGACGGCATGGAAGGGGCAGTATACTCGTGGAGATCAGTCTGGTCCCACTGTCATGTTGGAAGCTGTTGCCTCACATGACCTTTGGATATGGCATGCATTTTTTGGTGTTGCCGGATCAAACAATGACATCAATGTCCTTAACAGATCCCCTTTGTTCACTGAGGTAGTAAATGGGAGAGCTCCAGAAGTTCAATTTACAGTTAATGGCAAGGACAACAATATGGGATACTACCTGGCAGATGGTATTTATCCAGAGTGGGCAACATTTGTAAAAACAATCCATTTGCCTCGAAGCAACAAAGACAAATTGTTTGCTGAACGACAAGAGGGAGCAAGAAAAGATGTAGAACATGCATTTGGTGTTCTGCAAGCTCGCTTCGCCATTCTACGAAGCCCGGCACCTATGTGGCAAGTGCATTCACTTTCTGAGATCATATATGCATGTATTATACTACAATATGATTGTGGAGGATGAAAGAGATACTTTCAGAGTTTGCTACGATGATGATTACGAGGATGACTATGATGGGGGTCACTCCACACCATTGTTAAATTATGGACATGGGCCAATTCATGGGTTTTCCAGGGCTCTAGAGATAGAAGAAGATATCCGAGATAGAGATATGCATCGTCGTCTTAAAGCAGACTTGATTGAGCATATATTTCAGCCCTTTGGAGGGGGTCAAGCCTAGAATAATTTAGTTTTACTTAAAAATATTTGTGCTGAAGTGTATGCACTTTATCATTATTGGTCTGTATCATTTAAAATGTACTATATCTAGTTTATATTTCTGATCAAATGTCAAACATGTCATGTTCCGTTCTATCAAGATTCAAAAAGTAGTATTCTTTATGTAATTTTTGGTTTACTTCATATTAATCTCGCATGGTGCCTTTCTTTATCTATCCACGTACGTACTAATTTCTTTATCTATCTACGTAAGTAGTAGTTCTCCTATATCTAAACACCAAAGCAATCTGTACACAGAAGAAGAATTTTAGTACCTGTGATATTGCCCAGCAAATCGATTGGATCTAAAGCAATGCTGTCCGTGGGCCTCGTAGCTCCGGCCGCCGCTTGCCTCGTCTTGCGGCGACAACGTCCGAGGTGCGGCCCTCCTGGGCCCTGGCGCAGCTCTGCTGATGCCTCCCTCCCGGCGCAGCCCTCCCGTAGCCACTGCCCCATGGCGCCGCGCCGCCGCCGCTGTTCTCCGTGCGGACGCACGCTCCAGCGTCTCCTCCTCCCGTTGCCACCGGATCCGAAGAAGAGACTCGCTGGACAAGCAATATTTGGAAGGGGGAAGCTCGATTTGCCTTGGGAGACAGAGATCGAGCAGGGGATTTGAGCTGGGGACCTCACGAAGAAACGTCGAAGGGAGCAAGAGAGGGGATTTCACAGGACTTTTCCTCGCGCGAACGAAACGGACGACTGTCACATTGCGCAGTACCGGAAAAATCATCGTTCCTGTGTGCTGGCCTCTTCGGCGTGAGTCAAAAGGCAGGCACACACGGCAAAAGACTTTTTTTTTTTCGTGTGTTGGCCAAAAGGCACACGGCACAAATCATAATTGCCGAGTTTGCCGAGTGTTAAAGAAAAACACTCGGTAAAGTGTTTTTTGACACTCGGCAAAGTCATAATTCAAATCACATTTTGAAGTAGTAAATCAATTTAAACTAAAAATTTTGAACTATAAAGTTGTATAACTTCTCAAGATGTACAATTTTTAGTTTGGTCATTTCTTCATTCGACAAAACGATAGAAATGTTGTTCACAAAATCTATATCTCTCGTATAGATTCCTGAAACTAGAAGAGAGATCTGTAAGATTTGTGAACAATGTTACTCTCACTACATCAGATGAACAAATGACATATATAAAAGTTGTAGATCTTTAGAAGTTATACAACTTTGTAGTTAAACTCTTTTTAATTTGAATTAATTTTGATAATAAAAAGTACGTTTATAGTTCTCAAAATTTGAAATTTGAGTTTTTTCAAACGACCTCGGATGAAGAAACAGTCAAAATAAAAGTTGTAGAGCACAATAAGTTATGAAACTTTGTAGTTGACAACTTTTTTATTTAAAGTCATCTTGTCAACTAAAAGTAAGTTTGAATGTTCTCAAAATTGAAATTCAAATTTTGTAAACGACCTCGGATGGAGAAACTACCAAAATGAGACTTGTAGATTTCAAAAAGTTATGAAACTTTATAGTTGACAACTTTTTAATTTGAAATCATTTAGGGTCTCAAACAAGCAATTTACACTCGGTTTAGTATAATATAGTAGGAATCAGAACAGCATATAGTCACAGGTGACAGTGTGGTGCAGTGGTAGAGGAGGTCACGCGCGAAAGAGAGGTCGCGGGTTCGAATCCCGCCGACCGCGTAGCGCGTGAATTTTCCGCGAAAAATAGCGCGACTTGCCATATATATTATACGATAAAGAATGTACCGTAAGTATCCTTTTCATCCCTAGAGTACCATATATGCTGTGTCCATTGTCGTGAATTTTGGGATCTAATATGTGTTCAACTATGCAGAAGAACAAGCCCAATCTCAAGCTGGAGGACGAGAATTACCTGAACGAATCGCAAATAGTTGAGATCGCTGAATCTATCAGTTTATCAGATGATTGTGATGCTGTCATTTGGACCTTCGAATCCAATGGCAGGTTTAGTGTGCAAAGTATGTATAGAACAATTAGCTTTAGAGGGATTCAACCACTTTACACCCCTGCTGTGTGGAATTTAGAAGTGCCACCTCGAATACACATCTTCTTGTGGCTGCTTGCTAACAACAAAACTCTAACTAGAACAAATCTTGCTAAAAGAAGGAATGTGGATGATCAGTCCTGTTTGTTTTGCTGTGAACCTGAAACTGTGCATCACCTCTTCTTCGATTGTTGTGTAGCAAAGCATTTATGGTCTTACTTAGCTGATATCTTGAATATTTTGATAGGTTTTAATTTTGAATCTGTGGCCCGTTGGTGGGTTAGTAATAAGAAAAATAGTGTGATTAACACCTGTTCCTCTGCATTGATGTGGAGTATTTGGAAAACCCGTAATGAATTGTGTTTTCAGGGAGGCTGCTGGAGAAGCGAGAAGAAAATTTTACTACTAATGGTCAAAACATTAACAAGCTGGAAACTGATCTACAGAGGTGCGACGCTGGAAGGCGTGGTGAAGGTCATAGAGCAGTTGAACCACAAGATACTTCAACCTCCTCTGCTGTCAATGTGCTCAAACTGGGAGCTGTCGCCTACAAGTCCATTGACAACGTTTGCATCAGATTTGGAAGCTTCCAATCAAGCGCTCTGGTAGGATGTGATCTCCTCAACAAATGAAGTCCTACCACATGAAATCGCTATGACTGCGGAGTCTGTTTCTGGTAGCTCTATTAGGAGTGTGTTAGGGTCTGATAGTTCCTCTTTAGTCTTGCCAGCCTTAAGTGCCGATGTAATCATCACTGAGGTGCTGGATGCTCTTGATGGGCGCATATCTGCTGCTGAGCTGAACTGAACCTGAACCTGAATGCTTTGTTTCCTGAAATAAAGCGGGAGGCCTATTCTCTAAAAAAAAAAAGAATTACCTGAACGAATCGCCCCTGGAATTGGGCTGGATACACGCACGCGACCGTGCCCTCAGTCCCCACGAGAAGAAACTGGCTACAAGAGCAGTTAATTTCCAGATCGTAAACACCGTAGTATTCTCGATAGCGCTGACGCTGATGACACTGCTGTCGGTGATGGGCAAACCCATGGCTACACGCACCCTGTGGTATGTGAAGATCATGTTCCCGCTCCTCTCCATATTCGTCGCCACTAACTTCATCATTGGCATCACTTACGACGGAACCGCCGCGGCCATTATTGCCATCTTCATGGGGTTCTATGCCTTCGCTACGGTTGCTTATATCTTTGTTAATGCCAGGGTGCTTAGCAAAATACGAGGCCGGAAATGAAATAACCTTGCTTGTGTGCTTGCTTTCTTCTGTTACTTTTTGTTTTTGTTTTTGTGATGTGCATGCATGGCTCGATGTTGAGCACATGTAATAAGGCTCGAGACGACGTGCCTGTTCACGTCGGAGCCAGGGAGTTAATTTGCTTGCGTCGCAGCAGCTCGTGGCTCTATGCAGCTGTGTGTTGGAGTTTGTTACCTTATATACTGATCCCTGCTGATGGATCACCAAGTAATAATAAAGGGGAGAAATCGCTCTGACTTCTTATTCGTTCCAGTTTTGATTTCGCATGCGTAGCCTCAAGTGCTGGCAGTGTGTTCAATCAACCTCTGGTTGTGAACTAGTTGGTAAGGTTTCTCGTGGTGGAACCTGCTCACCCGGGTTCAAGTTCTGGACTCGGTATGGGTGTTTGTATTTTTCTGGATTTATTTCAGGATTTAACCGATGCTATTCTTTCAGTGGTAGATGACGTGCCCGTCGACAGCAAGACGCCTATGGTGACTTCATCAATCTCAAGATTGAAACAGCCGATTTAGTCTTTCGGAGGAGCTAATAGGGGTAGAGTTTGCATGCATATATTCATAGGGGTGAGTGTGTATGCGTTTGTGAGCGTCTGCGTTTATACTGATGTTTTGCAAAAAAAAAAAAAATCAACCTCTCGTTGACAACACCAGCTAGGGATGCAAGTGGGTTACCCGCGAGCCAGCAAATGCTCTTTCTGTCCGCCCTGTAATACATGGCATTCTAGCAATTCTAAAACAGATTAGGGAATAAAGAAAATGACCCATATACCCCTGGTTAATGAATGGTTCAGCTAGCTATTAATATACTGAAATCATGGGTAGCTGTCCAGTTGTCATTGCAATTACCAAGCAAGTCATTTACTTCCTCCCGGTAATTAGGGGGAAGGTTTAATGCAGACAAGTAAAAGCTCCCGCCATGGGACTCCCGTTGACATTGTCGGTGTTTTACCGGCAACCTACCGAGGGGGTTCCCGAGGTAGTCGATTTGTAGGCAGGGTGACACCGAGATCAGGAACTCAATGGTACACACAACACAAGGTTTAGACAGGTTTGGGCCGCAATGTGCGTAATATCCTACGTCCTGTATGTTGTATTGTATTGCGTGAGGTTGATTGATATGTTTTGGAGGGGTCCCTACCCGGCCTTATATACTTGGGGGGGCAGGGTTACATGTCGGTTTACAAGAATCCTAGTCGATTACAACCAGAAAGAAGTCTACTTAGATTACATGGAGTACTTTCCTTACATATCGACTTCATATATCGTAGAAATCCTATGCAGTCCTGCACCATATTCTTCCATAGTTGATACTACCCATATTTGGAGTAGTCCACGCGTCTAGGTGGGCCTATGGATGCTGGTCCAACAAGCCCCCGAGCTCTTTGTAGTCGAGTACTTGAAGGCAACCGAGTACTTTCTTGGCCATTCGAGTACTTTTGGTGTTTAACCCAGTATTTCAATCAGAATGTAATACCGGGAGAGTACTTCTTATGGCTGAATCGAGGCTAAGAGGTGCTCAGTCCCAAAAAATCTGGAATTTTGTAATCTTCATCTTTAATATGGGGTTGCGATGTAAATCCCACTCCATATGGAGTAGCCCCCGAGCCTTAGATTGAACCGCAGGATCAAGCTGAGGGTCAAAAAATCTTGTCTTTTTTGTCTTCAAGTAGTTTTTTCAAAATATGGGGTGCAATTTTAAATTGCTAAAGCGCCCCTGCCTAAGCAGAGACTAAATGTGATACAAATTATCAGTCCCAGGAGGCTGATACACATTTATTCAACAGATAGTTCAGAACTTACAGCCCCCGAGGGAGCGGGCACTTGATACAAGCCAAGATTACCAAAAGGTAAACCATGGCGACAAGCCAAACTAAGAACCACTCGGGCTCAACAAAGGGATCAGAGCTACGCGACAGCGAAGACATCTTGGGCGGGACCAAACTCCATAGGCAAAGTTGGGTGCGGAAGCGACCACCTATTCAGCGTCCTCAACCACAAAGTCCGGGTCTTCTTCTGAAGCAACAAAAACAAGGGTGAGTACAAAAGTACTCAGCAAGTCCAACCACACCCACGGAGGGGTTAACACAGAATATGCACAGGATAATATCAAGGAATAAGGCTAGATTTTATTTTTGCCATAAAGCAAGTTTATCAAGGTATATTTTAGCAAAGCAAGTTTTAGTAACAAGTCATTAAGTGGGGTTGATCCACAAAGGATCCATCTTTTAAATGCTACCGGATTTCCCATCCGCCGTAGCTTCCCAGCACAAAGCCGGTCTTTTTCCAAAACCAACACACTCCAACCCATCCCAAAACCTTTGGTATTGTGATTAAGCCATAACACGCCCATGACCGTGGGCACGGCTATTCGAATAGTTTGGAAACTCTGCAGAGGTGTACACTTTCACCACATAGCACAAAGCCGGACTCTTTCCAAAACCAACACACTCCAACCCATCCCAAAACCTTAGTATTGTGACCAAGCCATAACTCGCCCATGACCGTGGGCACGGCTATTCGAATAGTTTGGGAAACTCTGCAGAGGTGTACACTTTCACCACAAGTAGGGTACCGCAACACAGTCACCTTAGTGCCAGCGCGGATCCTATCGAAGCCATTACCCACCATAGCCAAAACTGCCTAGCCATCACGAGAAAATAACCAAGGGGTTTATGACACCAAGTCGGCAACCATGACACTAAGTCGGCACTTGGTTTTCCCGCTGCACACCTGCCTCCAGACAACTAGCAGACTGGCTAGTGGGATTTAGACTAAGCCCTTGCACCATACAAGAGTCGAGTGGTTGTACGAGATAAATTGGGTTAGGCAAGATGAACACATCACCTCGGTTTAAAACCGGACAAAATGGATATCTCCCAACTTGCTTAACCACAAAGGTACAAGCCACCAAATAGTATTTCACAAAGAAATACCCATCCATTTTATCCAACACTTCCTTTATTTTCAAAACCCAAAACCCAAATCTTTACTCAACACACTCACACTTTTATTCTTTATAAAACTAGTATAGTGATGATTGATTAAGTAATTAGAACAAGTCTTAAGCATTCTAATCACTAGTTATCAACCAAACAGAGCAAATCATATTTAGTGATAACTAGGTTATCAAGGAATGGTTATAACAATCAAGGAGTGGCTATCCAACCGGGTTTTCAATAAAGACAATGCAATTATCAAAGGCCAATAGGTTGTGTTTATAAATCTGGGATAAACATGCATCAAAGGATGGGATTGGACTTGCCGTCCTCAAAGCCTTCCGGGAGTTCCTGCTCGCGGTACTGGGCTTCGTATTCCGGCTCGCGGTACGGGTCCTCGGGCTCCTGCTCGTTCTCCTCCTCGATCACTCCGTCGGCTACGGCGACGACGGCGCAGACGTCAAATAAACAAACAAGCACACAAAACAAAATGAGCTCGGATGGAGATGAGGATGATGGAAATAAATAGGGTATGATTTTAGAAGAATTTAGGAAAAAGAATCAAGTGATTTGGAGCTCGGATGAGTGAGATATTGCATTTACAAGATTGGAGGTTTAATTAATTTCGGGATTTGGATAAATCGTCACGTGGTTTGAGCTTATACGTGATTGGCTGGCTGGTTTTGTGGGCTTTTGATTAGCACTCAGGCGGGGGCTCCTATATGTCTACCGGAAGATTTTTAAGCAAACCATCTATAAAGCCCAATTACAATAAAAAAGGCCCAATTGTAGATAGCAGGTGCTGTGAATATTTTTTCTTTAACGTTTCCGTTCCGTTTCTGTTCCACGAGCTGCGGACAATGTGCGAAACGTGCGGAGGTGTTTTCTTTAATGGTTCGCCAAAAAAAAATTTCTTTAACGTGCGTTGCTACAGAAAATAAGCACGTGCTAGAATTTTTTTGTTAACGTGCGCTGAAACTATACGCGCGCTAGAATTTTTTGTTGCCTTTTATTTTTTTTTTGCTGGGTACGTGGTTCTAAGTGGGAAAATAAATGGGTGGGTACCAACTCACAAGTTGAAGTTTCAAGTTGCAAATTTGTAAATAAACTTAATATTCTGTAGCTTCAGACTACAGAGTACAAATTATAGGTAATATAATCTAGTTCTAATATAGCATTTTCTTTGACAACTGATCTTTCACAGCAACTTATCAGCAAGTAGTGTAGCAAGAACCTGTTAACAATGAAACAATGCTCCAAATGTTAATCATTATGTCAATTTTTATTGTGACTTTGAGCATTACAAAACAAGAAATGTTCAACATTTCCATTTTTAATGAATACAACAATGTTGAGCATTAAACATAGTAAAGTTGAAATGTACAAATAGATATGTTCAAATGTACATGTAGATATGTTGAACATTCCACAAATAAAGTTGAACCTAGTTCTAGTAAAGTGTTTGAAATGTTGAAATACTGTTATAACAAATGTTGTGTATAACAACAAAAAATGTTGCCAAATTGAAACTAGGCATGGAGTTGCATGAGCAGGAATGATGTTGAAGATGTTGAAATACTATCAAAACAAATGTTGATAACACAAAAAAGTTACAAACCCTGAACCCTAACCGGTATATCCGAAGCTGAAGCAATTTGGCCTTCTATGGCAGGCGGTACATGGCCGCCCCAAACCCCGAACATGTTTCTGAACCCGATAGGACGGAGTCGCCCCCGAACAACCCTAAACCCTAACAGGTATATCCGAAGCCGAAGCAATTGGGCCTTCTATGGCAGGGGGTACATGGCCGCCCCAAACCCCAAACATGTTTCTGAACCCGATAGGACGGAGTCGCCCCCGAACAACCCTGAACCCTAACCGGTATATCCGAAGCCGAAGCAATTTGGTTTTCTATGGCAGGGTGTACATGGCCGCCCCAAAACCCAAACATGTTTCTGAACCCGATAGGACGGAGTCGCCCCCAAAAAACCCTAAACCCTAACCGGTATATCCGAAGCCGAAGCAATTTGGCCTTCTATGGCAGGGGGTACATGGCCGCCCCAAACCCCAAACATGTTTCTGAACCCGATAGGACGGAGTCGCCCCCAACAACCCTGAACCCTAACCAGTATAGCCTTATATGGTAGGGGCCTGAACTGAAGTAATTTTGTCTTCTATGGCAGAGGACATAGTCAGCCCTAACCAGTACAACCTTCTATGACACGGAGCATGGTCGGTCCTAACTAATAAAACCTTCTAAATCCGATAGGACGGAGTCGCCCCCACAACCCATGGGTCAAATATCGAATGGTAACTCCACACTAAGACTCCCACTGCAACATATCATGGTACATGCAACATTCAAAATTATTTTCATCAAATGCCAAAATTAGTAGAGTTTGCAACATAATGAAATATTAAGAAAAAAAATCACCACCCGATTGGGGAGAGAAAAAACCAATACAACAAAATAAAACAAAACAAAAAATAAACGCCATGCCTGCATCATGGTGCTCCGCCGCGAGGAGCCACCGCAATCAGAGTTCCGCGCACCATGACACTATGTTTAAAACATTACAAAACTAGAATGACTAGCATTTTAAAATGCTAGATGCAACATTTTATAAAACAAACTCAACATTTCAAATAAACAATTTCAACATTTTTCAGATAAATGTTGAATAAAAAATATTAAAATAGTTCATAGTAAAATATTGAGCGAGTTCGTCCAAAATATCGAACTATTTCAAATGTTGAAATTACAAGTAAATGTTGAAATTACAAGTAAATGTTGAAATAGTTCAGCAAAATGTTGAAACAGTTCATCCAAAATGTTGAATTTTATAAATAAATAAAATATATTCATATTGGATCTTAATGTGTTGGATTAATTCTCAACAGCTCAGTAGTTAAAACGGATTCAAAAATGAGTTCGACGTTCATGAGATAAATACATTTTAGTTTGAAATCCCAAAACACGCACTCCCACCATGGCCAACCATAGGGCGACACGTATACAAAGTAGTTTTCTTAAAGGCACGGCGTGATGCGCTCCTGGCTGTCTGCTGCGGGAGAATCATTGAAATCCAACGACGTGTAATAGTTGCACGAATCTTATACATTAGAAGATACGTAGACAAAAAATCTTCCGGAAGATATATAGGATCTCCGCACTCAGGCTGGGTGTGTGCTGGGCTTCGGCGTGGTGTATCTGGGTTGTGGCCTTGGGCCCACATGAGGTTAACATAAAGAGCCTGAGAGGTAAAGGCAGAGCGGACGGAAGAGCACGGAGACTCGGCGACGACGCCGTTGTCTCGCGGCGGCGCCATGGGCAGCAGCAACGCTCTGTCCAGAACGCGATTTCGGCCACTAGCTTCAAATCCAAGGGCATGGGGATGGAGAGGGGAGTGAGGGGAAGCTAGGCATGGGCTCACCGCGGCGGGGAACAGCTTGCAGAGGGAGATCGACGAGGGGGGCTTCTTGCTGCTCGGGAGGAACAGAGAGAGTGCGAATGGAGAAGGGAGGAGGCGAGCGGCGAAGCTGGACGGCTCGGCGGCTTGGGATGGCGGAGGAGCTCGGCACGGCCTCGCCTTTTATAGGCCGGAGGTGAGTAGTTGGCCGTTGAGCTCGGGAACTCGCCTTCAATGGTGGCGCTGTGCTCGGGCGTCGGCTTGCGGTCGTCCCTTGCGGCGCGGTGGTGCTGAGGCGACGGCGGCGCAGGTGGAGTGATGGCGCGGCAGAGGTGGGTGGAGCAGGGTGGCGTCGGCTTGCGGTGGCCGCGTCGACGGCGCGCGCGACGAGGTGGAAAGGCCGGCGAGGGGCTGCACGGCGAGGTGCTCGGTGTGAAGGCAAGCGCGTGCTGCGGGGCTTGTGTGCGTGTACTGCTGCTGCTGCTTGTGTGCGTGTGTCGTGTGTATGTGCTGCTGGCGCTTGTGTTTGTGCGTGTGCAGGAGGAAGAAGGTGGGACGACATGGCATAGGTGTCCATGAGTTTGAGCTTGCTACTTGCTTGTGCTGCTGCTGCATGCTGCTTCGTGCATTTAGAAACAAAAGGAGCAGAGAGAGGTGATGGATTGGAGAGAAAAAGGAGCTCATGGAGAGAGAGATTCGAGTTGTGCTGCTATGTTGTGCGTGAGTGCACAGGAGGGAGAGAGAAGGGACTTGGCAGATGGTTTGTGGGAAAAGAGAGATTAAGGTTAATCAGTTAGGCTGACGACTGGATGATATTTAGACTAGTAACGGGGTTTAGATGAACAAGAGGTTGAGCTCAGAAACAAATTGCAATAAGTTTTGAAAACATTTTTGATTTCGAGTGATTTATGAATTTAAATTTTTGGGCTGTTACAATTGCACTCCATATGGAGTAGCTCCCGGGCCTTAGGTTGAACCGGAGGATCAAGCTGAGGGTCAAATCTATTTTTGTTGTTTTCCAAATAAATTTGAAAAACATCTTGTCGATGCACACGTGTCATATAGCCCCCGAGCCTTGAACCATACCTTAGTAGGGTTGAAAAGGGTCAAGAATAACTCATGGCTTGTTTTTGTAAAGTACCAGGAAATTAATGGTAATTCTAGAATTCAGTATATAAAAAATAACAATAAAACCTTTTATTTTGGCCAAAAATAATGGTTGAACCGGTATCTTTTTCCTGAAAATCTGGAAAACCCCTTAATTCGGGTATTCTGAATACCAAACGTCCCTAGTGGGTTATAAAATAACCCTTCGCAGTAACCTTATCCTTTCATCCGTCACTTATCCTTTTTTCACCAAGTCCAAACCCTAGCGCCGCTGCCGCCACTAATCCGAGCCCTCTCTGTCACCAATCCTTCAGCCCCCGAGCGTATGCGAGTAAAGATTCAAGATGGTGAAGAAGAGCCAATAGGAGATGGAGAAGTCACGCAAGAGGAAGGCCAAGAGCCCTGAGTTGCCGCCCCCAAAGCTTGGAAGAATCGATGGCCCAGTGTATCCGCCGAAAGGGACTGCTTACAAGCGAAGTGTTGTTACTGAAGCAAATCTACTTCGTCTGGTGAAGGAGGGGTTACTGCAAGATCAGGAGGTGATCGAGTGGACAGCAGCCCCCAATCAAGATGCGTGGCCGATGGAGCAGGTGGGGGAGACCACTATCTTCACTCATTTTATTGAGAGAGGTCTGGCATTGCCGGCCTGCGACTTCCTCCGAGGTCTTCTCTTTTACTATCGATTGGAACTCCCCAACCTCAACCCCAGCGGAATCCTCCACCTTTCTATCTTTGTTCACTTCTGTGAGGCCTTCTTGGGGATCTAGCCCCACTTTTAGTTGTTCCGCCATCTATTCCGGGTTAAGCCTTACCCGGAGGAATTCAAGACCTATGTAGTCGGTGGCGCCGGGTTCCAGTTACGACAGAATCGATCAGATCAGTACCGGAACTACAAGCTCAAAGACAACAACCCGGACTGGCGGAAGATGTGGTGCTATATTGGAAATCATGCACCAGCACTCCCCAACCACATAGGAGTCGCTCCAAGATGCAAGCCGGAATGGATCAGTGAACCAACGACTACTGGGTCATTGCAAATTGGAGAGCTAGTCGAGCTTATCAAAGCTTTGACAGCTCAAGGCGTTAATGGAGCTTCTGTTGTATACAACTGGATTAGTCGTAGGATCCAGCCCTTGATGAAGAGGGCGACTTGGGGATACGAGTACTCCGGCATCAAAGATCCGTCTCGAATGGCGCCCCGACTACTTTCTGAAGAAGAAATCATGAGACATGTGCAGCGTATGTTGTCAAATGTCCATGCAGTGCCCTTCCTCCCCAAGCTATTCGACTCCAATAATCCGCCGGAAGTGGCAAGTATTGAGTTCTTATTTCATTCATTTGAATACTTTTGAGTACTTGTGCTGAATCTGTTATCTTGTTTCTGTAGGATGATGTAAATATATTCTTCTCCAAGCCACCCATGCCAGAGGATCAAGTGCCGGCACAAGTTCCCAAATTTCAAGTACCAAGCCATGCCCGGCCTTCTGATACCTGCGGCGAAGGGGTAAGCTCGAGTTCTGAGTCACTGAACTCGGATGATTTCGAGTTGGCGCCAAGGGACAAGAGCAAGACGGGCGAGTCTTCAAGCAAGGCTGGAGATTCCTCGAGTACTCTCGACGCAAATATGCCAGAAGATACAAGGGAACTCCCCCCCCCCTCCCCTTCCCCCCCGCCTCCACCTGAGAAGCCCAGAAACGTCGTCTGGAAGAGGCGCAATGTACGAGCTGATGTCTGGCCAGCTGGTTCACCGACAGCTGGTCATCAAGTCAATGAAGAAGCCAGGTACCCAACACTACCCACTGATGTATCCAATACAGTAGTAATTCGAATATGGATCCTCCAACCGATGTATGTGTTCTTAGGCCGATGGCGGAAGTAGATCACCAGGGCGATGAAGGAAAACAACCCGAGCCCATTGTAAATGAACAAGTCGCAGCCCCACCGCCGCCTATTATCAAAGAAGTTGTAAATCCACCACTACCGGTGGAAGAGCAAGTAGTCGACCCCGCCGCCACCAGAAGGAGAGAAGACTGCAGAGTCTGTGGTAGTACCCGCCAATACTGCCACAAGCTCTCCCCCAAAGGAGGCAGGCGCCAAGGTGGCTTCGCCAAGACCCTTGGTGCTTGGCGACCCCAAGCTTCCTTTGCAGAAGTCGACTCGGTAAGTTATCTTCTATTCTGAGTTGTAATTTTTCTGCAGACTCATCCTTCTTGAGTTGATTGTCGCATCTTTGTATTGTTTTTTGTAGAAAATCCTCCAAGATAGTGCTGAGGAGATCTGGTGCAAAGGCCAAGGACAAGGGCAAGAGCCCATCGCCCGGCCAGCGCCTCGACCTGTCAAACAAGCCCGAAAGTTAATGCTGAAGCTGCTCCGGCACCTGTCAGAGTAGTTATTGATGAAGAAGCCCCCGGGCAAAAGAGCCCGGAGATAACTGCTGAAGCCGTTCCGGCACCCGCCAGAGCAATTCCAGAAGAAGTGATTGATGTGCGGCCATTGAGTGCACAGCCAATGATTTCAGAGGCGGCTGCATCCTCAGGACGAGCCTGGTTGCCATGAACCCGGATGAAGTTCCTGGAGAGGAGGATGACGACAGCTGGATAAGTAGGGACCTCTTCAAGGATCCACTGGTGAGCGACCAAAAACTCGCTGAATTCCGGGAAATACATCGCCGCGTTAGCAAATTTACTGAGGTTTAAACTTCAAACTTGATCGATTAGTATCCGAGTTCCAATTTTGTTTATCTTTTCTGACTTTGTTGTTTTTACAGCAATTAGCCGAGCACTCGAAGCGGAAATCTCGGCTAATCAATGAAGTCGCTAACGCCATAGAAGAAGCCAAAGTGCTAAGAGAAGCATTGGCTAAAGAAAGAGCCTTTTCTTCTCATCTCCAGACGAAATATGACTCTATATCACCTGAATGGCGAAATGCCGTCGCCAAGCATGAAGAGGAGAAGGACAAGCTGACGAAGCGGAACAAAAAGCTTGCCGCAAAGAACAACAGTAATAAGTATTCTTTTTGCAATCTTGAGTTCTTATTGCTGTTGTGTCTTTATTATTGAGTTCTTTTCCTTTGCTTATGTAGAACTTGAAGTCGATCTGATGGAGACTCGCGGGAATCTCTCTAACTGGAAGAACGGTGTGTACCGCCTGACCGAAGAGATGGAACAAATGCGCATAGCCCAGGCAGCAATGAAGGAAGCTCATAATGAAGCTGTCAAGAAATTGCAAGACGGCGATGCTGATCTGATGAAGGCTATGGGCACAATCCAGAAACTAACTGAAGATCTTCAACGGTCGCGGGACGAGTATGCTGAATTAGAAGCAGCTGCTATAGGAGTTGCAGACATGGTAGTAACCAATACTCCTGGAGAATGTCCGCGCTCCTTAGTCGAGAGGCTCCGCAACGCCCCAGGCAAGATTACTGCCTATGTTCAGAAGACTGCTCAGTATGTAGCCACCCAGGTACTTGCTTTCGTGAAGTCCTTCTACCCTGAAGCCGAATTGGAGCATATCACAGTGGGTATGGCGGAGGACTGTGATCCTGACGATTTCAAGAGTATGTTGACACCGGATTTTGACCAGGAAATCTAGATGATCAGGAGTAAGAGGAGACAATCGGCTACTGGCGTACATCCCAAGGAGTCGTAGATCGACAAGGAGACGAGCCGATGATTTTGCAAACGTGATATGCGAAGCTGCATGGAGGTACATGGAGACATGTGTTGCATGCGTACGTACATTGGAAATTGATCTTGGATTGCATGCAAGATAATTAAAGAAAGATTGGATTAATTAATTGAAAAGAAAGGAAGGATTATGGCATGGTTGTTGGTCTACGCTAAGTAGTTACGCATGCAGATTGTTAACACCAGATTTTGGCCTGAAAAATCTCGTAAAATCTAGAGCAAGAGACATTCGGCTGCTAGCATGCATGTGCAGGAATCACGTGCAACGATAAGAGCTGTTTCCATTTGCTACGATTTTTTATCTCTGCACCGTGAACAAGCTAAGAAGACTCATGCTCAGACGTGAAGATGAATACGTACGGAACTAACAGGACCGTGCTCGGACTTTGGGATACATCGGCTTAAAGGAGAATTGTTTATGGAAGGTCACGGTGATGTTGGAAAGATGTAATTATTTTAAGCCGATTTAGCTGATGGAGCCAGTCGAGTTGCAGCATGTGTCAGACAAGGAAAGCATTATTAGCGAGGGCTCTGCGGAAAGGAAATTAAAGTCTAGTTATATCAATATTTCCTTTTATTTAGATATTTATTGTTAGGCAAGTTTTGTATGGGTCATTATCCTAACAGATTAGGAGTCATTAGACTAGGGTATAAATATACACCCACGGGCATCTGTAAAAGGTTATCTCTCGATCAATACAACTCGGCGCATCGCCACCCTTTTACCTTTAATTTTTCACCGGCGAAACTTGGCACCGGATGTTGAGCTGCATCGCTTCGATCTTCGGCGAAGGGGTAAGTCCAAAGTTTCAATGGTTTATCGGATATCATGGATCTTCTGACTTCCGGGCGTATCGCTGTCGTCTCGATCTACGGTATCCTGCCCTGTGTAAGATCTATCGGCTTCTGAAATTTAGATTAACCTCTTGCTGTCAGTGCTTCTAGATTGCTACTTCCGGGCGCATCGCTGTCGTTTCATCTAGAAATACTGGTGGTAACGTTAGTTTAATCTTAATAGCCGGTAGTTTCTTATTCTTGGCTTTTAATGAGCTTTTGCTGAATTAATATTTAGTTGTGGTCTGGTTCGCTATGTTTATAGTCTTTAATCTGTCGCCCTGCTGTTAACGCTGTCTCGAAATCGATCCGATTAGTGGTGACGATAGATTAGCTTCTATCAACTAGCTGGCGTTTTTATGATTTTGATATTGATTCGGCGCT
>CM014277.1:9051068-9063996 GCA_004135705.1 Alloteropsis semialata
GAATTTGATCGAATTTGGTACAATTTGATAGAATTTGATCGAATTTGGTACAATTTGATAGAATTCGATAGAATTTGGTTGAATTTGATAGAATTCGATCGAATTTGATAGAATTCGATCGAATTAGATAGCATTTGATCGAATTTGGTAGAATTTGATAGAATTTGATCGAATTTGGTACAATTTGATAGAATTTGATCGAATTTGGTACAATTTGATAGAATTTGATAGAATTTGGTTGAATTTGATAGAATTTGGTCGATTTTGATAGAATTTGATAGAATTTGATAGATTTTGATAGAATTTGATAGAATTTGATCGAATTTGATCGAATTTGATAGAATTTGATCGAATTTGGTAGAATTTGATAGAATTTGATCGAATTTGATATAATTGTTATTTTGTGTATATTTGATAGACGGAAGACAAAATGGAAATGACAGAAGAGGAAATGAACGTGATTATGATGGAAGAAATCGCAAAAGGCAGTGCACGTGCCACAAACCTTCTCGACGTCGACGAAGAGGCAGGTGGTGACGATGGCAGCCAATACCTGAATATGTCAGGTGATGGCATGGAAGAACCTGCCGCTGGAAGTGTTCGGGCCGAGGAGGTATAGATGTATACATATTGTCAATATCGAATATATATATGTTCAAGCATGAAATCTTAATATATACATTTCTTTCTCGTACGTGTAGCCCTCAGGCTCACAGCCTTCTGGGTCCTCATCATAGAAGAGGACGAAACGTGGCCCGACCAAGAAGTTAGAGGGCAGACTTGTAATCACTGATGTGGCAGAAGATGGTCGGCCAGTTGCGCCAGAGAAAGCTGCTATAAAGATGGCCAATTAGTGTGGTGTTCTAGTGAGAGACCACGTGCCCATCAGCCTACAGAGGTGGAAACCCAGTGCAATGATGCTACATACGTGCCGCAATCAGAGAAAGAAATGCTATGGGCCAGTCTGCAAGAACATTTCGCAGTGCCTCAAGGTTCAGAGGCAAGAGTCAAAAATTGGGCTCTAAAGACGATGTGTACTGCATTTCAAACATGGAAGAAAAACATGTACAAGAAATATGCGGAGAAGAACCTGACACCCAACTTTGATGATTACCCAAAGCTGAGGGGTCATTGGGATTCTTTCGTGCAGTACAGGCGGTCGGAGTTAGGTGAAAAGAACTCGCGACAGAATAGGATCAATGCCGCGAAGAAACGATACTTCCACTCTCTTGGACCAACTGGCTATAAGAAGAAAATTCCTATCTGGGACAAGATGGAAGAAGATTTGGTTGCCAGGGGAATCACGCCGGCGACAATGAATTGGCCCGAGCGATCAAGGCATTGGTACTACGCTCATGGTGGCACTCTGGATCTTACCGATGGGTCGCTTATATTCAGCGATGAGTTAAAAGAGGCGGCCGCTGCTATCCTTAAGGTACTTCAAGAGACAGCCGATGGGACATTCGTTCCCGACAGAGAAAACGACGAGCTAACAAGGGCTCTGGGGAACCCCGAACATCCCGGACGAGCTAGAGGTGTCGGCGTCGTCCCGTGGAAGGTTGCATTCCCTGCGGACAGTGACACATACAGGAGTCGAAGCCGCTCTAAGGCCGCACAAGAGAGAAGAGTAGAGAACTTGGAAAGAGAGCTTCGGGAGACAAAGGCCGGCATCGCAGATGAAGTGTCTAGACAGATACAGACATTGCTGAGCCAAGGGCAGTCGGTGCCGGGAGCAGTACTTGTACCAGCTGTTGGATCAGGTGATGGTGTTAGCCCGCCCTCCCAACATCGCAGCAGTGTTGCTTCCACGGAGCTGCCAACGGCCGATGCCGAGGACGAGAGTGCTCGCTATCCAGTGGACGAAATCACTCTGCGTACACCATGTGAGCTTCATATACCAAGCCGGAACTTATCCACTAAGGTGGCTTACGGTATGGCTTATCCGGTGGAGCAAGGACAGACCATTCATGGGGCACAGATTCCAAGTGGCTACTGCAAGGTGGGGGTCGAGCAGATTTGTGAAGGATATGATGACTTGGAGCTCGACATCCCAGGTGGCGACGGAGAAAAGACGTTAGCGGATGCTGCCCACGGCAGTATCATTCTATGGAAGAAGCGTTACGTCAAATTTGGCAGTCAAGGGCCATCAGCTACTCCACCCAGGGATCCCCGCAGCCACCGTCACCTTCAAGAAGGGACGAGGATGACCCAGAGCTGCCACCTCCAGGTCAGGATGATGCCGGCTCACACAGGTCTCCTCCTCCACCACCACGGCATCCCCCAAAGTGCCAAGCTCCGCCCCCACGGCGGACTACTCGCCAGAAGCGCCAAACGGTGGAGAAAGAGCCTACGACCGAAGAAGAAAAGTTGGCCGCCATAAGGAAGAAGTTACGTTACGACCAAACTGCCGAGGAAACTGCTTTTGTGGTCGCAGCCCAGGTCAAAGAGCATTTCAAACCAGATGAGCCAGAGAAGCCGGTACCCATGGATCCGACAGCGAAGACATTTTTCAAAACAATGAGCGCGAGGAATCAGAAGAGATTCATGCCCTCTGACTACGACCGCCAGCTTGCAAAGTCTTATGATAAGCAGAAACAACAAGCCAGCAGTGGATCCTCGGTGAAGAAGGCGGCCACTCCTAAGAAGAAACAAGTCGGTCAGAGCTCTGCTAGGAGGACACAAGGGCAACAGGAATATGACGACGAACAACTTGCGTTGTTGTGCGCGCAAATGGGCCTCTCACCGGTAGAACTTTTAACGGGCACGGGTGAAATTCCTAAGGCAACACCAGTGAAAATTTGGGAATTTGAATATGGCAAACCAATGGTGCCCCCAGATTCTTTGAAGTCCCGATTTCATGAGTGGTACATGAAGGCGTCCAAAAAGGGTAGACGGATGCTCAATGTTTTGATAAAAGACCGTGATTACTTCCAAGGGCATAGTCTCTTGATTTTGGATTTCAAGGATGTGTATATGTTGTACCGTCAAGATGCCATAGACCTCTCATTGATGAGCTGCTGGGTTGTGTAAGTTTCTTTCACTGATCTATTCTCAATACTTGCTTTCTTAATTATAATTTCCAACAATAACAATCTATTCTTGTCATGTAGGATGGAGATCCATACATGCCGCGAAAAATCGTATGATGATGTCGGCTTCATGGATCCATGCATGGTAAATGCCGTAACTGTAGCCAGTAAGCCACTAGAGACGGTGAACAACATATACTTGTACCTGGAGAGACAAAGAAGCAAGACTTACATTCTTTTGCCATACAATTTCAAGTGAGTACTTCTCTCTATGTATGTATAACTTTAAGACTTTGTTCTCAATACTTGTGCATGTATTTATATATATATATATATCTACAGATTCCACTGGATACTGCTTGTGATAATCATAAACACCGGTCAAATTATTGTCATGGACTCACTGCGGAAACCACAAGAGGATTACCAAGCAGTTTTAGACTTGATTGACATGGCATGGACACGTTTCCGTGTGAAACAAAAAGGAAATTTCAAACAAAAACTGGATGTGAAGACGGACTTTCCGGTACGTGGCTGGTGTACCCGCATATCTTGTAAAATCACACTAATATATAGTTGTTACGTCTAACTTTATTCTTCTCCACTTTCAGTGTGCCAGACAGGAAGAAGGGACGAATCTATGCGGATACTACGTCTGCCAGTGGATCCATACCTTTGTTTCTCCCAAAAAAGTGACTCAAGAAGAACTCATGGTATGAATTAAAACAATTCATACTTGCATATGACTTGTTCTGTAATGTGTATGATCTAGTGTTATCCAATGGATAATGAGATTATTAGTGTATATAGAAATTAGATTATTAGTGTATATGGAAATTAGATTATTAGTGTATATGGAAATTAGATTATTAGTATGGAAATATTAGTGTATATGGAAATTAGATTATTAGTGTATATGAAAATTAGATTATTAGTGTACATTGAAATAAGATTATTAGTATATATGGAAATTAGGTTATTAGTGTATATGGAAATTAGATTATTAGTGTATATGGAAATAAGATTATTACTGTATATGGAAATTAGATTATTAGTGTATATGGACATTAGATTATTAGTGTATATGGAAATATGATTATTAGTGTATATTTATTATGAATATATTTATTATACTTTGTTATTTCTTGTATACTTTGTTAATTCATGTAAACTTTGTTATTTCATGTAAACTTTGTTACTTGGTTAGAAATGATTATTAGTTATTGATTATTGTTTAAAAATGATTATTAGTTATTGTTTTGAAATGATTATTAGTTATTGTTTAGAAATGAATGTGTTAGGAAATTTTATAATTACATGCAAAATTTATTTATTATATGAATGAATGATTATTAGTTACTTGTTTAGAAATGATTACATGCAAAATTTATTTATTATATGAATGAATGTTGTCATTTGTGATTAATGCAGAGGATGTTTTACCATGAAGTGCTCCCAATGAAACAAAAAGCAATAGCTATTGCGGACCAACTATTTGGATTCATTATGGACCAAGTTATAAGTCCACTGGGAGAGTACCACCATGACGGACGCGCTATCGCTCAATTGGACTCCCTTTCCGCTCCTTCTTCCAGTTCTGCTCGTTAATTGTAAGTAACTTTTAAATGCTCTAACTTTTGTATTGGCTGATCTCAAATGTTTATATGTGAATGTTCGAGAAAAATGCAATCAAAGTCGGGTCAAAATCAATTGACAATTGCGATGACTTCAATCTTATTGCGTGAAAGATCGTGTATGACATATGACATATGACGCACAGACACGTAGACGCGTAGATTTGTATATAACTAACCCAAATATCAAACATTTAAAAAAATAACCAAAACAGCCTTTGGTACCAACCGGTACCAAAGGCCCTCCCCCGCATGCCTACGCGGGGGGGTCCTTTGGTACCGGTTCTGGACCCGGTACCAAAGGCCGACCCCTTTAGTCACGGTGTCGCGGTACCGGTTCCAGAACCGGTACCTATGAGGGTTACGAACCGTGACCGATAGCGCCTTCTTCGGTAGTGTAACATTTATGTTTTTACATAGATTTGGTATGAAAATATATTCTGTGATTAATCTAATGATACTTATTTTGTATCATAAATGTTAGTATTATTTTATATAAATCTAATCAAATTTAAAATTGTTTGACTCCTCGAGAAACAAGAGTTGCATTCTTTTTGGGATGGAGGAAGTATGGTACTAGTTTTGAGATTATGTGCTTTGAGGGGAATACCTCATGTTGGATAACCCGCTGCATATCTCTTTGTGTATTTCATGGTGTGCTTCAAAATAAATGTCATACCTTATGTATAAATAGCCAAATTGGTGGCTCGACCTTAGCATTATTCGCCTAGCCATTAGTTACTGCCATTATTTTCCCTGTCATTATTGTGACATACCAATCTCTCAACCTAGGCACGACACTACACTGAATTATAGAGGCTCACCAAGCATGCATGACCGCCGGTTAAGGCTAGACCTAAAGAGAGCATGATGATGGGACATATGCCCCCCCTCACTCATTCAGGTTATAGATTACTTTGAGTTCTCTTATGTGCCGATTCAGTAACAAGTTACATATTCACCTTGAAGCACGTAGCTAAGGAACTCAACCCTAGTACCGTATATAACAAGTACGCCAAAAGTTGAAGCTAAACAAAATATAATTTGTCGTAGTAAGCAACGGGTTGACTACTTGTCCTTCATGGCATGCTTCAAGGTGATCGTACCTCATGGTGGATGGCAGCATCTGCATATCACTTCGTATGTGTTCTTCATGAAGGTGCCCTTGTGGTAATTCATGCTTGTACGACAGTTGGCGGTGCTTGGTGAGGCGAAGGTGACTAACGAATTGATAACACTTCCAAGTTGGATGTGGATGGAAGGAAGCTGGTCAGGAGGAAGTCCACATTCCAGAACCGAGGTTGCTTCCCGATCTGAGTAATCAATAAAACCGCTGCCTCTCGAGCGATTGTAAGGTGGACTCTTATTAGAGCCGTAGTGCACAACGTCATCGAGGGGAGGGGTTATCCCATTGTGATCATAAAATGGTAGCTTGCTTAGCAAGGACTAAGTATTGCCAGTCCAATTACCGTGAGAGCTCTTGGACTGTTAGACCAAGTAAAGGTATTTGTCCCTTCCCCTTACGAGCCTGTGGGTGAAAGTGCCCCTCCAATTGCACAAGTCTCTCTAGTCCCAACAAGGGAAAATCAATCTAGTTAGCCAATTTTTGAAAGCTTTTAAAAGTGCTTTACTAAATAAAGTTCTCTTTCGGCCATTGAGCAAGAGCAAGTATTCAAGCAGGAGTAGAAAGCTTCGATGCATTCGAAGTTCGTTCTTCTACCTGCGAATTCTGTTACAGCAATTGGGAGTACCCTTTTCACCACAAGTTCTCTTACATTTAACTATTGGTGTACTAGGTATGTACCTATGCGTTGTTACAGGCAATACAAATCATATATAAATATCATCATATAATCTTCCAAACAAGCGATCAATTCGATAGACAATGTAAGTTGCACTTGATTATATACGGTAGTCCGTAACTATTTAACGAAGCATTGGTATTTCATATTCACTTCTCTTGCAAGTGCAAAATAATTGGATCTCATGAGGAGCCATCTATTGAATTACAAAAATGGTTAACCATTTCTTAGGACTCTTTATGCAGAGTGTTGTGGCCAAATTATTGAAGCCCTTTATACTGGTTTCTTTTTGCCTATTTCTATTCAGGCTTTATATTATGTATATTTCAGCTATCACGCCTAGTTTGTCTCTACTAAGGTGTCAAATTTATATAGCATGCTCTATCTTTTACACGTCTTGTATTGATTTGCTCTTTTATTAATCCTTATCTTTGCTCTACTAATATGCTAGATTTTTTTGTCACCAGCAATATTTTAATTGCTTTTTAATTTATAGCACATATTTATAATGCTTTTAGAATTTTTAAAAGCCATCTTGAGGGAAAACAACGCACGTGACAACAAAATATAGCTTCTCAAGAAACTTTTTTAATCCACAATAGCTATGATGTTAAAACAAATAAAAATGGATCGCCATATATTCATAGCATGTGTTTACAAAGTTTCTAGGTTTTTAAAACCATTGCGATGTTAAACAACTCATGTGACCATTTAAATGTAACTTTTCAATAACAACTATATTTAAACTCTGCGATAGCTATGTTGCTACACCAAAAAAAAAATGGATCGCTATTGGTTTATATCATTATATGTAAACAACTTGCCTTGCAATTCAAACAACTTGCCTTGCAATTCAATATAACTTTTTGGGAATAACTTTAATTTTAAAAACTACAATAGCTATGATTCTAGATCAAAATAAGCTTTTTGGAAATATCTTTATTTATAATATGAGTTGCCTACTATGCCAGATAAAAGAAAAACATGTTATTCGAGTGTAAAAAAACTTATTTGATAACTCAAAGCCTTTCAGGAAAAAATTATTTAAAATCTAAATTTGTTTTAATAACAAATCAAAGAAAAATGGATTGCCTTTGATTATAGCATATATTTACAAATTTCCATTTTTTGAAAACCTAGATGGTATAAATGGCTCGCGCGACAATTTTGGTAAATACTTTGTTTAAAATCAACAATAGTTATAATACCATATCAGAGAAAAAAATGTTTGTTATTGACTTATAACTTCTATAAAAAATATTCAAGATTTTCTTTATATTAGTTGCGGTACTCAGAGCCTTCTTTTTCACATATTTGTCTGAGTGAGTATATAATATTGGACAATACACTACTAAAAAACACCCCCTATAGCTACGTTATAGTAGTAACGCTAGTGTAAAACGTGTCTACACTGGTGCATAAACACGCTTTTTGACATGATTTCGACAACATGTCAAGATGTCATGATATTAGACATGCTTACAACGTTATTAGTCTTATAAAGACAGTTTTTGTCACACTATTGAAAGCATCTCAAAATGACATACAATTAGACATGCTTTAAAGTGTCATTATAGTCTAGACACATTGCAAAGCGTATCAGACAATGTCTATAATCACGTAAAGATGCTTTTTGACATGATTTTAAAAACATTTCAAAATGATACAAAATTAGACATGCTTTGAATCATGACTAGCATGTAGGCATGTCATAAAGCGTATCAAATACGTATACTAAAGGGTTACTCATGGGTGAGTTCAAAAGGAAAACATGTCTCATGTAAGTCACGTTTGTTGTTTAGATGAGATGGTATATTTGTGAGGCGAGAGATCTTGGGTTCGAATCCTGCGCACTACATAAACATATTTCACATGAAAAATTGTGTACAAGTCTCCTTAAGTCTGAAATATTTTTTTATTTTTTATAAATTAGAGACATGTTTTATAAATGTGTCTAGTAGATTGTCTCAATATTTGTTAACACACAATGAAGCTTTGCTATACTCCCTCCATCTTAGGATATAAGGTGTGGTCGAACTTGACATAGTCTTCAATAATAACATATGACTTTTAATATCTCTTATAATATAATTTTTGCAGCAATAAAATTATAGTCATATGAAACTACTTTTAAATATGAATACAATGATATCATTCTATTGTAAGACAAAGTTTTTATTATACAAGATTAGTTGTAAGTCAAAGTTTTTAAAGTTTGAATCTTGAATTACGTGCGTGCCTTATATCCTGAGACGGAGGGAGTACTACGTAACTACAACACTATAAGCACGTTATACATGTGTGTCTATAAAATTGTATCAATGTGAGTAGATATGCATCAAACGGGGTCTATGAAACGTTGTTTTTTGTCATAGACACGCTTAAAGAATTCGTCTCTACAAAGTGTGACATGGTCCATACGAAGACGCTCCAAACATGCTTTTTGAAAGCGTGGCTACAAAGCTATAGAGACGAAATAAAATGTGTCTAACTCTAAATATGGTGTAGCTATAGAGGGGGTATTCTGATAGTGTAGTCATGTAAATGATATTCAATAGCAAATTTATTTGTATTTCTTCTCTTCTTTCTCTATTTTTTACTTATACTAGCAAGATGGCCCGCGCGGCACGCGCGTGCTGCATGTTGATATGATATAATAATTTGGAAACTATCATCGCCCCTAACAACAAAGTACAGCATGAGAGACACGGTCATCCTAAACTGGGTGAGAAACGTTTTCATTGTTTGTGTTTTTATAGTATTATTACCCATGCGTTGCTACGGTGAAGGCTACATAGAATTCCATAGTTTTACGTACACCACCATATATTAAATCATTTTTACAATAAAAAATCTACTGCTTGTCAAATTATCAATTCTGCAGTTTTACGTACACCATTAGTAATTTAATCATATTTACAAATACACCATTTATGCAGAATAAACTGATATGCATAAAGCATAAATAACTCTCTTGAACAATTGATCTGGGTAAAAATATCAAAGCCATCTCTCTAGCCTACTATTTGTTAGAGACGTTGTCTTGTTATGTACTTTTACATAGTTGTGCATATCCTACTACTTGATTCATCACAACGATCAGCACCTGAATTCACCTGTCCATTATGTCTCTTCCCAACACTGATCTCATCATATGAATCACCATCGCTAGAATCAACACTTACCTGGACCGATCTAACCACCACGCTATTGTCATTCTTTTTGCAGTAACGGTAAGGAAAATGGCCCTGTGAGCCATTTATATTGTGATTTTGGTGATTAAATGACAACATAGTCATTGGGACTGACAAGTTTGTTAAGTGATTTACATAGGAAATTACGTCCTAAGAATGACTCCAAAGTATAGCTAAAAACCAGAGAGTCTTATTTTGGAGTATTTATGACATGGTATTGGCATGTTAAAACATGGAAAGGGCTTGAGTTGATTGAATTGGATAAACCCACAGAGTTTGTACACGGCGTATTAAATGCCGAGACATGGCGTACAAACCAGAAGTATACGGTGTGTAGAAGCTGATCAAGCAGAATAAGAAGATTCTACACGGCGTATGATCTGGCGATGCACGGCGTACAAATTGGAAGCATAAGAAGAATTCAGATGAAGTGCATCGGCGTATGATCTGATGTTACTGTGCGCATAAAGGGCGGATAATACGGCATTCAAGGCATGGGCAAGTTCAAGTTAGGGTCAGCAATACCCAACATGGCGTATCATATGCTGACCCACGGAGACTAACAAAGTACAAGTTACACAAGGACGATGTCAGGAGAAGGTGAAAGAAAAGGCCACGGCGTATGAAACGCCGATCATCGGCGTACAAGTTTGAAAGCATACGACGTGTGCAGGTAGCCGTTGGAAAAGTGGATTTGACCGTTGGAAAAGCACAGGGCGTATTATACGCCGATGGAGGAAAAGCACACGGCGGAATATATGGCGTTCACGGTTTTTGTGTAGATTTTGGGTAACGGCTAGTTGAGCCCCTTGGGCTATAAATACCCACCCCATTCGGCCATTTGGAGTTGCTGGAGTCCAGAGAAGTTCATCTACAACCACAAGACATCCAAGCCACCATTTGAGCTACATTCTTCATCCTTAGTGAGTGAGAGAGCTAGGATAGCCCTAGTGAGTGAGTTGCAAGGTGTTAAGCCTTGTGCTTGGTTCTAGAGTGAGCCACCTCTTGTAATCTCGGTGTGCCGGCCCCTTGGAGTCTTGGTGACTCACCGGCAAGTCTTCGACCCTCCGGCTTGGTGTGGAGAGGCGACGACGACATTGTGCGGGGAAGAGGAGACCCCTTCCTTGGTGGAGAAGCTCCGTAGTGGAGGCGGCGTCAAGATCTCCAGGAGAGTAGGTTGATGAGAGCAAGGTCTTGATGACTTGCTCATCATCCCTCTAGGGGAGCCTTTATGGCGAGCTCAAGGCCTTGACCGGGAGAAAGACTTGGCGACCGGGAGCATATCCTTTGTGGAGCTCCAACGTGGAGTAGGCGTAAGCCGAACCATGGGATAAATCTCCGTGTCAAGTTTGTATCCATCTAACCCTTTAAGCTTCCGCATTTTATACTTGCAATTTGTGTGCCTTTACCTTTCTAGAGTAGTATCTTGATAGGATTGGCTCTAGGTTGCAAAACTCTTTGGGTGGGTGTAAACACTATAAGAAAACATTAGTTGCACATCTAGATAGCTTGTCTTAGTTTCATATTGTGTAATTAGAAGGCATGTGGTAGGCTAAGTTTTTAGAAAGCCTAATTCACCCCCTTCCCCTCTTGGGCTATCACGAGCATCGATTTCTTTCGGTAACCAATCGATCAAACCTCCTCGCTTGGCTGCTCCTCGTCACTGAAAGTCACAACAATCATAGAAGACCTTTTGAACGCCATTCTAAATAGATCAATGGCTCAATACGAGAATATATACCTTGTCTCTAGTCCTCAAATCTGAATTATTTGGCTGAACGCCTCCTCATTTCCTTCCACAACCGGTTCAAGTGATTGGCTCGCCTTGGTGAACTTCTTTCTCATTCAATGATTCCTGAGTAGAAAAACACAATTGCTGATGATGCTCTGATCCATGAACATGAATCGACACCGATGGCTCAGCACCTGGCGTGGGTGTGTGGCGGCGTCTGCAAATGGTGAACTCCATCGTGATGCACTGCGGCCGAAGCCGTAAGGACGGCGGCGACGGAGGTTCCGATGGTGAAGAAGATGCGGTGGCTCTCGAAGCGGCGGTGGAGGTGCTGGAGAAGGTGAGATCCAGGGCTCTCGAGAGCACGAAGAGGAGGACCGGGAAGAGCAGCAACATGTATTTCGGGGCGGGGGAGGACGCCGCCGCCGCGGGGATGGCGTGCCGGCGCCACGAGGCCATGCGCCACCGTGCGTGAGATTGCCGAGGCTTCACGGCCCAACGTCTGATCCCGAGTCGAGTCGGCCCAGCGTCGCTTATGGGCTTCGATCAAAGACCAGAAGCGAAGCGGGTTAATGTTTTTTGCTCTCGTATATATATAGTGTACACTACCGTATGTGGTACGTCTCGTAATGTGTATATGGGTAGAAACAGAAACGGTGACAAAAACATTAGACTTTTGGCAGAATCATTTTTTAACTATCGATTTCTATGGGTCTCGGTCCTTTTCCACCCCCTTGGCCCTAACAGGTGGGTCCAGCATGAGGGGTAAGGTACGCCCAAATTAGGTGAAAAATATTTTCAATTCTTTTCGTTCTTTATAGTGTAGATGAAATGTCAGTCGTATATCGTCTTGAGAAATAGTTGGTTCATGTTCTAAAGTATCGAACAATCATTCCAAAGAAGTAAACCCTCTTGTACCGGGAATTTGAAATATATCGATCAACGTTCCACGTACCTGTTCCTCGACCCGGTCGAACCGGGAACTTTGTGATACTGGGAGAAGCAGGGTGAATTTCACAATCTAAATAAAATGCGCCGAAACTTCTTAGCTATGCGTGTCACGATTCAAAGGCGAGGATTTCAATATTTTGTCACCTGAAAAAGGACCTAATGCCAATTGTAATGGAGAGTTTCAATTCATTGTCCCCAAGATGATCCATCAAAAAATAGAATTAAAATTAAGGATGAAACTCCTACAATGCATTGCTTCATATTTGTGGTGTCATAGGCTTCTCTAGTATTTAACTTAAAACCCATCAAAAGTTGGAAACCATACATAGGAGGCTTCGTCTAGACGAAATTAGCTTATTCTCGCTCTTCTTTTATTGCTTTGCCATGTCATAAAAAACCTTATATGGCATACTATTTAATACGAAGCTAAAGTTTATCTGGCTAAAGTTTACCTAGGGTTTTTTTTGTATCTTCTAGCTAGTGGATGTTTATTACACTAGCAGCTAAAGTTTATTAGCTGATACACGACTAAACAATGCATAGTCGCCGGACTCGTACGTACTCCTAGCGCCGGAATCACATGTCG
>CM014277.1:9073478-9084504 GCA_004135705.1 Alloteropsis semialata
GGGGCCGCGCATCGACAGCGCCCGCCTGGCCGCCGCCGGAGCTGCCCGTGCTCCCGGTCACATCTCTCTCATCCGCCCATGCTCTGACCACCGTGAAGAGGGAGAGAGAGGAATGGGAGAGGATAAGGTTGGGGAGAGATGTGGTGGAGGAGTGAAGGAAGAGAGAGGCAGGAATATAATAGAACGGAGAGAGAGGGTCATACACTTTTGTTCCCGGTGGAAGGTTACACCCGGGACTAATGTTGATCTTTTTGACGCATCTCCTTTAGTGTGGCTGGACCATCATCTGGACCCGGGACTAAAGGTCCTCCTCACACCCCCACGCATTGACCCGGGACTAATGCTATCTTTAGTCCCGGGTCCAATTGGTTCGGGACTAAAGGTCCCAAACCAAAGGTCCTTTCTCTAGTAGTAGGTCCATGGAATAATTAGTTTTTGTGCTGGTAAAATTTTGATAAATTCATGGTAACATGTTAAGGTGCTGACTGCTCAGTTTAGCACTTTACATCATCAGTTAAGGTTATTTGTAGCTTTGGACGAATTTGTGTAGCTAAATAAATAGTTAAGAACCTTTAAATGGTATATTTGGATTTCTTAAATGATTAAAATGGTTAGGATCAGAACTGAACCACGAAATAAAACTGAAAAATATCATGACCCACCTATTTCTTTTATGAAGTATAATGATGTTAATTATCGGTAAATGATTGTCCACTGATATGTATGATTGAGTTGCTGCATTCATAAGCGTCATGTTTGCCTATCGGTGCATTTTCTGAACTTCACACATGTGTATTGGCATGCATGTAGAATTGTGGCAGACCGTCTCAATTAATCTGGCTCAAGCGCACGAGTTATATCAACAACGGGTCTCACACACTCCAACCGAGTTAATCATGCAGTTCTGTCGGGTAACGTCCCGATAAGACCACCGAGAATACGATCGAAACAAAATAGCAGCAAGTCTCATATGACAATGAGCACAGATGGCACAACTCATCACAGATTTTACATCACAGAGGTTCACATGGATTAATATTACAAGCCAAGTTCAAGTATTTAAAAGTTATTACATGACAGAGTTCATACGCACAGCAGAATTTAAAACGTTCAACTAAACGACGATACAAATGACATCATAGTACAGCCCGATAGATGATATCAATCACCGCGGCCCTTTCCCGAAGAGAGCGGCTCAAACTCAACAGACCAACCAGGAGGAAGCTGACATGGCCAAGTCAAAGCAGCTACTGGATCATACGCATCATCGTTGTCTGAAAACAAAGCCACAAGCAAGGCTGAGTATACTAATACTCCGAAAGACTTACCCAACTAGTGGTATATACTTAGCCAACTCCTGGACATGCATGGCTTTTGGCTAAAGGGTTTGTTTTGCCAAGAAGCGATTAAGAGTGGATCCTTACTTTCAATATTTTAGCATCAAATTAAGTAGATCTAACCATTAACTAAGTTTGCAGCTATCCAACATCAATCAGTGTGGAAAAACAGTTAATTAGGCATATAACAATATCCATCATCATTGTTCTTCTTTCTTAGTACAGTGTGACGAGAGATCAAGTAGCTTCATGTAACCGCTAAGGACGGACAACTCGAGTTGATTTTATACCATGCATGGTTAAACCTAATCGTACGCCACGTGAGCGACACCAAGGATCTCATGTAGCAACCTTTCCCGCCTTTCCCTGAACGTCTGCGCAGAGCCTACTCCATCCGGGTGCAAAGCCCCTAACGGACCACAGGCGAACCTGAGCCGCGGCCACTAATACACCTGCCATCTTCCTACGCGTCCAATGGAGTGGGGAAAAGTCAAACGGCAGTTCCAGTTAGTACATCGATTTACCAGTTTACCAGATTTCCCGGCATACGACTAGTACATTCAAAAACTTGACCAACTGACCACACGCTTCAGCCTTATCCAGTTTAACTATGCAGACGGGGCGATCAATCAACATAAGAATATTGCATAGGCCCCACCCGCCGACCTTATGATTCCAACATAAGTAAAGCACCTATATCTCGCGAGTGACAGGCAATCACTCGACATTTACCGAGTCCTATTTAGCATGGCAAGCTAGCGACCTACACATACTAGTAATCAGTGTTTGCCTAAACGTGTGTAAACCGTCGTTTACACACGTTTAAACTGTAAACAGAGGGTATGCACGTAGTTTAGGGCCTAGTTGCCGAATTAAATGCTAAACGCGTGTAAACGGTCAACTTGGTCAAAAAAGGTGTAAACAGTGAAATTAAACAGAAGTTAAACACGTTTACACACATAAACACACGTTTAAATGATCGTTTAGGCAATAAGGAACATGCTTTTTGGGATAATTGGGTGTTGAAGGTTGACTATAGGTGCCATAAGCGTGTGTTAAGAAAAAAAATAGGAGTTAGAGTAGCGACTATATGGGTATTATGTGTAATATGAGAATGTTGTGGCATTATGTATTATATGCATACCTTAAATTGCAATTACCGAAAAAATATAGTATGAAATTATGATTTTTTATATATATTTACAGCTACAGTTAAAACCGTTTAATCTATCTTCTAAACTGTTTAAACACTAAACGGAGGGTGACCGACTGTCTAGCGTTTAGCGTCTACGATAACACTGCTAGTAATAGAACTTGGGTACTAGGGATCATGCATCTAAAGTTTCAAACAACACCTGAGAAACTTAAATGCATAAGTATAGTAATATAGCAAACCGAGTTATAGTTTTGAAATTAAGGGTCATGCTCCGGTGTTTGCCTTCCTCACAAGGCTTGGCCTCTTCCAGACTTTGGTCCGGGTCTTAGGGAAGCGGTGTAGTGTCAGCTTCAAGCGGCTCACTCTCGGACCGGGCCACCAGCTGGTAGACACCATCAGCTAGCACTACTACATAAACTATTTTTCTAGTCACTATTTTCACAGCTGGTTTTGAAAAAGCGGCGTTGAAACATTTTTACAGTCGGTTTTTATTTTGGCGGGCTCATTGGTTGTTAAAACCGACTGTGAAAATGATTTTCACAACCGGTTGGTGGCTCAAACCGGCTGTAAAAATGCCAACGATTTTCACAGCCGGTTTGAGCCATGAACCGGCTGTGAAACCATATTTTCATAGTCCACCCGGACCCCCGCCAGCCAGCTCGCGCAAAAAAAAAGGGCGCCCCAGGGGATCGAACACACGACCTGAAACCTAGTGAGTTACCACTAGGCTACTTGTGCAGTTGTGGCTTTATGAAGAAGTTATATTTTTATATTATCAAACTCGCCAATTTAATCTCCAAAAATCAAAGGCAAAAGGGGGGTCGGACGGGATTCGAACCCGCGACCTGGAGGTTGGGATGCGGCTGCGTCACCACTGAGCTACTTAGCGTGTTGTGTTGCAATTCGTCAATATATCAATTTATACTTCATAGAGTTAGCGGGATTAATGGAATTTCACGTCCACATGGCGGCATTGGAATGGTGGAATTCTTCACCACAGACCACGTGGCGCGCTCAGTTCGCTGCTCGCATTGTTTTTCCTTTTTAATCTACAATTAAAACTTGTAACTGGTATTTCTCGGTCATAGTAACTTAAAATTCATTGGTTTTTTTCTGATTTTTTTCTAAAATCACGCTCTGTCACTTGATGACATTTACTTGTATGTAAACTACTATTTTATAGAATTTGTTATATACCTTGTCTTTTTCCACCGAAGTACGACATAGAAAAAACATGCTTTTGCAAAAGAGTTGCTCATGTAACTTGATATTTGCCAATGTTATGGTCAAAATAAGGTAGTGTCCAAACTTGAGGTGCATATGAGTTGGAACATGTTATGAGGTATTGAAATCTCAAAGTTTGACTTAGAGTTGTATGAAACAATGTGAGAGATCTATCCATTTGTGAGCAATGTATGTTATCACTTTATTAAAAATACTAAAGTTTTTTATGACAAGATCGTGGACCAAAAACATGTTGTTATGCCAATTTGTATAATTTTTTGACCAAACTCAAATATTATTGTAATTATTATGTGGTAATTTGGAGATAGAAGTTTGAATTGTCCCTAGAAGACAATTGAATTTTTCATCTATCTCCTAGATATGGAGTAGTATGGAACATATAAGCCTAAAAATAATTTTTGTGTAATTTTTCAAATTTTATTGGGAGTACATATAGTTCAACTTGGAATTACTTTCAATAAACATGTAGAAAATCATTTAAATGATAGAAAGTATCAAATGTCTTCAAAATTTTTTGAAACTCCTACACAACAACTTATACATATTACTCTGAATTTAAAAAATGTATTAGGGTATCTAAGATTTTTGTGTTTGCAAGTTACTTCAAGGGGTGCTTTGAAAAAGAAATAGAAAAAGAAAAATTTTGGCCCATCAGATGATATCATTTTTAACCGTTAGATCGAGCTTTGGACGGCTCAGATGATCCAAGCGTCACATAAATATACCTTCCAACCCTAACTCCTCCGCCATCCCTCCCCTCCCTCAGCCTCCTCCCGCGCGCCGCTCATCTCCCCTCCGCAGGTGATGGCGCCGTTCCCGCCGCTCCCCCCACCGCCTCCCCACCACTCGCTTCCCCGCCGCCTCCCCTTCTCCACCCAAACCCTAACCCCGGTCCCTCCTCTGCCGCCATCCCTCTGGAGGCCGCGAAGCTCCACGAGTCCGAGGGCGACCACCGGAAGGCCCTCGACCTCACCCTCAAGGGGCTACCCCCTCTGCAGGAGTCCCACGGCGGGTGGCCGTCGAGGGCGACGAGAGCGCCGAGGGCTGGCCGGGGCGGAGCGAGCGGCGGCCGAGGCAAGGGAGGCGCGGTAGGGGCTCGTCGGTCTCCGCCCACGTCTTCAGGAACCAGGCAATCAGGACCAAGTATTGATTTAGGCTTACAGTTTAGTATATACATGGCCGTTTCCTCAATCTCAGTGACACAACTGATTTGTTTGATTGTGTTTATCTTTAATTTTCAGCATATAATAGTATTATCATCTAGAAAGATGTAAGGATCTGGTGACAATTCAATTGATCTTTAGTTTACTTGATTGAAAGATGTAAGGATAGGAGTGGCAGATGCTTGTATCAAGGGTAACTTTGTTTTCTGTACATGTACTGTCTTGTAGCACTAGTGTTTGGTGATAATTAGCCTTAAAATTTCCCAAGGTTTAGTGCCCAGCAAATAGCTTTCCCAAGGTTCTTTTTACTCTTGTGCTTGCCTTACTGCCCTGCCTGTAGCCCTGAATCTCAGTGATCTAAGTTTCCATCACAAATATTGCCTGTTAATAAGTATTTGGTGATCTAAGTTTCCCCTTTGCAGCTCGCTGATATGTGCTCCTGAATTTGGGGAAGTGATGCTATTCCAATATTCTAGCATAGACACCTGCAGCGATATTAAATTCGTTTTGTTCTTTCTATATAAATTGAACCTGGTATTTACATATGAATGTGAGCAAAAAGACCTCGTACACTATTGTGCTGAATTTTGTTTTATATACACCAGCAGCATTCCCCACAAACTGGAACACTTCATGATTTTACTTTCTCCATGCAATATTTTTCTTTTGCTTCAAAAATATTGCAATTGCATGACCAGATATGAAGCAAACACTCTTAGGCTGCATATGTAAACAAATTTTACTACACTAGTGTTGTTGGCTCCATTTCTTTGTAATATATACCTAATGCATTATATGAAGTGATAAATTGTTTCTTTCATGTTTTTCTTGACTTACTCAAAAGATATGTTGGCACATAATAAGCTCAAGATGAGCATCTGAACAGAATAGTAATTTTTTTTTTGCCCAAAGACTTGTGCTGCTCTAGTGACTAAACTTATAAGATGCTTGTGTAATCTGCCCCTTTTTTGTACTGATGTTTTAGTCATCAACAAGCAAAGGTTTCACTATTACTTTTTCGTCTGGAATGTCAAGTTGATGCAATATGATATAGTCTATAACGAGCTGTTGTCTATCTGCAGGTGCTTGGTTTTAGATGGTCCTCCATTTTCTACATTGAAAGCATTGCTAGAGTGCGGAAGCTTTCTTTGAGTAGTTTACTGCTATATACAAGCTACTTATAGCTGATCAATTCTTGGTGCAGTGGCCCCAGCTGCAGAAAAAGCACCCTCCTGTGCTTCTACATTGTTGAACTGGTTAGTGCTAGTAGTGAAGCTCGTTCATGATCTGTTAGTGCTCTATCTCCATCTGTTACCTTTGGATCTTTCAATTCTTGATCTGTTAGTTCTCGATCTATTAGTAATCAACTGGTATTAGTTGTGAGCACTGAATAGTAGTGATAAAGCTGGACTACAAACTTGTATTAGACTTCAAGTAATAAACTTGATGTATGGACTACAAATGTAATGTGCTGGTGATGTATTTGTGGATGTATTATATATTTGTGAATTATTGTGCTGTGAATATTGAGATATTGTAATTATTTTTTTTTAATTCAGAAAAATATATCACAGCCGGTTCAAACAGGCTGTGAAAATGAGCATCACAACCGGCCGGTTGGTAGGAAAAACCGGCTGTGAAAATCGATATTCACATCCGGTTTATGTCAAAAACTGGCTGTGAAAATCAATTTTCACAGCCGGTCAAAAACCGACTGTGAAGTTCTGATTTTCAGCGCCACTTAATCACAGCCGATTTTCAAAACCAACTGTGATAGGGCCAACCGAACCGGCTGTGATAGCCTTACTGTAGTAGTTTATCTACATGACATGCATATGTATGAGATTCATGAATGCAAGGGCAAGCAACTACTAGATTTTTGGTCTATTGCAACGGGGAAAAAACGTGGCAATATGTACCTATTGCAACGAAATGGTTGCAATAACTACCAATTGCCATGAAATCATTCCGTGGGATGGCGTGGCAAGTAGTCGCGTGGTGTAAACTTTGGGCCACATTTTTTATGTTTCCTTGCAATAGATGTAATTGCAACGTATGTGAGGCGTTGCATTCGATAAGAGTTGTAATGGCCCATATCGTGGCAATAGTATGTATTGCCACGCAATTAGGCATTGCATTAGACATCATTTGCAACAAATGACACTGTGGCAATAGACTGCTTTGCCACGCATTTAGGCGTTGCATTAGACAACACTTGCAACGGATGACACCATGGCAATAGGCTCAATTGCAACGATCAATGCCTCTTTATTGCCACAACATATTTAGTGGCAACTGCGTCTATTGCCTCGCAATCATTTCGTGGCAACTGGTTGTATGCCCTCGCAAATATTTCATGGCAACTGGCTCTATGACCTCGCAAACATTTCGTGCCAACTGCGTCTATTGCCTCGCAATCATTTCGTGGCAACTGTATATATTGCATCGCAAATATTTCGTGGCAACTGGCTCTAATGCCTCGCAAATATTTCGTGGCAATTGCATCTATTGCCTCGCAAACATTTCATGGCGACTGCTTCTATTGCCTCGCAAATATTTCGTGGCAATTGTGTCTATTGCCTTGCAAACATTTCGTAGCGACTACCTCTATTGCTTCGCAAACTTTTCGTGGCAACTACCTCTATTGCCTCGCAAACATTTTGTGGCAACTAACTCTTTTGCCTCATGAATATATCGTGGCAATTGTAGATATCGCCATGCTAATATTACATTGTTCTTTGGTTGGCAACATATAATACATCGCTTTGCATACAGTTGTTTCAAAAATATTTATGGAATTCACATGCCTATGAAAGCATAGCAGTAAGCCATCTGAGCGTATGAAATATTAAATTGATAGCACTTTGAAATAGTACATACAATCAGTTATTAACAATGCATATAATACTAGAATGTCTATAGAATATTAAGATAGAAACTTCAAAAGTGCTAGTTTGACATTGTATTCTTGGTCCAGTTGATCTCACACGCTTCGACTCTGAGTGCTCCACCCAACTTGTATTTAGCTTCATGCTGATCATGGTGAGGAAAACGCATTAGCATCCAGTAGTAAAAAATTTGTCATGATCATGATGACATTATACACATACTTGCAATGTCAAACATTAGTACTGAACATGATAAATGAAAAGGAATAGCAATAACAATATATATTTGATGGCCCGGGGAAACAACTACTTCTGCTGCATGTCGCCAATCTAATCTACTGAACAAACTTCTTAAACTACAGAGGCATGAACTCTCCATATGGGATCAGTACAGTAGAAATAAATAAATTAGACAACTTGTACTGTTTTGATAGTGAGATGTGCATATTAACTAATTCATGTTCTTCTGTACATATTTACACAATGTAGACTACATGAACAAAATGTCTAACTCCTGGGATATAATATCATTAAACCCCACAGAACTATGAATTCCCGTATTGTCACATTGGATCCTGCATTTGAATGTGCTTCCGGACTTATATATAGTAAAGAGGTATGCATTCATAGATAAGTGAGCTTCTTACTTATGCTTAATGAAACTTTTATTCTGGACATTATGGCACCTTATATTCTTATTCCTGTTTTGTTCATTAGGCAGCGTTAACAACTATCCTTTGGTGTGTTTTGTGCTAATGCCAATTTGCAGACTGATTTGTACATACTTTTAGCCAAAAATCAGAAAAAGCAGTTACAGATCAGCAAAGCTTTGTGCTTCCTCACACTAACACAGCATAAAGGCAGACATGAACATAGTATAGAATATAGCTGCTCAATGATAGAAATTAAATTCAGCACAGGTTGGACCACCTTATTGCATTTCTTACATTTTGGTTCCTTAAGCATAGACGAGTTTTAGCAGCAGAAGCAGCAGCACTCCTCAATTGTTGCGGAGTAATAAAACTCGGTTAACAGCACAGTTACAAGTGTCTCGAGTTTTCTCACCCACTTCAGTTGTGATGACGCTTTGTGGGAGACCACATCATCATATATGAGATGGCACAAGGAAGGACTGGTCAATGATGGTAAAATGCGCCACCACGCTGACTCCAAGGCATGGAAGCATGTGGATGACTTGTAGCCACAATTTGCATTGGATCCTCGCAATGTTAGGATGGGTCTTGCATCTAATGGATTTAATCCTTTTGGGAAGTTGAATGTTACATACACTACATGGCCTGTTATCTTTATCCCTTACAATTTGCCTCCTTGGTTGTGTTTGAAACAACCCTTTTAGATGATGCCAATATTGATACCAGGGCCCAAATCTCCAGGAAATAACATTGATGTCTATTTGCAGCCCCTCATCGATGAGCTAAAAGATCTTTGGGTTAAAGGTGTTGATGCATGGGATGCAAAGGTGAAGAAAAATTTCACTTTGCGTGCAGTTCTATTATGGACAATTAATGACTTTCCTGCATATGGGATGCTATCTGGTTGGAGCACAAAAGGGAAGTTTGCATGTCCATACTGTAACAAGGATACTGACTATCTATGGCTGAAATTCGGGTGCAAGCAATGCTACATGGGACATCGCCGCTTTTTGCCTTTGGAACACAGGTGGCGCCGGAACAAGATAAGCTTCAATAACAAGGTGGAAACTAGGGAGACTCCATAGCCACTGACTGGTCAACAGGTGCTGCAAGGTGCTGCAACAATATGAGAGTTTTGAGCAAGTTCAATTTGGGAAGATGTCAAAAAAGAGGAAGCAGCGTGACGAAGATACTAGATGGCACAATTGGAGGAAGAAGAGTTTTTTTTTGAATTACCTTACTGGGAATTTTTGCTTGTATGGCATAATTTGGATCTGATGCACATTGAGAAAAATATTTGTGAGAGCATATTGGGTACTTTGCTTGAAATAGCTGGTAAATCGAAGGATGGTGAGAAGGCTCGGCTTGATCTGAAACATATGGGGATACGAGAGGATCAACACCCTATACTCAATAATTCTAGGTACACTTCCTTGACCTGACTTAATTTATTTCTTACTGCATCGTAGTGGTAGTCCAGAGCTCTGTAAACGTAGTAGCAGGAACAGACGGTGTATTGTAAGCTTAAGCTCTTGATCTGTTTAGCTACATGTCCTAGATGCTTTAGTTGAGAATTCAGAGTTCATGTAGTTGTCCAGTGTCCCTTTCATTACGTTCTGATGGATATATGCATGCTTTAGTTGAGAACTTAGGAAAATATATGCATGCTTCATACCAGACAGAAAGAAATTATAATTTATAAATTGAAATAGGAACAAATTATAATTTATAAATTGAAATAGGAACTAACCTTGGGTTGAGATACTGATTTGGTAATCTATATATTGATGTTAAGCCCTCTCTGTTAATGTGCTCAATACAATTACAACAGAATTTTGTTGCCTGCCCACAAAAATGCTAGTTATCCAGTACATGTGATGTCAGCAGTTTGTCGAACATATACATGAATTCGAAAACCTCTGTTGTTATTTGCATATTGACTACAGCATGATTCAAAGAAAAATGTAGTAGCAATAATGTTGGAATGATTTTGATTTCATTGATGAAATAAACTACGTGCACCACATTAACATTGGATACAAGTGACTTTGCAATGCTGGAGGTATAGCTCAGCAGCAGATCCTAAGTGGTACTAACCTGTATATGAATACATGCATATGAATGACAACTCTAATATATATCTTGGGGAAGTTGTGAAGGAACCTATTCTCTACAGACATCACAAACCATGAAATTAAAATCAGGCAGTGATAACAGCAGAGCCCCAAAATTTGAGATGCCTAACAAGCCAATTAAACTCAGCAGCACATACACAGGAATCAATTGAGTATCTCTAGCTGCTGTTCCTTACATGTTCCTCTACTAGTCTAGTCAATTAATATGGTTCAACTTAGATTTACTTTTCTAATTTTACCCTTTCTATTTGAATATGACAGGTACACTTTGCCACCAGCATTGTACCATTTGGGTGATGCAGAGAAGACATTTCTATTGAAATTCCTAGGAGTGAAGATGCCTGATGGTTACGCCTCCAATATCAAGAGATCTGCGGACGTTAAGGGGTCTAAGTTGTCTATGTCTGGACTCAAAACTCATGACTACCATGTTATATTCCAGAAACTTC
>CM014277.1:9088586-9106689 GCA_004135705.1 Alloteropsis semialata
TGCGCGGAGGCCGGCGGCGGGGACCGGAAGGCCGGTGGCAGGCGCAGAGGCCGGCAAGCTGGCGGGCGCAAGGTCGCGGAGGCCGGCGCTGCCGTGAGCTGCAGGGCAATGGTTTGTATTCGATCTGTGTGCAATGGTTGAAAATCGATCTGTATTCCTTGGTTGAAATCGATCTGTATTCCTTGGTTGAAAATCAAACTGTGTGTAATTTGCAACGGTTGTTGAAGAAACACGAAAATTGGTTGAGGAAGAAACGGGAAATTTTGATGAAGCAGCAGTTTTTTTTTATTTCGTTGAAATTACATCGGTACCGGGTGGTGAGATCCGTGACCAATGACTCAAAGTCATTGGTCACGGATGCCTAGTACCGGTTGTAAAAACCGGTACCGATGAGGGTTTTCACCCGGTACCAATGGAAGGTTCTCCAGTAGTGATTTCTGGTTTTGGAGTTAAATGGCCAAAACCAAACCGAGACGATAATTGGATGGTCAAAAACGGACTTTTTCCTTTTCAGTTTGAAGGATTGAACCAAACACCACCTATGATTAACTGGCAAGGTGGCTTTCTTTAATTTTTTTCGCACACAGATCAAGTATGCGTTCTACAACTCATTTTGATATGGGCCCTAGAAAACAGATCAGGCAGTGCCAGTGCAACTACAGCACTTAAGTCGTATAGTCCAGGTACATGTGTATCAGTCGTTTTGATCACTATCGCCGATCACAAATTAGATTACGCCAGCTCAACCGTAATTTCTTTATTAACACCGATACAGACGCTTTACATCATCCGTGATGTTCTCGCAAAAAAAAAACATTTGTGATGTGCCTCACCCTAGAGATCGAGGTGAGCATGAAAGACAAAGCAGCAGGGACCAGGGATCATGCATGTGTGGAAACTACTCCAACAATTTTAGCACTTGGTGAAGACCTTGACGTCCCTCCACCGCGACTCCATCCGGTACGACATGCCGTTCCTGGACTGCTCGTACACGCCGAACTTGAAGTAGTGCGAGCCCCCGCCGCGCCCGGGCACGCTCAGCCTGCGCTCGCCGTCGACGAAGACGGTCACGTTCGACGCCGCCACGTCGTGGACCACGTTGAGCCTGAACCACCGGTCGTAGATGGCGGCGTCGACGACCCCCGCGCCGGCCACGTCGTGGTAGTAGGTCAGCCGGCCGCCGTAGACGTGCAGCATCAGCGTGGTGGCGTGCTCCGCCGCGCCGAAGATCTGCATCACCGACGCCCCCGACGTGCCGCACGGGATGTACCCGTAGCCCTCGAACTGCCACACCCCGGAGCTGTACACCAGCTGCTTGAGCAGGCGATCGACGACAAGCAAAAAGAATAAATTGTTACTGCATCCAAAGATCGTCGCACAATTAAGCAGCTAGATGTGGCAGTCGATCTTGCTCTTGCCTCGATCTTGGTCTCGGTGCGAGGGCCGCCGGGGTGGGAGGCGGTGATGGGCTTGTCGGTGGCGTAGACCCACATCCGGCGCACGCCGCCGGCGAGCTCGTAGCGGTCGGCCAGCGGCACGTCGTAGGGCTTCTGCACCTTGAACTGCGCCTCGGAAAGCGCCACGGCCGTGAAGCCGTCGGTCAGTAGACCCTCGTCGCGGGCTGGCGGGGGCACGGCGCACGACGACGATAGCAAGAGCAGAAGCAACAGAAGGAATGGCCGCCATGGCATCGCGAGCGGCAGCAACGGAGGAGCGACCATGCCAGTGGCCATCAAAAAACTTTTGATGTACTTATCACCCTTCTATCTCGATCGAAATCTCCGCCCTTCGCTAGCTCTGTGGGCTTCTGGCTGTGGCGTACTGTATGTACATATATATAGAGAGAGAATATGACTTGATTACATGTCCATCACTTCATGCTATACATGAGTTTTGAGCTGACATAATCTTTGTCGATCACATGCGCCGGCAACATATACGTGCAAGGGACCGATCGACAAATTTGCCGACGCACCGAGTGGTGGTTGTGCCGGCGCTAGGAGTTGATTGGGTCTTGGATCGCTGAATCCGCTCGAGGTTTTTGGCTCTGCCTTAATTCCTGCCGTCCTAGGGGTATTGTTTCCTACAGAGCCACAAGACCAAGGCGACATGTGATTCCGGCGCTAGGAGTACGTAGGAGTCCGGCGACTATGCATTCTTTTAGTCGTGTGTATCATCTAATAAACTTTAGCTGCTAGTGTAAATAAACATCCACTAGCTATAAGATACAAACTGACCCAGGTAAACTTTAGCCAGATAAACTTTAACTCCATATTAAATAGTATGCCATATAAGGTTTTTTATGACATGGCAAAGCAATAAAAGAAGAGCGAGAATAGCTAGTTTCATCTAGACGAAACCTCCTACGTATAGTTTCCAACTCTTGATGGGTTTTAAATTAAATACTAGAGAAGGCTATGTCACCACAAATATGAAGCAATGTATTGTAGGAGATTCATCTTTGATTTTAATTCTATTTTTTGATGCATCATCTTGGGAACAATGAATTGAAACTCTCCATTACGATTGACCTTAGGTCCTTTTTCAGGTGACAGAATATTGAAATCCTCGCCTTTGCATCGTGACACGCATAGCCAAGAAGTTCCGGTGCATTTTATTTAGATAGTGCAATTCACCCTACTTCTCCCAGTGTCACAAAGTTCCTGGTTCGACCGGGTCGAGGAACAGCTACGTGGAACGTGGATCGATATATTTCAAGTTCCCAGTACAAAGGGGTATACTTCTTTGGAACGATGGTTCGATACTTTGGAACATGAACAAACTATTTCTCGAGACGATACACTACTGACCTTTCATATAAGTAAAAAAATAGATAAAGAAGAGAAGAAAAGAATAAATACAAATAAATTTTCTATTGAATATCATTTACATAACCATTGTCCAATATTATATGCTCACTTAGACAATATGTGAAAAAGAAGGCTCTGAGTACCACAACTAATATAAGGATATCTTGAATATTTTTTATATAAGTTATAAATTTATAACAAACATTTTTTATCTGATATGGTACTATAACTATTGTTGATTTTAAACAAAAGTTTTTACCAAAAAAATATATGTAAATTGTCACATGAGCTATTTATACTCTCTAGGTTTATTAAAAAATGGAAATTTCTAAATATATGCTATAATCAAAAGCAATCCATTTTTCTTTGATCTAGCATCGAAACAAATTAAAGTTATTCCCAAAAAGTTATACTGAATTGCAAGGCAAGTTGTTTACATATAACGATATAAACCAATTGCGATCCATTTTGTTTTGATGTACTCCCTCCGTCCCAAAAAAAGAAGGCATTTTAGCATTCCTGAATACATGGATTTTTCTATGCATCTAGATATACACTGTGTCTAGAAACATACAAAAAACAATAAAAAACAATGTTCCTAGAAAAACTAAAATGCCTCCTTTTTTGGGATAGAGGGAGTAGCAACATAGCTATTGCAGAGTTTAAATATATTTTTTATTGAAAAGTTATATGTAAATGGTCACATGAGTTTTTACCATCCCAATGCTTTTAAAAACCTAGAAACTTTGTAAACAGATGCTATGAATATATAGCGATCCATTTTTATTTGTTTTAAAATCATAGCTATTGTAGGTTTTAAATAAAAGAGTTTCTTGAAAAGCTATATTTTTGTTGCCATGTGTGTTGTTTGCAACCAAGATGGTTTTTAAAAATCCTAAAAACTTTATAAATATGTTGTTGACGCGGAAAATCGGCGGTCGTATCCTCAGCGGTCAACACAAAAAGACCAGGGAGATCTGCTTCACTCCAGTGCCAGCCTGCACTTTGTTCAGGTTCGCGGCGTGCCAGTCAATTTGACCTGAAATTGACAAGGGGATAAAACAATTAAATTACTCTTTGATTGTGCCGGCTCTATTCCAAACGGCATAGGCACGTTGGATTTCAGCCAAGACCCAATCAGACTTGCGTCGGCCGATGCCAATCGGACCTCAAAATCGGACTTCATAGACAACCTCAATCGGACCAATATAATCGGACCTTAATCAGTCATCTAATCGGACCTCAGAATCGGACCAATCAGGATCGGACCTTATAACAGATCAGCCTTTAAATAATAAAATAAAGCATAAAATATGGCCGATATGTAAATAACGGATCAGCTGTGCCTTTGAACAAGATATTAAATAATCAAAGTGTAAGCCGATACATCGTCCATCTTACTTAGTTGCCAGTTTGATTTATCTTATCGGACCATCTAACTAGCCAATCGGACCAGAACCTTTTCAGAGAAATCTAGCTCCGACGTAGGGAATCTAGATTTCTCCAGCTATGATCAGATCAGATAGCCAAACAATCAAACTCAACTCACCAACCTGTCAACTAAACAAGATGCTCGCAAAAGTGTTAATCAGATTAAGTACATAAGCAGATAAAACATTAACAGGATCGTTCTGATTCTAAAGTATGCTATCAAATAATCAAGCAAGACCTAGCTCCGACGTAGGGAATCTAAATCACACTTAACTCTCGAATAACAATTAGGTATAACCAAAGCTTCCTTTGACTAATCAAGATGAATCTAGCTCCGACGTAGGGAATCTAAACCAAGCATGACAATCAAAGATCAATCTTATCATATTATGAACATCTAGCTCCGACGTAGGGAATCTAAACAGACACAATACTCAAAGAACAACCAGATTAAACCACAAAGCATGGATCGGACCTAGAACGATACTGTAAGATAAATATTGCTTAAATCGGACCAAGACCGGTGCTCAAAGCCGTTGAAGAAGTAGATTAATTCACATGGCGTAGATCCAAACCAATCTAGCAACTCAAAACAAACCGCAAAAGTTGCCTTCAAATAACCAAGATGAGTCTAGCTCCGACGTAGGGAATCTAGCCTAATCTTGATGATCTAGCTCCGACGTAGGGAATCTAGACATAAAGTGCAACCCGATAAACGATCAACTGTTGAATAATCAATAGTGATCTAGCTCCGACGTAGGGAATCTAGATCAATCTTGCTTATTCAAAGATAAATCGGTTGAACAGTATAAACGAGAAAGGGCGATGCGCCTCAATTCAAAGCCTATACTAGTTCGATAAATTGACTAACTTACTGGTAAGCCGGAGATCAGAACTGATGCAGCCCGTCCACCGATAAGCTTCGTCGAGATACTACTCCTAGGTTTTTGGCGTGAAGCCGGGTTGTATTGATTGTGAGAATAGTTCTTTACAATGGACGAGGGTTTATATTTATACCCTGGTCATGATGAGTCCTGATCGGACCAGACTAACTTGCAGATAAAGTAAACTTATTCTAAGATAGAATGGGACTTTTAATACGCCTTCTGAAAAGGAAATAGTCCCCGCTCATGCCACGCTTCCTTTTTAGCCGATGTATATTTTCTCATTCACCATCAGATCGGACTCTCTCTCTTCATCGGACTCTTCCCCTGCATCGGTTTCCTTCTCCGGCACCATTTGTTTGACCATTCAACGGGTCCACTGCACAGTATCAGCCTCACCACGTCATCATCTGATTCAACATGTCAGGTGCGAAAATCTGGTGTCAACACATGCCCCCCAATTTTGGAATAAAATATCATTTTGTTCCAAAATTCGTATCTATCATCACAACTCCTTCACCGATTTTCGTGCCAAAACTTTCATCCTTGCACTGTGCAATTCCTCGATTCTCGGATCACAGCCATTTTTCATTATAAAACACTTCCATCGTCAGCCACTACCAAGGATCTGCACTATCCACCTTCTTCTGACAACGAACAGTATATGGAATCCTGCACCTTATGTCACGGGTACCCATATATTTATTGACCCAGGCGAAACGACTCTTCAATGCAGTTCCTCAAAAGACGCCCCTCTTTAATCAGCACTGAATCAATGACATCTTCACGAGAATACTGTTCTTTTATTTGGATAGTTTCAGCGAGCATCTTTCAGATTCCCTTCTTTCCTTTAATTCCTTCATCAATCGCCAGCTATAAATACCTGTATCAGGTTCTCCTTTCTCCACCACTCCTTCTCGCCATGGCGCATCCAATATTCATGATAGAACACAAACTCCTTCTCTTCGACATAGGAACCAACCCCTTCTTCCTCTTCTGCTAGAAGAATTCTCGTGAAATAGCATAGGGTACTCCCCCTTTTTCTGATCCTGTAGTGAATCCAGGTGGAACCTCTGCTAGGAGAATCCTCGTGAGGTTTCCTCATGGTTTTACTAAAGGAAAGGTTTTTCAGAGGGGTTTACTGGGGTGCCTTTCTTCAGGATAGGGACAGAGCCACTGGTCCGCCGGTGCGCTCTTCAAGGGACTGCTTCCAGAGCATATCTCCTCAAACTTGCGGATTTCTTCGAATGAGCCAAGCTGTTCAAGAATATGTCCCAAGGAAGAGGATGTTTTCTTAATTTTATGCTTTCTCTTGCCCTTTTCCTCCTAGACTTATTCTGGCAATGATGAACAAAGTACATCGACGCCTATTAGATCTTTCTGTCTTCTGAAATCCCTTTGTATGAGAAATAGATGAATATATATGCAATCCCTTTTCCAGCAGCCTGCTCCGCCATCGAGCGGCTTGATGATGTAATATACTTTTCTCTTATTGTATATAGCCCTTAAGGCGATGCATGTCGCATCGGCTTTTATTTTTTGTTCTTGAGGTGATTTTTCCATCGGCTTCTAAGCCTGTTGCACAGCATCGGCTTCATGAATTTACCCAAATGCTAGGGTAGTACTTCTTCAAATATTTCCCGTTTAATGCCTTAGGAAACACTTCTCCTTCAAGTGTTTGTAGAATATAAGCATTTCCAGGAACACATCGGACGACTTGATAGGGTCCCTCCCAGTTTGGTGACCATTTGCCGTACTTGGGATCCTTAGAACCAATCGGCAGAATAACTTTCCAGACAAGATCGCCCTCTTTGAACTCTTTCCCTTTAACTTTCTTATCATAATGCCTCGCAACTCTGAGTTTGTTAGCCTCAATACTTTCGAGAGCGCGCAGCCGACGAACAGCTAAGTCATCGGACTCACTATTCATGAGCTCCATGTATTCGCCGGCCTTCAATTTATCCTGAAGCTCGATACGTCTTGATCCAGTACGAATTTCCCATGGAAGAACGGCTTCATGTCCATAAACTAGTTCATACGGAGAAACCTTGATCGATCCATGACAAGCCATTCGATAGGCCCATAGAGCTTCAGGAAGCACAATATGCCATTTTCTTGGATACTCCTCAATCTTTCTATCAATCAACTTGATCAAACTTTTATTGAGCTTCAGCTTGACCATTGGCTTGTGCATAATATGGTGATGAATTAAGAAGCTTGATACCCATATCAGCAGCAAAATTTTTGAATTCGTCCGATGTAAACATCGTACCTTGATCTGTTGTGATCGTCTGTGGAATTCCAAATCGGTAGACAATGTCCTCTCTAACGAATTCAATAACATTCTGTGACTTCACCTCCTTCAAAGGAATAGCTTCAACCCATTTGGTGAAATAATCTGTTGCCACTAATATGAATTTGTGCCCCTTGCTTGAATGTGGAAAAATTTGGCCGATCAGGTCAATTCCCCATCCTCTAAACGGCCATGGCTTGATGACAGGGTTCATGGCCGATGCTGGAGCCCTTTGAATATTTCCATATCTTTGACACTCTTGATATCCTTTATAATATTCAAAGCAGTCTTCTAGAATCGTCGGCCAATAATACCCATTTTTTCTGATCATCCATTTCATCTTGAACGCCGATTGATGAGCCCCGCAAACACCTTCATGAATTTCTCCCATTAAAACCTTGGCTTCTTCAGGTCCGATACATCTCAACAGGACTCCATCAATCGAGCGAAAATAAAGCACTTCTTCAACCAAGACATGCCTGATCGATTTGTAGCGTATCTTCCTAGAAGTCTTGATAGAAGAATCCCTCAAATATTCAATGATTTCTTTCCTCCAATCTCCTTCTGGTATCTCCTGCACCATCACATCGGACATAGGCCGATAGCCAGACGCTTTTTGCGCCAGCCGATTTGCTTCTTCGTTATGATGTCTTGGAACATACTTAAGAGTTACCAAGGCGAATTGACCAATCAAATCTCGGCACTTCTCAAAGTAAGATAACAAAGCATCCATCTTGCAATCATATTTGCCGAGTAACTGATTGATAATCAGCAAAGAATCTCCAAATACCTCAACAAACTGAGCGCCGATTTCTTTAAGAATCTGGAGACCTTTCATCAATGCTTCATATTCCGCCTGATTATTTGTGCATTTCTCAATTGGAAAAGCAAATTCAAACCTTGCCCCCCGAGGCGAAATAATAATCAGGCCGATTCCGCAACCATCATTGCAAGAAGAACCATCAAAGAATATAGTCCAAGGAACCGCGTCAACCACATCGGCCTTTTTCATCGGACCAGATACATCAAGCTCCATAGTGCATTGCTCAATAGCATCAATGTTAGGTCCACAATGATCAGCAACTAAATCAGCCATTATCTGCCCTTTTACCGCTTTGGCCGATTCGTATCTAAGATCAAACTCCGTCAGAGCAAAAACCCACTTGCCAATTCTCCCTTTCATGATTGGCATCGATAACATATATTTGATCACATCCTCCCTACATATCACAGTACATTCGGCCGATAGCAAATAATGCCTTAATTTTGTACAAGAAAAATACAAACAAAGGCAAAGCTTCTCCACATATGAATATCGAGTCTCAGGATCTAGTAATCTTCGGCTTAAATAGAATATAACTCGTTCCTTCCCATCAACCTCTTGAATCAAAACAGAGCCGATTGCATGATTAAAAGTCGATAAATAAAGTTTGTACGGCTTACCCTTTTGTGGTGGAATAAGAACTGGTGGATATGCTAAATATTGCTTGATTTCATCCAATGCCTTTTGATGTTTAGGCTCCCACACCAACTCTTCTTCATCTTTCAACTTCAACAGAGGAGTAAACGCCTCCAATCGGACCGACAGATTTGATATAAACCTCCTCAGGAAATTGATCTTTCCAATCAAACTCTGCAATTCCTTCTTGTTTACTGGAGGTTCAATATCATCAATCGCTTTGCGGTTCCGATCATTTACCTCGATTCCTCTCTCATGTACCAGGAAACCGAGAAATTGGCCGGCCGATACGCCAAAAGCACATTTGAGCGGATTCATCTTCAATCCATGTTGCCTTGTGCACTCCAGCATCTCCTTCAAATCGGCCAAATGATCTTGATAACCTTTTGATTTGATCACCACATCATCAATGTAGATTTCAACTATCCTGCCGATCAGCTTATGAAAAATATAATTCATAGCACGTTGATAAGTGGCACCGGCATTTTTCAAACCAAAAGTCATAACAACCCATTCATATAAACCGAGAGCACCTGGGCATTGGAATGCAGTCTTGGAAATATCCTCTTCTGCCATAAAAATCTGATTATAGCCAGCATTACCATCCAGGAAGCTCATCACTTTATGGCCTGATGCAGCATCGACAAGCATATCGGCCACTGGCATTGGATATTCATCTTTCGGGGTTGCCTTGTTCAAGTTCCTGTAATCAATGCAAACACGTAGCTTTCCATTTTTCTTATAAACAGGAACTATATTTGATACCCACTCAGCATATCGACATGGCCTGATAAACTTAGCTTCAAATAACTTCGTTATTTCGGCCTTAATTGGTTCGTACATCTCAGCCTTGAACCTCCTCGCGTACTGTTTGTGCGGTCGATATCCTGGTTTGATGGGCAGCCGATGCTCAACAATATTACAGCTTAAACCTGGCATCTCATAATATTCCCAAGCAAAACAATCAGAATATTCCTTCAAAAGTTTTATTAACTCTTGCTTATACTCGGGATCCAATTTAGCACTGATATACGTCGGCCTTGGTCTATCACCAGATCCTATGTCTATCTCTTCTAACTCGTCGGCCGACGTAAATCCAAATCCTAACTTACCGAATTCACTTCGATCTTCAAAATCTTCTATACAATCGGCCATTTAAAATAAAGTCTCAGAGCCGACTTCTTGGATCGGCTATAATCCTTGATCGGACACCTTGAGGAAGTCACCATCCCATGTTTTCCCTGACAGGCATTCAATCCCTTCAAACTCCCAAATTGTTGACTCGGCTGTTGCAATGCTAACCGAATCATCAGCTGGAACAATCTCTACATTATTGCCTTGCCACTAGATCAAACACTGATGCATTGTGGATGGGATACAGCAGTTAGCATGAATCCAATCTCGCCCAAGGAGCATGCTGTAGGAACCTTGTCTATCAATCATAAAGAAAGTGGTCGGCAATGTCTTGCTGCCGATGGTCAACTCCACATGAATTGCCCCCCGAGGCTCTGAAACATTACCGCCGAAATCTTTGAGCGTCATGTTCGTCTTGATCAGATCATCAATCCCCTTGCCCAATTTACGGAATGTGGAATATGGCATGAGATTGACGGCAGCTCCTCCATCAACAAGCATCTTGGTCATTGGTTTCCCATCAACGTATCCTTTGATATACAGAGGCTTCAGGTGCCGATATCCATTCGCATTTGGCTTCTCAAAGATCGCCTTCTCTGAATCAAGAACTAAGCATGCGGCGGCTTCTTCTAACTCATGATTGGCCTCATCATCATTCTGTTCATCAGGAGCAGCAAAATCAAAAGGCAACATCAAAACCATGTTTACCGGGGCCGATGCGCTTTCTTCATCATCATTGGCCATCTTAACACGCCAAACTTTCTCCTTGGCTAACTCTTGCTCCTGAATTTGTTCATGATAACGCAACCGTTGAACACGTCTCTTTTTGGACCTAGATATTCCTGATGGGCACCACTGTCCAGGCTTCATTTGAGGTTCTCTGGTCCGATCCCGAACTGGAGCCTTTTCTTCTATTTTTTCAGGGCCAAGAGCATCAACCTGGCCTTCGATATTTTTATGGCCATGAGCATCAACTCGGCCTTCATCTCCTTGATGATGATCATCAATCCTGACGCCGATCCGTTCATGAACTGATCGTCGACTTCTCTTGAAAGCTCTGTATTCTTCATACTGGAAGACTGCATTCAGGACAATCTGCTTTGGATGGTAATCTGAGCTTCTCGTTCCAGCAGAACACAAAGAAAGGACATCTCCAATGACCATCATCTTGATCGCACTGCTCATAGGTCTGACGTCTATCCATATGCCAATCGGACCTATCATCATTCCAGTGCCGTCCATCGGACCTGTCATTAAATCGGCGTTGGCCATCGGACCTATCGTCATATCGGCGTCGGTCATCGGACCTGTCATCGTATCGGCGCCGATCATCAAACCCATCATCAAACCGCCTCGCCTGATATTCGCGCCTCTGACGCCGTCGTTCCTCGCGTTCTTCCCATGCTCGAGCTGCTGCCTGCTGCCTTTTGTACTTGTTAATCAGCATCTGGGAAGTCACACGTGGCCGATATCCACCAGGGGCATTAGATTCACGCCCAAATGCCTGATGATTCCTCCGCAGCTCTTCAACAGTGACTTGAACTGCAGGATCAACGGCACCAGAACTCTTGGCGTGGTCCGATGTAAGCACCTTGAACTTCCCCTTCTCATCAACACCAACCATATTAATGGAAAAGGATAAATCAGCAAAGTTATTAGGAAAAGAATGACCGTCGATCTTCATGGCTTTCTTGTTATCTTCAAACTTGATCTTGCCAGATTCAATAGCCAATTGGATCTCCCTCCTGAACACCTTGCATTCATTCGTCTCATGAGAAGTTGAGTTGTGCCATTTGCAATATTTGCGTTTCTTCAACTCATCGGCCGATGGAATTGAGTGATTTGCAGAGAGTTGGATAAGCTTTTCACTGAGCAGCAAATCAAAAATCTTATCGGCCTTTGTTATATCAAAACCAAACTTCTCAGGGTTCTGTTTGCTCCATGGTAATGATACTGGCTTTTTGGACTTGGTCCATTCAGCTATGTTGATATCAGCCTCTTCTTCAGAATCAGAGAGATAAGATACTTGTTTGGAAAACTTTGTGCGCTTCATCTCTTGATATCGGACCTCATGGGCTGACACCTTCTGCACCAATTGTCCCAGCGTCTCAAACTCCTGAGCCGAAAACCTTTCCTTGATCGGCGTAAGTAAACCCTGGAATGCAAGTTCGGCCAACTGCATGTCAGACAGCCTCAAACTGTAGCATCGATTCCTGATTTCACGGAACCGTTGAATATACTCTTTAACGGACTCATCATTCCTTTGCCTGACAGCAATCAAATCGGAAATCTTCATCTCGTTGAGACCAGAAAAGAAGTATTTATGAAACTGCTTCTCCATATCGGACCATCCTGTGACTGATCCTGCTGGCAACGACGTGAACCAAGTAAACGCCGGCCCTGATAGTGACAGAGGGAAGAATCTAAGCCTGAGTCCCTCTTCTGAAGCAGCCTCACCACATTGAGCCAAGAATCGGCTCACATGTTCGATGGTGGTCATATCATCCTGCCCGGAGAATTTTGAAAAGTCCGGCACTCTATAACGTGGAGGAAGTGGAACTGCATCAAAGTAAGATGGGTATGGGTGCCGGTACAACCTCGCTTCATCTTTAGGCTTCAAGCCGAATTGATTCTGGATCACCTCGGCTATTTTCCGTGACCAATCGGACTCCTGTCCTCCGAGTGGCATTCCACCAGCTTGATTCACATCCGTCATGTAATTGTTGTAATCACCGACCATACGCTGATGTGGAGGAATCTCTGTACGTAGCCTTGCAGCTGCAGGTTGCTTTTCTTCTTCGTTCAGAGTCCTAGTATATTTTTCACCATGCGGGCCGACAATCGTTCCATCGGCCATCAATAGAAAACCGTTGGCCAGCTGAATAGGTAGTGGAATCGTTGGATTCTGCGGAGCAACGGTCATGGCATTATCTTCAGTCTCCTTGTCTTTCCCTGATCCTGATGCCCCTGCAGAATCTGCTATAAAAACTGGTCCCTTCAAACATATAGAATCATCCACCGCCTTCTTGATGAGATTATCTAAAGAATTCACCAGAGTGCCTGACTGGTTGATCAATGCATGATGAACAGCTTGGTGAATCATCTCTGTCATGTTGACATGGTACTCCCGAGCATCAGTTGTCTTCTTGATCAGTTCTGGATCTGGGAGAGCACCTTTGAGTATAGGCCCTGATCGATTACGTCCAAATTGGCCAAGGCAGAGCTTCTCAAATGCATCAATCTGGGCCTGAACTGCATCTAATTGAGCTTTAGACAGATCGGCCTTTGTAATTGGAATGGCCGTCTCAGGCATCTTGTTCTTGTCATTCTTGGCCTTCTCAGCAGCTTCTTTTTCAGCAGCAAGTTTTGCTGCAGTTTCTTTTTCAGCGGCAAGCTTTGCTGCGGTTTCTTTTTCAGCATCAGATGACGACATCTTGGAATTTGTTTCTCGTGTCCCACTGGGCGTGCCAAAAATGTGTTGACGCGGAAAATCGGCGGTCGTATCCTCAGCGGTCAACACAAGAAGACCAGGGAGATCTGCTTCACTCCAGTGCCAGCCTGCACTTTGTTCAGGTTCGCGGCGTGCCAGTCAATTTGACCTGAAATTGACAAGGGGATAAAACAGTTAAATTACTCTTTGATTGTGCCGGCTCTATTCCAAACGGCATAGGCACGTTGGATTTCAGCCAAGACCCAATCAGACTCGCGTCGGCCGATGCCAATCGGACCTCAAAATCGGACTTCATAGACAACCTCAATCGGACCAATATAATCGGACCTTAATCAGTCATCTAATCGGACCTCAGAATCGGACCAATCAGGATCGGACCTTATAACAGATCAGCCTTTAAATAATAAAATAAAGCATAAAATATGGCTGATATGTAAATAACGGATCAGCTGTGCCTTTGAACAAGATATTAAATAATCAAAGTGTAAGCCGATACATCGTCCATCTTGCTTAGTTGCCAGTTTGATTTATCTTATCGGACCATCTAACTAGCCAATCGGACCAGAACCTTTTCAGAGAAATCTAGCTCCGACGTAGGGAATCTAGATTTCTCCAGCTATGATCAGATCAGATAGCCAAACAATCAAACTCAACTCACCAACCTGTCAACTAAACAAGATGCTCGCACAAGTGTTAATCAGATTAAGCAAATAAGCAGATAAAACATTAACAGGATCGTTCTGATTCTAAAGTATGCTATCAAATAATCAAGCAAGACCTAACTCCGACGTAGGGAATCTAAATCACACTTAACACTCGAATAACAATCAGGTATAACCAAAGCTTCCGTTGACTAATCAAGATGAATCTAGCTCCGACGTAGGGAATCTAAACCAAGCATGACAATCAAAGATCAATCTTATCATATTATGAACATCTAGCTCCGACGTAGGGAATCTAAACAGACACAATACTCAAAGAACAACCAGATTAAACCACAAAGCATGGATCGGACCTAGAACGATGCTGTAAGATAAATATTGCTTAAATCGGACCAAGACCGGTGCTCAAAGCCGTTGAAGAAGTAGATTAATTCACATGGCGTAGATCTAAACCAATCTAGCAACTCCAAACAAACCGCAAAAGTTGCCTTTAAATAACCAAGATGAGTCTAGCTCCGACGTAGGGAATCTAGCCTAATCTTGATGATCTAGCTCCGACGTAGGGAATCTAGACATAAAGTGCAACCCGATAAACGATCAACTGTTGAATAATCAATAGTGATCTAGCTCCGACGTAGGGAATCTAGATCAATCTTGCTTATTCAAAGATAAATCGGTTGAACAGTATAAACGAGAAAGGGCAATGCGCCTCAATTCAAAGCCTATACTAGTTCGATAAATTGACTAACTTACTGGTAAGCCGGAGATCAGAACTGATGCAGCCCGTCCACCGATAAGCTTCGTCGAGATACTACTCCTAGGGTTTTTGGCGTGAAGCCGGGTTGTATTGATTGTGAGAATAGTTCTTTACAATGGACGAGGGTTTATATTTATACCCTGGTCATGATGAGTCCTGATCGGACCAGACTAACTTGCAGATAAAGTAAACTTATTCTAAGATAGAATGGGACTTTTAATACGCCTTCTGAAAAGGAAATAGTCCCCGCTCATGCCACGCTTCCTTTTTAGCCGATGTATATTTTCTCATTCACCATCAGATCGGACTCTCTCTCTTCATCGGACTCTTCCCCTGCATCGGTTTCCTTCTCCGGCACCATTTGTTTGACCATTCAACGGGTCCACTGCACAGTATCAGCCTCACCACGTCATCATCTGATTCAACATGTCTGGTGCGAAAATCTGGTGTCAACATATGTGCTAAAAATTAAAAAAGATAAAAAATATTGCTGGTGACAAAAATAATGCTAGCATATTAGTAGAGCAAATATAAGGATTAATAAAAGAGCAAATCGAAACACAAGACATGTAAAAGATAGGGCATGATATATAAATTTGACACCTTATTAGAGACAAACTCGTCGTGATCGCTGAAATATATATAATATAAAGCCCGAATAGAAATAAGCAAAAAGAAACCAGGAGTCCTTCGCAATGATTAGCCATTTTGTAATTCGATAGATGGCTCCTAATGAGATCCGATTATTTTGCACTTGCAAGAGAAGCGAATTTGAAATACCAATGCTTTGTGAAATAGTTACAGACTACCATACATAATCAAGTGCAACTTACATTGTCTATCGAATTGATCGCTTCTTTGTAAAATTATATGATGACTTTTATCTATGATTTGTATTTCCCATAACAACGCACATGTACAGATCAAGTACACCAATAGTTAGTTGAAGACGCCATCACCAAGCGCCCGTACAAACATGAATTACCACAAGGGCACCTTCATGAAGAACACATACGAAGTGATATGCAGACGCCGTTGTCCACCATGAGGTATGATCACCTTGAAGCATGCCAAGAAGGACAAGTAGTCAACTCATTGCCAACTACGACAAATTATATTTTGTTTAGCTTCAAATTTTGGCGTGCTTGTTATATACGGTACTAGGTTTGAGTTCCTCAGCTACGTGCTTCAAGGGGAATATGTAACTTTTTACTGAACCAACACATAAGAGAACTCAAAGTATCTATAACCTGAGTGAGTGGGGGCATATGTCCCATCATCGCGCTCTCTTTAGGTCCAGCCTTAACCAGTGGTCATGCATGCCCAGTGAACCAATGTAATTCAGTGTAGTGTCGTGCCTAAGTTGAGAGGTCGGCATGTGACAATAGTGCCAGGGAAAATAATGGCAGTACTGTGGTAGTGCTGAGCGAAATAATGCTAGGACCGAGTCACCCATTTGGCTAAGGTACGACATTTATTTTGAAGCACACTATGAAGTACAGAAAGAGATATGCAGTGGTAACCCAACATGAGGTATTCTCCGCAAAACACATAGACTCAAAACTGAGAGTGGGGGCACGTGTCACATCATTGTGCTCTCTTTAGGTCCAGCCTTAATCGGCGGTTAAGTATGCCCGGTGAACATCCATAATTCAGTTTAGTTAGTCTGTAGAAGTGTGGAGTATTAGGTTAAGAAAATTATATATTCTTAACATATACTGAGAGTGGTAACGCGTGTATATCTTGTTTACTCAGCAAATTAATCATGTCAATTTAGATACTTATTTACTTGGGAGCCCCGTATCTCCATGTTCACTGTTCCAAAAAAAAATTCAAATTGCATACTTGTGAATCCGATCGAATATTCATGCTCCTATCTACTCAGGCAAGATTCAGAGTTGAGGTTGGGTTTGGGGTTACAAATCCAGGATCCCTGGCGTTTAGAGAGGCAGCTGTAGAACACACTCTATCATTTCTCTCCTTGCAAATCATCTATGAGACAAGGACGATGTAGGAATCAAGATCATACAAGTGACGACACGACGGGTGCGTGTGTATATTGATGCAAAGACTAATGTCCCAAGTTTATAGTATACCATTAATTCCACGTTCTCACTTGTTCACTACCGCGACACATGTGTGACATGCATACTCCAATCCGCGTCATCACTTATCGAATCCTTGTCCATCGTGCACTTATATCTTCGATCTCAAGGCTTGCTCTTGGTGTAGACCGCCACGTTCTTCCAGTGCGACTCCATGCGATGCGACGGCTGGTGGTGCGACTGCTTGTACACGCCGAACTTGAAGTAGTGCGCCTTCCCACCCTGCCCGGGCGCGATCAGCTTCCTCTCGCCGTCGACGAAGACCGTCACGTTCCCCGCCGCGACGTCGTGGACGACGTTGAGCCGGACCCACCGGTCGTAGACGCGGTCGGCGAGCACCTTGCTCAGGTCGTGGTAGTATGTGAGCTGGCCGCCGTAGACGTGCAGCATCAGCGTGGTGGCGTGCGTCGCCGCCCCGAAGATCTGCATCACCGACGCGCCGGAGGTCCCCGCCGGCACGTACATGTCGCCCTCGAACTGCCACACCCCGGAGCTGTAGATCTCCTGAATTGCAAGGGCGAAGTTTTACATATATGCAAATAATGCAAGTGCAAAGTTTTGCTGAGATGTTCCGTACGTTGACTTTGATCTCGGTGCGGGCGCCGCCGGGGTGGGTGGAGCTGATGGGCTTGTCGGTGGCGAAGACCCACATGCGGCGGACGCCGCCGGACTGCTCGTACCGCTCGTGGAGCGGCACGTCGTAGGGCTTCTGCACCACGAACTGCGACTCCCTCAGCCTCACGCGGGTGAAGCCGGCGGTAAGGCGACGCGAGCCGCCGGAGGCCACGGCGGCGCAGGGCAGCGTCGTCGACAGCGCGCAGATCATGGCCGCCGCCGCCGCCGCCGCTGCCAGCAGGAGAGAGCGCGAGGTAGAAGAAGTAGCCATGTTTGTGCGTCACGATGCTCTGAGCCGGTGGTGACGAACCGTACGCCGGCGTTGCAACTATTTAAGCGCCCGGTTACCGGGCCGGCCAGTGTACGCTGGCGATGATTACCACGGCCGCGGCGCGCGTCGTGTCCATGGCGACGGAGGCCGGCGGCGCCACGCCAAGACAGTTCCCAATCAAATGCTTGGGACTCGGAGTTGGCCGGAGATCTCGAGAGGGGTCCAACGTCT
>CM014277.1:9108154-9146716 GCA_004135705.1 Alloteropsis semialata
CCCCGTGGCCCACCTGGACCACCCCACTGGGTCGGGCATGTGTTTGGATGATGATTATTGTCTACTGTCCCATCCACGGGTCACCTCATGTGACGGTAAAGGCAACCAAAATTACTAGACACAACAATAAAGCAACAAGGGCTTTAATTTTTTTAATATAATATCTTTACCTTTCATGTTCATTAATTTAATTTTGGATTAAGGATTATTATAATATAATTCTTTAGCCTCCGAGAAAAGAAATTAGATGATAATTAGACGGAAAAATAAGTATGAGAAACTTCGACGAGGTGATTCTCAGTGTACAAGATTCAACCACAGACAGAGAAGAGCTTTGACTTGGGAGGCACACATGGCTCCCGGTTATTCAACGCAATTACGCAAGCAGAGAAAATCAAGCACGTACAGGCCGGAACACCTCGGCGCGGGCCCACCTCTCAGTCTCACAGAAGCAAACTAAAGGTCCGGAAGGGACTTAGTGTGACTCGTCAAATCAACAACACGCATGACCACAATTAAAAACAGGCGGTGCGCGCGCCGGGCCTGCCGGCTATATATATTCGCCGGAGGTCGGTCGCCGGCGGCGGCCGGTCAGCCGAAGAGGTGGTGGTGCTTCTTCTCGCCGCTGGCCTCGTCGGCGTCCTTGTGGTCCTTCTTCTTCTCGTGGTGCTCGTGGAAGGCGTAGCCGCCGGCGCCCACGGCCGCCGTGGCGGCGATCTCCTCCGTGATCTTGTGCCTGTGCGCGTGCTCCGGGTCCTTCTTCGCCTCGTGCTTCTCATACTGCATCCAACGAATCAAATCAAGGGGAAAAAATCATTAGCCAAGCAAGTTCATTAATATCACAGCCGGCGTCGGCGAAAGATCTATCGGAGACGGCGGCGGCGACGTACGAGGGCGAACGCGCCGGCGGCGATGGCGCCGGCCTCGCCGAGGTGCTGCTTGTGCTTGTGCTCCTTCTCCTCCTTCTTGTACCGCTCGTACTCGTTCTCGCCAGTGGTCACCACCTCGGTGGCCACGGTCTCCGAGTACCCGGTGGCGGTGCCGTACTCGCCGGCGGGCTGCTCCTCGTCCTTCTTGTGGTGGAAGAAGTGGTGGTGCTTCTCTTCCGACATGGCTGCGGCCTTGCTAGTTGGTCAAGCTGGTGGTGGCTAGTGTGGCTTCACTGGGAGTAGTACACTTGGCTAGCTGTTGTCTGTGTGTGACAATAGGATGGTTTGGCCTGGGTTTTATAGGCGAGAGGCCATGGCTAGAATGGCCGGTGGGGTTAACATATAACTAAACATGTGAGTAGGATAACGATGGTATTAACCCGAGTCACGAAACCAGATGGATGCATCAATAATAAGAGATGCATATACTTAGTATATACCTATGGCATGTGCATGATGGCATCTTTCTCAAGTTCATAATTGCTCCATCCGTTACAATTTGTTTTAGCTTTTCTAGGTACATAATTTTTGTTATGCAGTTATATATACGCCATGTCTGCGTATGTAACAAAAGTTATATAACTAGAAAATCCAAAACGAGTTATAACTTTGGCCCGAGGGAGTACTAAATGAGTTGTATGGGTCGATAGAGAAAATACCAACAATAGAAGTTGCCTGAAATTACATTTCTTTCACCAGAACATTCTTTTCTTTTCATAGAATAATTTTTCGCTTCTCCAATGAACAATTTTTCTTCCTAACTTGAACAATTTTTTGTTCTCTGATGTTTCATAGGTGAAAAATCAATTGGAAGCTTCTTAAGCTCTTATCCACACCACAGCACTGGAGAGCCCAATGAGCAAATGGAGAGGGAGGCGCCACGTCATTTGGACGGTGCGTCCCAACGACCTTGTTGCCGGATCGAGAGTAGCACGCATATGACATTGCCAAGTATCTTTTTGGTTAGACGCCATTTGAGTCAGTGAAAAAAATGTGTTCTTTTCTGTCGGCAGAAAATTTGGTCAGCAAATTACAAAGATTCTTCGACTATTAGCCCTAGTCTTGTGGCTTTACTTTGTAAAAAATGTTGCAGTGAAACTTATGTGTAACACAAATTAAGTTATTTTTGCAACCGTAAAATTAATCTTTAGAGATGAAACCCCGGGTCACTAAGCACGGATGATGCTATAACTAAAAGATCAGCGATCAATTTGTTCAATGGGGACAGCTTATCTTTTGACAAAATAAACCATTGCCTACACTTGAAGCAATCGACGTCCATTGGAGCTAGAAAAAGGGACGGCCGGGTCTGATGTTATATTTTGTGGCACATCAAATGGTGCTTCGATCGTGATGTAAACGACTTGGAACCTCATATTGTTTTTCTCATCCGCAAATATGTTTTAAAATTTTATTTTTTGTTTGGTGAGATACTAGAAATGGGTCCATGCAGATCAAAGAAATTAATAAAAAAATTGCAACTTCTCAACGCAATCAAAAGTTCGTGATTCTCCCACATGATTAAGCTAGATACATGCATGTGGCATAAGCTTTATGTAGCTTCTATCTAAAATCCTATGCCGTTATTACTAACTTGAGATGTGCACATACATCACAATGTCTCAAATTCAAAATTATTGTTTTTTCATTGCCCTTCGCTAAGATCACAAAGAATTAATGAAACAATAATACCAGTACTTTTTCCTAATTTTGGAGAGAGGTGATAATCAATCCTTTATAAGATTTTTCTAATTACAACATGTTGCTTCTCATATTTATATATCCCACTGTACTATATGGTCACAATAAGTGCATGCATCTTTTTTTTTTCCCTTTAGCTAAAGTTGAGCATGATGCAAATCACAAGCGACCTGCAAGTTGTCGGCCAGTTGATCCCGGACCAAAAATATCTTCCCCAGACGATCCCTATATGAAGGCGACCCCTCTCCTATCATGATCATCCTCTTGGCTGTCAACAACTCTAAATCTCTGATTAAACAAACATGTAAAGATGTGTTCTTAATTCATCGGGCATTGCATTTGCGACCACAGGAACTTGTGCAAATATATAACAAGGTCAAGGTAGTTGTTACCTGTGACCTGGGTCAGGTAACAACTTGTGGCCGGTTGTGCACGTAAATTGCACTAGTGCATTATTGGACGGTGCAAGTCATATTAGCTACTACCTAGTAGCATTGCACTGACGCAATTTATTTTTCATACTTTTGTTTTGCATCATATATATGCCATGTAGGATTTTAACTAAATCTTTATTTTTTTCTGGGTAAAATGTTGGACAAAAAAAGTTGCTAGTCTTGGTGCAATTTGATTGAAATACCTTATTCCCTTTGCTTTGCTACAATTATCCCAGGAGAAGATTAATTATTCATCCAGGATTTCATTTATCTGATAATGTTATTTCAAGCAGATGGAACAATGACGCTGAAATTAAAGGACAAAATCAGAAGAGTGAGGGACCAAAATAAAGCAACATGCGTGACTGTGCATGCATGCTTGGATCCAAAGCAAGGTAGATCCAAATATTCCAAGGAGCAATAATGCAGGGGCAACCACTCCATTATTGTTGTAATTGAGAGGGTTAGCCCTACACCATTTGTTCCCAAGTGTCATGGAGGGATTGAGCAAGTGCGATCGATCCATATCTGCATCGCAATAAGGCATTGGGCGTATGCACGGATGGATGAATGCCATGGCTGTACAGCTCTGACATTTTTCAGCGTAGTACTTGTATGACACTTTAGCGTGTAATATTTGTAAAAAAGAACACTGTCTCCCAGAAAATAATATTGATATGTTTGATTAAAATCTTTTCCACATCAGGTTGCATATTCAACAATTCACGGTGCGTATTTTTATGCATTCATGTTCGTTGATTTTGAATTGGTCATCCATGGGCTTAGGATTTTTTTCTAAGTCATCTAATTAAGAAGGAAATTTATTTCCATTAGCTATGTTTATTAACAACTTTGTTTTTGAAAAAAAGGCGCATTTAGATGCTTTTATTTTGCTACCAACCTTAGTTTTTTAAACATTGGTCGAAAACTCAAAATACTGTACATAAAGTTCTGCACATACTAGGTTTCTTTGGTTTTAGAGAGAGGTAGGGCTTTATTCATTCATGCCTCCTAGGTTTGAAACAAGTCAAAAAGTTTACGATATTATTAGGTCATAAACATCCACCCATCTCTAGCAAGCAAGCAAATTTAGTTAATTAAGCCATAGGCCTTCTATTAAGATCTCTACCTTTATGTACAAATGGTAATCAGAAAAAATAATTTGATCTCTCATTGATTTCTTGGCAAGTTACCATTCTGAAATTTCTTTTCTCGAATGAATATTGTTGCTCATTGAGATTTCATTATATTTCCTAAGATAATTTATGTGTCGAGAAAACTTTTTTGCTACTAACGAAACAGATTTGTTTTTGATGGGCCGTGACTATTTTAGCATGTAACGTTTGAAAAAATATATTGTTTCTTAGAAAAAAATGTGTTATGTTTTACTGGATTATTTTTTCTGCAGCAGTTTGCAAATTCAAGAATTCATAATGCTTTTTTCGATGCATTCCGGTTCATTGAATTGGTCATTCAAGGGATTAAATATTTTTGGGGTTTCACCAAATAAGAAATTTCTTTCCATTGGCTATGTTTATTAGCAACTTTGCTTTTGACAAAAGGCACATTTAGGTGTCTTTTGTTTCGCTAGCAACTTTAGTTTTTTTTAAACATTGATCGGAATTGTTTTTTTACAAATAGTTTCTTATTCGTTCATGCTTACTAGATTTGAAACGAGCCTAAAAATTTACAAGTTTATAGGCCATACACGTCGACCTATCTCCAGCAAGCAAGCAAATTAAATTAAGCCATGAGTCTTCTATTAAGATTTCTACCTTAATATACAAATTGTAATCTGAAATAAAAATTGATCTCTCATTCATATCTTGGAAAGTTACCATTGTGACATTTATTTATCAAATGTTACTGTTTCTCATTGAGATTTCATTACACTTCTCCAAATAATTTATGTCTTTAGGGAATCTAAATAAGTTATGTGTCGAGGGAACTTTAGGGCACGTACAACCCACAGACAGCAGCTGTCTTTTTGTTGCCACCTAAGCAGAATAGTCCTACATGGACATCATTTACTGAGCAAAGAGAAGGAAGCCGTCGCTTCGTTCATCTACGGCGCCGTCTCGTGCTCCGAGGCGAGTCGCCCTCACTCGCCGCCCGTTGTACGGGTCGTTCCCGCTCGTCGACGGCGCGACGGATCTCCTGCGCGCGCGGGCGATTTTAGCTCGATGGCGCCAAATCCTTCTCTCCAAGTACCCTCTTCCTCCCATTAACCGTACACCGGAATCCTAGCCACGAGGAAAGCGGAGAAGCAGGCCGCGGCGAGCGGGATCTGATGAGGGGTGGAGGCGCGCCATGTGCAAAGGGACTAGAGATAGCAACGGGGAATTCCCCGTCGGGGAGTAGCTCCCCGTCCCCGTCCCCGCGGGGACAAATTTTCCCCATCCCCGTCCCCGCGAACGCTCACGGGGAAGGTTTTCCCCCATCCCCGTCCCCGCGCGGGGATAAATCCCCGCGGGGATCCCCGTCCCCGGTTAAAAACACCAGCTGACAGATCAGATGAGTACAAACAACACAATGCAAATAACATTCAATAATAGCTATGTTAAAACAGTTCAACACTTGATAATAGCACAGACATAGTGCAACAAATTGCAGTACCATATGTCCACATACAACCATACAGGCTAACAAAGTAACAAGCACAATTCAACAACCTGCAGTACCACTACCACATGTCCACATACAGGTCCAGGAAGCATAGTAGCATTCCATCATAGTTCATACATAACCAAAAGTATTTAATTGGACACACAGGTCCACACTCCACACTAGCAAGTTCATGGCCTCAACCATGGCAGTGGGTAGTGGCATGCAACAAGTTCACAACACATTACAAACATAGAACTAGAAAGCAAGCAACAAGATTTGCAACTCCAGTAGCAGCCAGGCAGCCAGCAGATGCACCTTCTTGGTCTCTCTCCCAGTCTCCCTCAAACAAGTGCAAGTCCCTGCAGCCAGCAAACCATTGTCACAAATTACTCATGTATTTGACAATAAGAAAATCAGCACCGGTACAGATGCAATTTCTTGATTTAGCTTTCAAAGATTATTACCTCAATCACATCTTGGATCTCTTGAAGACAACTCCAAAAGCTTGCAGTTTCAGAATCAGAATTCTCACCTACAAAAGAAGCAAATAAAAAAATTATTTCACTAAGATGGTAAACCTACAGAAGCAATTCTAACAAGTGATGGCACAACAAATGCACCTTTATATTTGTTTCACAGCCAGTCTTGTGAACACATTAAGGCCTCCACAATATCTGAAGTGAGCCGGCTGCGATGTTCACTGAGAACCCTCCCAATTGTGCTGAATGCTGATTCTGATGCAACTGTACTAACTGGAATGGCAAATATATCTCGTGCTACTTTTCTCAATGTAGGATAACGTGTCCCAGCAACCTTCCACCAATCAAGAATCTTGAAGTTCTCAATTTCATAAGAAACCAACTCATCCTCCAAGTACCTGTCTAACTCAGATTTGAATCTCATTGTTGTTGGCCTTCTAGAAGCAACACGTGCACTAATTGTCGACAACACATCTGAACTAGCAAGGGAAGGAGCTGATGACTCTGTGTTATCTTCATCCACATCTAGTTCATACTCTTTCATCAAGTCACAAAGAGAGTCCTTAACCTCATCAACTTTCTCTGCACACATTTCACTTGACTGACCGGTAAGTGTCTCAATGAACCCAAATAGGAAGTCAGCCTTAAAGCGGGGATCAAGAATGGTTGCCAATCCCATTGGTCCTTGAATATCCTTCCAATACTTATCAAACTTCTCAATCATTTCAGATGACATCAGTTCTATAGTAGGATTGCCACATCTAGCCCACTTCCTAATTTTCTCTTTAGTCTCACAAATTTTAAGAAGTTGGACATTGGCAGTCACATAATTTGTTCCAGAAAAAACAGCAGTGATGTCATCAAACAACTTGAGCCTACCAACTACATCTCTAGCAAAAGTCCATTCTTCTTCACTAGGAGCACAATCAAATAGCTTCTCAACACGCTTTGCACGGTCAAAAACAGCCTTAAGAGGTAGAGCAATACTAAGCATCTTGAAAGTAGAATTCCATCTAGTTTTGCAATCAAGGCCCAACTTGCGTTCTATTTTCACTTTACATGCTTAGCAATTTCTTCAAATTTCTCTACTCTTTTAGGTGTGGCTATCCAAAAGGCAACACTTTCACGAATCTTTGCAATAGAATCTTTAATAACCTCTAAACAATCCTTCACAATCAAGTTAAGAATGTGTGCAGCACAGCGCATATGCAACAATTTTCCATCCAACATCAGCTTAGGAGCTGTTATCTTCTTGACAAGCTCAGGAATTACCTTGTCATTTGTGCTGCAGTTATCAAGAGTCAAAGTTGAGATTTTTTCATCAAGATTCCATTCCACCAATGCTTCATACAACTCCTCAGCAATTACTTCAGCTGTGTGTGGAGCAGGCACATATATGAACCTACACAATAGAAGATTGCATTCAGATCTGAAATACATGAGATAGCAGCAAGAAATAGAGTCATTGACCCTCAAGTACCTCATGATAATATTTCTAAGTGTCCACGAATTATCAATGAAATGCGCTGTGACAGCCATGTAACCTCTCTTTTGGTTCTCAGAGGTCCACAAATCTGTAGTGATAGCAACTCTTGACTTAATTCCAGTCATGTATGCTAGAGCTTTTTTCTTTTCTTCAATATATGCATCCATAATGTCCTTCCTGCAATGCATAGATATGAATTATTTTCAGTACACAAATGGATAAGCATTCAGTACACAAATGGATAAGCATTCAGTACACAAATGGATAAACTTTATATTCAGTACCTAATAGTGTTTCGAGTCCCGATCTTGAATAAAGGTTGTAGTGCACTCACAAACCTTCGAAATCCAGTATGGTCAACCATAGATGAAGGATACTCATGTAAACTAATCATGGAAGCAAGCTCTCTCCTAGCTACTACTGGATCAAATGTATAGTTCTCAACAGATACCTTCCCTCCCTCCTGTGAACTGAACCTCAAAGAGGACTGTGCAAGTGTCTTATTCTTGCCAGCTAGCTTGATCTTTTTTAGTGTGCAGGATTTTAAATGATCATGCAAATGTTTTGTCCCATTGCGGCTTCTACCTCCAAGTCGCTTGTGGCAATGAAGGCATTGAGCCTTGACTTCACCATGGAATTTCACTCTCTTGAAATCATCCCAGACCTTCGAAGTAAGCTTCCTCTTCGTGCCGAAGTCCCCATCCTCAATGTCAATGTCGTCTTCTTCTTCTTCATCATCATCAATTTCTATTGGCTCAGCCTGAGTATCATTAACTGATTCTGGAAGTGAAGCTTGTGAATCTTGTTGGCTGCTACTCCCACTACCAGCACTGATTAATCTGATATATGATAAAAAAAAAGCATTGGCTAAATGTACCATACCAGGATAGTTGGCAAAAAAAACAATAACCAAGTTAACATTTTCTACTAATCTACTATGCGTTACAGTGTTAGTACTACTGGCTAAACTCACATGCAGATTGCAGACATGCTAAACTCAATAACAAGTGAACATATGCAAATAAACAGAAGTAAATACAGGGGTAGCGTGCTAGAAATCAAACCCTAAGGAGGTTAACATCGGGATGCCGCCACCGATGCCGCCGGAAGTTGAAGCTTCTGGAGTAGTCGGAGCAGGAGCTCCTTCTATTGCAAGACGACTCTTCGTCTTGCTAGTGGTTCTTTTCACAGCAGGCTTGGGGGGCCGGCAGCGGCCCTTTGCGTTGGAGCCACCAGCAAGGGCAGCACGCGGCACAGCGGCGGCACCAGCACGCGGCACGACGGCGGCACCAGCAGCAGGCGACACGACGGGTGCGGCGGCAGCAACAACAGCGGGCTCGGCTGCTGCAACAGCAGCAGGCATGGCTGCTGCAGCACTTGCAGCAGGTGGCCGGGCGTCCAAGGCGGCGTCCCTTGCGAGGACCGCCGGAGTTGGTTAGTCATTCAACATGCAGCAACTATGGAGACGAAGAAACTAGAGACGGGCTAGATCTAGGCATATGGCGCGAAGAGCAGAGCAGATGGTTGGTCTCACCTTGCATCCACGCCGTCAGAAGGCATGGAGGCGGAGGGGGAGGACGAAGACATCAGGTCACAAGTTCCGGAGGGCGGCGGCGCGCCCTCTGCGCGCGGTCCTCGCGCGGTGGCACCGCGACGGGGCGNGGCTGCTGCGGGGCGGGGTCCTCACGCGGCGGCGGCGCGAGCACGAGGGGGCGGGCGACGGGCGATGCGCGCGCCGATGCGTCGGTCAGCGGGAGGAAAGGATGCGGCGGCTGGATTCGGGAGAAGTGAGTGGAACTGAGGAAGGATTCTAGGGTTTCGTATTATATACGTTCACTAGTGGGCCACTATGGGCTGGGCCTTGATGGCCCGACGTATCTAAACGGGGAGCCGGGTATACGGGGACGGGGAGTGCTGGAACGTCCCCGTCCCCGTGATCCCCGACGGGGGGAGTTTTTTCCCTGTTTAGATCCCCGCGGGGATTAAAATCGTACCATCCCCGTCCCCTAATGGAGGAATTCCCCGCGGGGATTCGGGGATCGGGGCCCCATTGCTATCTCTAAAAGGGACGAACCTGCTGCGGCCCGCCGGCGGGATTCGACGCGGGGCGGAGGCGCGCCTGTCACGGACAGCTGAGCCTGTTGTGGGGCGGGAAGCGGGATCCGACGCAGGACGGAGGCGCGCCCGCCGCGGACGGCCGAGCCTACCGTGGGCGGCGTGTGGCGAAGGTGCACCTGTAGCGGACAGCTGAGCTTGCCGCGGGCGGGATCCTGTGCAGCTGTGCTGGCGCCCTCTGGCGGGTGGATCTGGCTCACTTCTTCACTTACGGTCTTCTCCAATGGCTCCTGCTTCTTCAACGGCGGCAACCCCTTGTTCGGCAGCTGCGTACAGAGCCCTGTACCTCACACCTCAGCCATGGATGCATGCTCAGGTTTTAGATCCGGCAACTTGGTAAGCTCTTGTTCCCTTTGCTAATTCAACTGTTCTGCTTATCATTCCGTTTCCTCATCCAATTTTGCTTGTTCATCGAATTTTCCTGTTCATAGTCTAAATGTTCAACGTAGACTGAGAATGAATAAACTGAATGTAAATGTTCCCATGTTGATAATGGTATTTGTCATTACCGGCAGCAATGCTTGGTGATGATCTGAACAAGAGCATGGTGATATGATGAGCTTGGCGATGATGGAATTTTTTCACATGTCCAGTGGCTGAGTTTCTGAACATTTTCAGTTACTTTTATTTTGTAAACCTGTTCAGATTCTGCATATTTGTTTATTTTACTTATATGTTGATAAGCATACATCAATATGTAAATGTGGATACTGCTTTATTTTTTCTTTGGAAGAAGCCCTCTGGTCATTTCAGTAATATACATGCTTTTTTGTTTTCAGCATTGCTCTTAACAGATTGTCTGACAAGACATTCTTACAGGCTGCAGTATGTTGGTGAAGAAATTAAAATTTCTGGTGTAGTCCCCACTGGAAACTTATCACAACTGCAATCTTCAGGTAACCACACACGGCACACCAAGCTAATAAGGTCAAATGGTTTCTAATATGCTATTTGTGTGGTTCTATGATGAGGCACTAACTGTATATGTTTACACATGACCATTACTTAACAATGATGTGTTAGTAGGCACTTATCACAGGCTTGAAATAAAAATACCTACAGAGCTGCAACAAACCACTGATCACCTTGAACAATCACTTATGTATATATTAGAAGAATTTTTCTGTGAAAAATTACTGATCACTTATGCGTCACTGAAGCCACTTAACAGAGATACAGACACTTGCTGGAAAGTTCAGTTGCATTGATTTTTCATCTTCAATCCGTTAATTAGTAAGCTAAAGCATCAATTAAGGACTGGGTTGTGCTTTGTTTTGTATGAATTCAATCTGAGAAGCTTGAACAATCACCTTGAAGAATTTTTCACCTTATGTAAGTTCCAGATAAATTTCTTCATCTGATTACTTATGTATATTATTGAATTCCAGATATCAGAATTGAAGCATCTGCTGGAATCTAAAGATGGGCTGGAGCTGGACTCTAAAGAACTGCTGGATTCAGAAGCAAGGACATGTGCGTGTGCGCTGCTAATGTGAACAGTGCTTTGTGTCCTATGCGAACTGTGCTTTGTGTATGTGCGGCTGTTTGCAACTTGCATACTTGAGGCTGTTTCACACTTGCATTATATTATGGAAGCACCAGATAAGCTACAAAGATCAAATTATATTTGATCAACATGGTTTTATGTGTACATAGATGAATTAAATAGTTTGCAGACGGTCAAATAGACAACCCACTGTACAAGCTGTCTATTTAGCTGTCTGTTTATGACATGGTAAATCAAATAGACAGCAGCTGTCTAAACAGTTATTGTTACCAGCGAAACAGTTTTGTTTTGATGGGCCCTGACTAAAATGGAAAGGCCCAGGCTGCATAAAACGGCCCGTAGGCTTGGGCCTCTTCCCTGCCGATCAAAATTTCAAAATTGAGCTACCGCCCTCCGCGCCAAATGTGGTTTAGAATTCCTCAGTGTGAGACTCTGAGTGCACGAGCTTCTGCCGGCAGGGTCCCCTCCTCTGCTCCAACCTCCGAGCAACTAGGGGTGGGTATTCGGTTTGCTTTTCTCAATGTATAGAAATTTCGGTATTTACAAAATAGCAACCGAACTAGTTCGTGCAAAATCAGAAACTGGTCGGACTACTTCAGTTTTCGGTTGAGTCGGTTAATTTGGTGTTCGGTTTCACCGAAATAAGTCTCTGATGATACATGCCATGCAGATTATAACGTCAAAGTGGAAGCATTTAGGCGGCTAGCACTACGTCCTACAGGAGAATCAGGTGGATCTCTCGAACGTACAAGCAATAAGATTCAGGATATTCAGAAGTGAACGCATCAAGGAAGGAAAAAAATGAGAAAGAGACTAGGATCCGGCGAGCTGCTGGCCGCCAGATGCTCGTCTTCATGGCTTCCTGCTGGAGTTAGAAGAATCTGGACTGCGAGCACTGTGGACTCGCACGAGACGACGGTTTGCAAAGGAAGATGTGCCTCCGCCTCCGCCGCCGCTAGTGCTTGGGATGGATGGGATGCGTTATGATTGTGCAGGAAACCAATGGCCTTGTTATATTTGTTGGGGTGGGCTGGCCCCACAACCAGCGTTGTGTGTGTATCTATAGAGGTGATGTCCTCACTGCCACTTCTGCAAATGCTTCGCTATGTGGGTTCCTAAACAAGAGCCCCTTGAAGCCATACCAAAGCGGGCCTAAAGTACCGTGCATAGCATTTCTCCATTGCTACTTGATCCACCCATCCAAATCCAATTGTATTTAACAGAAACGCATGCTCTGCTCGCGACAGCTGGAGCACATTGCAGCTATGCAGCAAGCGCTCGAGATACTAATTGAGTAATTGGTGAATATCGTCGATGCGCTGCAATGCTGGAGGAACTGAGGAATGCCTTTGGCCTGCATGCAGTGCCCTGGATGTTTTACTGTCAAGCTCAGTAACAGATTATTGATATTTGCTCCTCGATCTCTTCCTCGACACGTTACTTAGAAAAACTTGCCAGAGAGGATCTCCAAGAGACTCTTTATATCTTTCCTAATTTTCAGGAATAGAGATTTTGGTGAAAAAACACTCTCCAACAGCCTCTTCAAGATATCCTCTATTCCGGATTTCTCGCTAACCAAAGATGGAGAGTGAGCATGACTCTCTAGATTGCGCACAAGATATAGAAAAGTTGTTAGAGAGTATAAAGATATAGAAAATGACTTTTACTTAAATGACTCTATAAATGATGATTTAGAGAGTAGATTTTAGAAATGCTATTGGAGATGCTATGAGTAATTAAGCATTTCATTAAGAAAGAGCAAGAGTTTGTTACAACACGGAGAGGATGATGAGATAGCCAGTAATGTCAGCACCCTGCCTCTCGGAACCTGTTTGGACGATGGAATTGGCTTCATTCATGGAAGTTTCAGTTTATTACTACCTGCTTTAAACTATTAATAATTATTGATGTTGTTCATCCTGAACTGCTAGCCTTTTAGTTTAATATCTTTTGGGAATTTTAGACCTATTATATATGCTGTGTTACATATTAATAAAGGAGTAAGGAGGCATGTGTCTTGTCGGCTCATGTATTTCTTGTTTTGAGGAAACTTGGTGTTTTTGGACTTAGATGAAGTAAAAAAAAAACACACAAATTGTGGCCACTGTTATATGTACAACATTTGTTTTAATTTAGCTGAGTGTACAGAATGGTCAGTTGATCACCGCAAGCACGCAAGGAATTATGCACTTAGATGAGTGTACAGAATGATCAGTTGATCACCGCAAGCATGCACTTTTTTTTTTTAATCAAAGCGCAGGAATTATGCACCGGCCGCAAGCATTCGAACTTTGTGACCGGAGGCATGCATGCATGCAGCAAGTAAGAACATCAATAAGCAAGCAAAGTGACGGTACGGGCAAGGAAGAGATAAACTCGAAATAAAGGGGACTGATGAAACTGCTTTATTCTTTAGCATGCGCACTTGGGAGATTAAGAAAATTGTGTTTCAACTTTCAAAAGAAGCAGATGCCCTCGTCAACACGTCCCCCATGGATGCCGCTGTGATTATACTTTGCGTTGCGCTAATTACATACTACTTTGTTGCGCTAATTACCTTGTCTTTGTGCCAGCATGCATCCTCTCACTCCCAATTCGGCTACTCCCAAGCCAAACCAAACCGTGCCTGCCGTGCCTTGAAGGATATGATGTTGGATCTGTCGAGGGAGGTGCAATGGTGGGATGAGTGGCAGCTGCGCATCCTCGTCTTGGGCAGCCTCTCCCTGCAGCTCGTCCTCTTCGTCGGCTCCATGCTGCGCCACGTCCACGCCCTCAAGTCATGCATGTGGCTCGCCTACATCGGCGCCGACGCCGTGGCCATCTACGCCCTGTCCACCCTATTCAACCGCCACAAGGTGCCGGCCACTGGCGGCGATGGGAGCAGCGGCGCCCTGGAGGTGCTGTGGGCGCCTGTCCTCCTCGTCCACCTCGGGGGCCACCACACCTACACGGCCTACAGCCTCGAGGACAACGAGCTGTGGGGACGGCACCTCGTGACCCTGGTGTCCCAGGTCGCGGTCGCCCTCTACGTGTTCTGCAAGTCGTGGCCTCCTGACTCCGGCGGCGACCGGAGGTTGCTTCAGGCGGCGATCCTGCTGTTCATCGCCGGGATCCTCAAGTTCGCCCAGAAGCCATGGGCTCTAAGGGCTGCAAGTCTTAGAAACTTGACGACCTCCTCGTCTGTGTATCCTCAACGACGAGCACAAAGAGTTGGGCTGCTGCATAAGATCCTCACTCCCTTGGTGACGCTCTCATCTTCCATGGATGCGGAGCACATGAGAAGAGAGGAAGAGCAAGATCTTACTCTCGAGAGATACGTGGAGGAAGCAAGGAAGCTCCGGCTGCGGACCAGAGTGGATCACAGGCCAGCGGAAACCTTGAAAGATTCCAATAGTCTCGACGAGGAGAAGCTATTCGTGGACTTGTCGCTCCCGTATTCCCGCCGGCTTAAATTCCTGGCATCTATGCTGAAGCTTGACCACGACGGTCTACATTACGCGGTGACGCAGCAGCTCAACTACTCTTTCCAGCTGATCTACACCAACTTCAAAGCGACGGTCAGCTTCCCCGGTGTCCTCCTGAAGCTTCTGCTCCCGTGCCTGTCCCTCGCCTCCGCCGTGCTCTTCGGCAGGAGCCGTAAAGATGGGTACCGAGAGAAGGACGTCAGGGTAACGTACATCCTGCTGTGGTGTACCACCTCTCTGGGGTTTCTCTCGCTGTTGCACTGCTACTGCTTTGTTGGAGCCATCATATGGCCATACCGGGTCGCCCAGCACAACCTCATGTCCTTCTGCGCTCGCAAGAGCAAGCCCACCGGGCTGATGAAGCTCGCCGCCGTCGTGGGGTGCAAGGATTACATCAACAGGCATTGGTACATGGAGCAGGTACCCGCGAGCCCTGAGATCGCCAAGCTGGTGTCCAGGCACGTGAAAGATGGGTGGAGGCTGTACACATCGACGATGGCGCCAGCTACAAGAGGTTCAACAACCTGAGGGGTCAATGTTCCTTGCGCAGGCACAAGGCACGCGACGACCCACGGCTGATGTCGAGCTTGCACCTGCCGTTCGACCAGAGCGTCCTCGTCTGGCATCTAGCCACCGAGCTCTGCCTTCACCACCCCACGACGACATCGTTACCTGCGGCTGCGGCTCAGGAGTCGCCGGATCGCCGGTGCAGCAGGGTGATGTCGAATTACATGATCTACCTGCTCGTCATTCGCCCGGAGATGCTCATGCCGGGCGCCAGGCAAGGTCTCTTCACCCACACCAGCGACTGCATCGAGCTCGTCCTCAAGTCCACCGATGAGCCGGTGGCGGAAGCAAGAAGCGTCGCGCAGCGGATGACGGATCCTTGCCGCGGAAAGCACGCGCCTCCAAGGGACCTGGGTCCGGAAAGCGCGCGAGGTCGCTGACGCTCTGATGGATCTGCGGCTGCGCGACGAGGAGACGAGGTGGAAGCTGATACGTGGCGTGTGGGTGGAGATGTTGTGTTATTCGGCCAGCAGATGCAGGGGGTACCTGCATGCCAAGACCATGGGTGAAGGTGTGGAGTTCCTCACCACGGTCTGGCTCCTCTGGTCGCGCATGGGGATGGAGACCTTCGCCGATAAGTTTCAGAGACCCAGGTTTCCCGGTGCCTCATCGGCCTCCCAACCCCAACATAGACCTGTTGAAGAAGAGATCGGCATCACTGTCGAGTGAGAAAACCATGCGCCCACCTCACCAATCTGTATTCAGTTTTTGCTTTCGCTGCAATGTTGTTTGGTGCTGCCGTATACCTTCATTGCTAGTCCTGATGCTCCTGCTATCTTGGCAGCAGGCTTATGTTTACCCTGTCCTTTGTGTCTCCATGTGTGTAGCCTACATTAATATTGGAGTAAATTTTCTCAATGCCACTAGAATTTATAGGAGTTCCTTCATTGCCATCGAAAATCTTCTTTTTCCTTAGTTGCCACTCTTTCTAATTTCCTTTTCCCTCGTTGCCATTGCTGTTAGAATCAGTTAAGTTGCACTCTCTGCCAAGTGGGGCCCGCAAGAGTCTTCCGTCATCCTTCCTCTGAATGGCGCCCTCTGTATCCGCCTCCCCCATTGCTCGCCGCTGTTGGCTGTCGATGAGCTGAGACGGCGTGGGGCGTGAGGAGGCCCAGCTATTTCACGATGGAGGGGCGGACGCACGGCGCGCGAAGGAAGGAGTTGCGACCGCCGGTTCGTGGCGCAGCGAGGAGGCTGAGCCATCATCGAGCCCGTAGTCCGCTGCAGCTTCGTCGAGCTCATGCCACGGGACGGCGGCCGCGCGTCGGCGCTGCCGCGTTGGACCTATCCGCGGCTCCGCTTCAGCTCCTTCTCGCGTTAGCCACAGCCCCATCTGTTGCCGCCCCTTGATGCCACTGCCGCTGCCGCCGAGAATATCTCCAGCTCCCTCGCCGGCAGCTCGAGACGCGGCACGCAGGGTAACCGTGAGTCACGCCGGGGCGAGCGCGCGCAGAGGACGTGGAGGACGAGCTAGTGTCACCTGCAACATCACACTACTACTGCTGCCCGGAATTCGCCTGCGTGCCATGGCCACCGGCTCAACCCGCCCATGCATCTTGTGTGTTCGCTGCCAATGATTCTGTGAACTTATGCACATGTGCCGCAGTGCCGCCCCATCGACTGCGGCAGCAAGGCTGCTGGGTGAACGAGACCGCCATGTGCACTCCAAACTCTCATCCAAATGCAAGTGAACTAGTTGAGTGTGAGAATCTCTGCTACTTGCTTTTGCTGCTTCAGGGCCTGCAGGTGGAGGAGACGGATTGCCGTGTCTTGCCGCCATTGATGGCTGCTAGCTTGTTTGCATGTCGAACAGTGGAAGAGGATAGTTGAGAAGGCAAGGAGCTGCTTCTTGCTGTTGAAGACAAGGGCTAAATGGCTGGCTTGGATTAAGCTGTGGACCTGTGGATGTGCAAGAGAGGAACAACAGTTTCCTTGCTCGTTTCTGAGAAAGGAGAGATGAGTGCAGCACTGCAGCGCCCAGGCGAGGAGGGAACGGAGATTGGACGGAAATCTAACGGAATGGCGGTGAGGGAAAACGAAATTAGAAAGAGTGGCAATGAAGAAACATAAAATTTTCGATGGCAATGAAGAAACTCCCACAAATTCTAGTGGCATTGAGGGAATTCACTCTTAATATTTCATATAAGGTGACCAACCAAGCGCGACTTGCTAGCCTGACACATGAGAAGACCCGTTAGCCAACATGATCTTACACAGTAACAGCACGTTATTAGCAAAAGGACTCGTGCTGGTAGATAGCCTAAAACGGCGAGGGGTGAATTAAGCAACTTAAAACCTTAGTCTATTTTTTTAACTACTTGCACAAATGTAAACTAAAACATTCTATCTAGATGTGCAACTATGGTTTCTCTATGTGTTTACACGCATCCACAAAGAAGTTTTGCAACATAGAGCCAATCATAACAAGATACTACTCTATGAAAGGTAAAGGCACAGAAATTGCAAGGATGAAATGCAGAAATGTACAGAAGGGGGTTAGGAGGATGCAAACTCGGCACAAGGATTTTTTTCCCGTGGTTCGGTTGGCACTAAGCCATGCCTTGTTGTTAATTGTTCAATCTTCTCTTAAGAATTTTGGTGGATATAGCACTTGTTTTTGTGAACTTCAATACCCAATAGCTTCACCAGGTTCTAATACCCATTAAATGCCTGGGTGGTGGGACATTTACAGCCACAACATGAAGAACTAGCCATTAGCTAGCTGGTGGGCATTTCCAATGGGCCACTGACTATTGCAGTGCTCCACGGATGCACCAACGCAATAGTCTATGCCCACAGTACAAGTAGTCGTTGGCTAATTGACATGTGGATCCATGGTCGGCCACCGATTGTAGTGCGTGATTTATGTGATCACCACAATAGTCTATCGAAACATAGCCGAACTTCGTCTTCTTGACCACCACCGACTGTTGCGGTGGCCGGTGGGCCTTCGGGCTAGCACCACAATAATCGGTGCTGCCATGTCTTTTGCCCAAGTCTTTACCTGTCGTAGTCTACCAACTATTGCGGAGCCTCACCTACACTTACCACCATAAGTGTCGGTGACCTTGTTTGAACTCCTGCCAAGATTCTGTTCCCACCGATTGTTACGGTGCCAACTTTATTGTTGTGGTGTAAAGCGTTGGTGCTCTCTGACTTGTTTTTTTTTTTGTTTCATTTCTTCGCGGGTTCTTCTCTGAGCTTCTCTATCAGGTCATTTGGACGCCTTAGAATTATTCTCTCTGGTTTAACTGTGGTTTATCAAAACTATGACTTGGATGATGTAACTTGGATACCATGATTTGCATATCGTCCTTGGGACCTAAAATACTTTCAAGTACACACTTGACAAACTTGTTAGTCCCAATGGCTATGATGTAATTCAATCACCGTGATCGCAAATGGCCAAGACTAGGTCCATTTTCTACTGGTGTTAATTGGAAAGATGCCTTCGCAAATATGGGACTTCGGAGATATACCATTACAATTCAACTATTCGGAGACATGCCATTATAATTCTTGCACTACCTGAGATATGCCATTTTATACGTCTTTGACGCCCTTGGACCGACATGCAGTCCACTGCCCAGCTGCTCTACATTTGTATAGACCAAAAAAGCCCTGACAGTCTCTATCCTCTCTCTCTTATATGCCCTCTTTCTCTCTCAAGCAGATCACGGCCCACGCGGCCATGGCCATGGCTGGGCGACGGAGACTCCTGGGGATATGACAGCAAGTTTACCAAAAAAATCCATTCTAGTTTACCAAGTTTTAATCATTGTTCGCTTCATGCAATTGGCAGATATGACAGCAACGGAGAATATTTAGTGCATAAAATTTATACTTACTATAATCTGAAATATCCTTTTGAGCTACAATACCATGATCAAATAGGGAGTTGCATTAACACTAATGATGTCTTGCAAAGTTTTCCTAATTTTTCCCTCATGCAACAGGGTCAGCCCGAAGAAGGGGAGCATTGCTAGATGTGGCCATGCAGCATAGCCATCGCTCCGTGTTCCATCAAACCAAGCACCTTTGAATGCCATTAGGGCAAGTCGAGGACGACTTGCAGCCCAGAAGGAGAGAATGATGAGGACATCACCTGCTCGGATACAACCACATTGCCAACTTTTGATTCAAAGGTGAAACAATTCTTTATCATGATTGTATTTGATACATTTTATGAATTGATGCTGCACCATGATGTGTGTTCATTGTCATTTTCAGAAATACATACGTGGATCAAAAAGAGTGTTAAACACACATGAAAAGCATGGAAGACCAAAGAAGTTGATTGGGGGCCAATTCCAAGTATGCCAAACGTCCTCCATCAGGCCACCACGTCACTTTTGGCCCAAGGAAAGAAAGAGATCAAATCCAACACGTTTCACACGTTTCGGGGCTGGATTCGGACTGCAGCACTGCGCCAACTTGGGACGGCCGCCACGACTTCATATGGACTCCGTTTTGGACATTTAAGTACTTAATGGAATCCTTATAAAGTCAGTTTTCATATGGATCTAGACTTATGTCCATATCTATTCTGAGGCAGCCGAAATCATCAAATTACTACCGAGAGGTTTTTCTGTCCAGGGTGCTGCGTCGCCTTATTTTGGCCCGATGGGCCGTGTATCAAGTGGGGCCCAATAGGGGCGCATCCTAGGGTTGTGGGATGACCCCCACCACGTCCTGCTCATCCTCTACCCTCTCATATACCTCCATAGCTACCACAAACAGATCGGGTTTTGTTTAGATGTAAGTTTAGCCATTGCTACTTCCTTATAGGCGCGTGTGTCGGCTAGACCATTCATTCTACTCGATTCAGAACCCCACCTTTGTGATTTCAGATTGGTTATTATCTCCATATTTGCAATTGAGTTATTTGTTCTACTTGTTCTTCGATTGCTTGCAGGAATTACCCTAGTGGTTTGGTTGATCGTGCTCCACAAGATCTCGAACAGCCGCTGGAGTTGGTGTATCGGTTGCTAAGACGCAACATCCTTGGATGGTTGTAGTTAGGCCATGAACGTCTCTCCAGTCCAAATCAAAGTTATCCATCTCTCATCGAAAGATGGGAACAAACCCTTTAGTGGGTTCATATCAGTTGGGTTCACATCAGTTGGTAATCAGAGCAAGGTTGTTCGGTAAGAGACTTCATGTCCATCGCTGTTTTTAATTTCCTATAGTCCAGAAAAGCCAAAAAAATTAGTAGATTAGGGTTCCGTAATCCTATAGACCCTTTGAGCCTTTTACTAGCACTGCTTAGTTAGGGCTTGTTGAGCCTTCGATTGCATCGGTTGTGTCGAGTTGCTGGTCTTAGTTTTAGTCCTTTAGAGTTTTGAGTTCTTGTCATGCTTTTGTTCACAATTTGCAACTGATCCGCCGTTGCTCTTGTCATCGCCGTTGCTGTACTCTAGCACGTCCATAGAGCCTTTACCACGTCCAAGTTTGCACCTACAAAGAGAAGCAAATCAGTTTGGACGCCGATTTTGTTTCGGTTTTCAGTTGCAGCACCAAAAGTAAACAGGCCTTAGCAGGAGCATCCGGAGTCTGTTTGGAAAGTTTAAGTACAGGTTGGAAAGAGTTTTTCATGTTCTTTCCAACGGATCCTTCCTTGCAAGAATATTTTTTCTGAGCGTGTCACAATCGGCCGAGAGATCTGGCAATCTGCTGCAGCCTCCAAAGGAGAGGATTTCAGATTTACTTCGCTGGTTCCATCATATTTTGTGCAAAACATTTGATGTAAAAAGAGAAAAAGGTAAAAAGGTGCAGAAAAAATTGAAAAAAGAAGCCGCACTGAAAAGAAAAAGAGAAAATAAAAAAAGAAAAGAGAAGAAAAACAAGAAAAAAGGGGTTGTTGTTTGAGTTTTTTTTGTTTCAAGTGGTGCTTTGTGACTTCCTTTGTGTCCGGGCTCGCGTCTCTAGCACGGTCTAGGCTAGGACCAGCACAATACCACCGTTGAACGATTATTCAGCTTGCTTTTGTGACTAACATGGTGCTAGTATTTCCTTGTGCATACTTTTCAGCCCACCAACAACTCCACATATTCCACTACAACTTGACAGGTGTTGTTGCTGCGGTACCGATACACTTTCTTTCCAAGGTTGCAGACTTGCTGGTTGCCATCACTGCCTATTTGGCTTGGTAAGAACTTGTAAGAGCTTGTTTTAAACAAGTTGAGTCTGAGAGAATTACAACCGACACATCCTAGTAGTTAACAGGATACATATTATTTTTGTGTTTCTTGTTTTCTATTAATCATGGCAGGTGATACGGAGATTTTTGAGTTGATGAAACTACACCCTCATATTCAGGATGTCATTCAACACTTGCCTTCATATGCTGGTGAGTTTGATCCTAAAGCATACATTGATTGGGTGCTAAAATGAGATAATGAATTTGATGTGCATGATTTGTCCGAGAAACAAAAGATTTATATTGCCTCTGATGTTTTGACTGAACATGCTTTGCTAGAATGGAAACACATTTGTAGGCACAACAAAGTTTCACCAACTTGGAAAGATTTGAAAATGCATTTTCGAGATGTATATATTCCTGTATATTATGTTGGTCATTTGCTTATCAAATTGGAGAAACTAAAACAGGGTAGTAAGACTGTGAAACAATACTGCCATGATTTTAAAATGTGTATTGTGTTTAGTGGATTAGATGAATGCATGGAAGACGTTATGTGTAGGTTCATGAGAGAGCTTAATTCTGAAATTTGAACCCTGTTAATTAGCAAATCATACATCCATATTGGTCAATTGGTTTGTCTTGCTCTCAGTGCTGAAAAGGAGATTCTTTTATCTGGTAATACTTGCAAGAATGATGTGACCCATAATGTCCAAAGTTTGTCCACTCTGCATGCTAATCAAGGGCTGCTAATCAAGGGCAACAAATAGTAGAACCCGCTGTTGATTTACCGTTGTCACAAGATGAATTACTTGTTGTTCCTTGTGATGAAAAGGACTTGTGTGCTGATGATTCTTTTACTCCTATGCCACAAGTAGTGAATAAGTGTGATACTTTTGGTTTGAAACCATACAAATGTGCTGAAGATAAGTTTTTTCTTCCTATTACTTGTGCACAAGATGAACTGAAATTGTTGTCTTTTTTAAATACTTTGGGTTATATAGAATTTGATATTCTGTGTAATCTAGATTGTTTAAAAGAGAAACTTAAATTCCATTCTAGTTTACCAAGTTTTAATCATTGTTCGCTTCATGCAATTGGCAGATATGACAGCAAAGGAGAATATTTAGTGCATAAAGTTTATATTTGCTCTAATCTGGAATATCCTTTTGAGCTACAATACCATGATCAAATATGGAGCTACACTAACACTAATGATGTCTTGCAAAGTTTTCCTAATTTTTCCCTCATGCAACAGGGTCAGCCCGAAGAAGGGGAGCATTGTTGGATGTGGCCATGCAGCATAGCCATCGCTCCGTGTTCCATCAAACCAAGCACCTTTGAATGCCAGTGCGGGAAGTCGAGGACGACTTGCAGCCAAGAAGGGGAGAATGATGAGGACATCACCTGCTCGGATACAACCACATTGCCAACTTTTGATTCAAAGGTAAAACAATTCTTTATCATGATTGCATTTGATACATTTTATGAATTGATGCTGCACCATGATGTGTGTTCATTGTCATTTTCAGAAATACATATGTGGATCAAAAAGAGTGTTAAACACACATGGAAAGCATGGAAGACCAAAGAAGTTGATTGGGGGCCAATTCCAAGTATGCCAAACGTCCTCCATCAGGCCACCACGTCACTTTTGGCCCAAGGAAAGAAAGAGATCAAATCCAATACGTTTCACACGTTTCGGGGCTGGATTCGGACTGCAGCACTGCGCCAACTTGGGACGGCCGCCACGACTTCATATGGACTCCGTTTTGGACGTTTAAGTACTTAATGGAATCCTTATAAAGTCAGTTTTCATATGGATCTAGACTTATGTCCATATCTATTCTGAGGCAGCCGAAATCATCAAATTACTACCGAGAGGTTTTTCTGTCCAGGGTGCTGCGTCGCCTTATTTTGGCCCGATGGGCCGTGTATCAAGTGGGGCCCAATAGGGGCGCATCCTAGGGTTGTGGGATGACCCCCACCACGTCTTGCTCGTCCTCTACCCTCTCATATACCTCCATAGCTACCACAAACAGATCGGGTTTTGTTTAGATGTAAGTTTAGCCATTGCTACTTCCTTATAGGCGCGTGTGTCGGCTAGACCATTCATTCTACTCGATTCAGAACCCCACCTTTGTGATTTCAGATTGGTTATTATCTCCATATTTGCAATTGAGTTATTTGTTCTACTTGTTCTTTGATTGCTTGCAGGAATTACCCTAGTGGTTTGGTTGATCGTGCTCCACAAGATCTCGAACAGCCGCTGGAGTTGGTGTATCGGTTGCTAAGACGCAACATCCTTGGATGGTTGTAGTTAGGCCGTGAACGTCTCTCCAGTCCAAATCAAAGTTATCCATCTCTCATCGAAAGATCGGGAACAAACCCTTTAGTGGGTTCATATCAGTTGGGTTCACATCAGTTGGTAATCAGAGCAAGGTTGTTCGGTAAGAGACTTCATGTCCATCGCTGTTTTTAATTTCCTATAGTCCAGAAAAGCCAAAAAAATTAGTAGATTAGGGTTCCGTAATCCTATAGACCCTTTGAGCCTTTTACTAGCACTGCTTAGTTAGGGCTTGTTGAGCCTTCGATTGCATCAGTTGTGTCGAGTTGTTGGTCTTAGTTTTAGTCCTTTATAGTTTTGAGTTTTTGTCACGCTTTTGTTCACAATTTGCAACTGATCCACCGTTGCTCTTGTCATCGCCGCTGCTGTAATCTCTAGCATGTCCATAGAGCCTTTACCACGTCCAAGTTTGCACCTACAAAGAGAAGCAAATCAGTTTGGACGCTGATTTTGTTTCGGTTTTCAGTTGCAGCACCAAAAGTAAATAGGCCTTAGCAGGAGCATCCGGAGTCCGTTTGGAAAGTTTAAGTACAGGTTGGAAAGAGTTTTTCGTGTTCTTTCCAACGGATCCTTCCTTGCAAGAATATTTTTTCTGAGCATGTCACAATCGGCCGAGAGATCTGGCAATCTGCTGTAGCCTCCAAAGGAGATGATTCTTGATTTACTTCGCTGGTTCCATCATATTTGCAATTGAGTTATTTGTTCTACTTGTTCTTGCTTGTTCTTCGATTTCTTGCAGGAATTACCCTAGTGGTTTGGTTGATCGTGCTCCACAAGATCGCAGCCGCTGGAGTTGGTGTATCGGTTGCTAAGGCGCAACATCCTTTGATGGTTGTAGTCGGGCCATGAACATCTCTCCAGTCCAAATCGAAGTTATCCATCTCTCATCGAAAGATCGGGAACAAACTGTTTAGTGAGTTCATATCAGTTGGGTTCATATCACCAGGTGTAGCCAGGCGGCGGTGAACGCGATAGGTGGGGCTGGATGCAGCGTCGCGATGGCTCACGTGGGAGTTGGGGCTAGAGAGCACGACGGTGGCGCATGCGAGAGGCGGGACTGGACAGCGTAGCGGCAGCGGACGCGGGAGGCGGGGCTTGTGACGCTAGAGCTTTGTGGCTACCATGGCGACCCGCTTGCCTTCCCCTGAAGCCTTCCCGCTGCCTCCCGCCGCAACTTGGAAAATTGAAGACGGGAGTGTAGGGGATGGGGAGGGCGCCGGTGGTGGGTCGGCGGAGCTAGAGGAGATCGGCATGGGGACAAGGTCTCTTGTGCATAGGTGCGGAAATTGATGAAGAGGAGGGGCACTGGTTTTGGGGGCGATGGAGGTAGAGGAGGACGGTGTGGCAGACCGCCCCAATTAATCCGGTTTAAAATCATGGGCCCACTATCACAGCAGTGCTCCACGCCCTTAAACCGAGCTAATCGTGCAATCCGTCGGATACCTTCTCGATTAAACCACCTTTCTCTCGACCGAAACGAAATAGCAGCAGTCCCACTCGAAGATGGGCTCAGGCAGTACAACTCATCACAAATTTTACAACACGAGGTTCACATAGATAATTATACAAATACAGTGCATATGTTTTAGTTATTACAAACCAGAGTTATAATACAGCGGAAGTCTAAACGTCGATACACATAACATCACATGGAGCCCACATATGACATTCAATTCCCGCGGCCTGAGTCGGACTCAGACGGCACCAACTCCACGGACCAACCATCAGGGAGCATACATGGCCAAGTCAGAGCAGCAACAGGGTCATAACCATCAACATTATTTGAAAAAGATTAGCCACAAGTAAGGCTGAGTATACTAATACTCAGCAAGACTTACCCGACAAGGTTAAATTCTAGACATGCAAGGCTTTTTGGCTGGGTTTGTTTTGCCAAAAGCATCTAAAGTTGATCCCTAATTTTAATATTTTAGCCAAGTTTTAAAGTGAGACTAACCATTACTAGATTTGCCAAAACTATCCAATAACACTCAGTGTCGAAAAACAATTGATTAATAAATCATCAACATTTCTCATCTAACACACTTCCACCCATTTGGCCCAAGGACATTGATGTATGAAAAGAGATCAAGCAGCTTCATGTAACCGCGAAGGACGGACAACTCGAGTTGATTTTCACCATGCATGGGACAACCTAATCGTACGACCCGTGAGAGACACCCAGGACCTCACGAGGCAACCGTTCCCAACTCTCCCTGTCATCTGCCATCAGGGCCCACTCCACCCGAGTGCACGCCCCAACGGACCCCAGGTGCCCGAGGCAAACCTGTGCCGCGGCCACTGCTACACTCGCCATCATCCCCCTCGCCCAATGGAGTAGGAAAGACCCGTCAGACGTCAGTTTGAATCAAGTACTAGGTTTACCAGTTTACCATATTTCCCATACGATTAGTACCTTCAAAAGCTTGACCAACATCGCCACACAATCAATGCCTTAGCCACAATTCTCTGTGCAAGCGGGGTGTTCAACCAAACATAAATACCGCACAAGCCCCGCTTGCCGAATCTCATCAACTGATAATAAAGTAAAAACCTATATCTCGCGAGTGACAAGGCAATCACTCGACTTCTACCGATCCTAATTAAGCATGGCAGTCTAAACGACCTACACATACTAGTATTAGGACATAGGTACCTAGGGATCACGCAACTAGGGTTTCATTCAACTCCTCAAAACTTAAATGCACAAAGTAAGGCATCAAGTAAGGAGTGTTAGATTAAACAGTGGGTTATGCTCCGGGGCTTGCCTTCCTGATCACCACTAGCCTTGGGCCCTTCCGAACTTTGGTTCGGGTCTTGTGCAGCAGCAAGGTTCAACTCAGCAGCAGCTTGATCGTTCTCGTGCTCGACCTCAATCTCGTACACTCCGTCAACAATGGTTTGCTCTACACAAAATGCGAATGCATGAGATGCAGCAGTGCACAACAAACCGATCACAGAATTACTGCAACAACTCACTAATACATCACTGGACAATCATTTACGGAATATAAACAATTAAGAAGCTCACAAATAAAGCGGGGTGGGTTGCTTTTAGTTGCTAACTAAACTTAATTCAATTATGAAATAACATATAAAGAAATCTTATTAACCCTTTGTAAATGTGTTACAACCACTTAACTTACTACATACATTAAACAAAACATCTATAATTAACCATTAGTAATACAAGGGAGTTCCTATGACTAAATCTAACATTCAGTACTCCTAGCTGCTATTCCTATTTGTAGAATTAATTTTACAACAAGAAAACTATTTATTAATTAAGCATTTCCCTAGCTAGTTCTTACCAAATAAAGCCTAGAAAATATATTTATATAAACAAAAAATTAAAGTGAACATGTTTTTGGGTTTCTGACAGCAAAGTTTATTTTTCAGGAATTTTCCAGCATTTTACCTATTTGTTTTCTATTTTTCTTAATAGCCAACATTTATCACCAGTTAGAAAAATCATAATAAATTCTACAAAAACTTTTTGTAGCTGAAATTTTTACTGAAACTACTGTTCTATTAGAGACATTTTATGTGAATTTTTCATATTTTTCTGAGTTATACAGAATATTTGGTGATTTATCCACTCTCAATTAATTAGAAACAACTTAATTCCAAATCTACCAAAATCGTGAATAAACTATGGCCAACAGATACTCAACTCAACTCTACTAATCACAACAGATCCATCAAAAGTGGTTTTGCATTTTTAGCACATTCCTATGATTTATAAAGCAATAAACACTCTCTCAAGCACATCTTCATACATACAAAAATACATTGGGAATCACATAGATTACACATGCATATGATACACCACTGGAAAGATAATTTCTCAAGGATTCCAGAAAGTCTAAGTTTGTGATTTTACGATTTTTGTGTGATTTTTGGTGATTTATGAAAGTTCAGCCGATTTAATAGGAAAAGAAAACATGAATAGTAAAATCGATCTTTACATCAAGGTCCCTGGGAACTTTAAACTAATTGCAGATCGATCCTTTCCTCGCGAATAGGTCCTCGAATCTTGCAGATAACCCCCTGCAATAAACCCACTTTTAATCATAAATCTAGAATATTTACTCATAACCCCCTGTATTTCTTTCTTCCTTACCTTTAAACCCTTCTTCCTCCTCAGGCTCGGTACCGAGCTCTGCTCGGTCCGGCTCCCTGTCCGGCCGGCAGTGGCCGGCGCTGGTCCTCCCCTCGGCCTGGGTAGGCGGCGCTGCAGCCGGCCCTCCCCGGCCTGGAGCAGCAGCAGCAGGCGGCGGACCNAGATTCAAAGGATCATGGGGAATGCGTCTTGAGGCTCAGTTCGGGTGGAGGATGAGTGGAGAGTTACGATTCCGGCAATGGTGGAGCTCGGACCGTAATGGCAATGGCGGCCGGGATTTCTCCAAATTCCCGGAGCCTGGGCTATGGCGGAGGAAACCAGGAGGTGGAGGGCGGAGAGGGCGAGGTGGTGAAGCTCTGGGGGCGATGAATCGAGGAATGACGGGGCGGAGGGAGGTTAATTCGGCCGGTGAACCCTCCGGTCCTTTACTGACCTCGGGTGATGCGCATCCTTATCCCGCCAGCGCGACGGACAGCTCACGAGCTTGCTTGGCACGACCAGAGGGCGCAAGGATAGCACGGACGCGTGGCCGGACAGCTGGAGGGCGATGATTTGGCGTCGACGGCGTCGAGGTCGTCGAGGCCGGCCTCCGGCCGGTACTGACCGAACTGAACTTGGTTCAGTTTAGTCACAGTCCAAGTGTCTCAAGTTCGCGTCGATTTTTATCAAAATTTTGTGTATAAACTCAGGAAGAAGCCAATATAAAAGTTGTAGAGAAGAGATCAGGCTACAATTCTTAGAAAGGAAGTTCTATAATTTGATCAATGATTTGAGAGTTGCAAGGCCCTGAAGTTCGGCGAAATCTCAATTTCAGATTTCGCGAATTCAGTTCAGTCCCAAATTTCAGCTTACGGGCCCAACTTCAACTGACCTAAACTCCGCTTTTCGTTTATAAACTTCTGATTCATCCAATACGAAAGTTAGAGATGGTACATCAGGCTACAACTTCTACAAAGGGAGTTATAGTGTTTGATCAATGGTTTGAGAGATAAATCATGGAGAAAACCGGCCAAAAATCTGCCAAACTGACGAAACTGAATTTTCTAAGTGCTGAATCGATTGGTTTTGACCCGAATTTGATGGCCTTTTTCTCGAATATTTACATATAAACATCGAGATCGTCCAATACAAAAGTTGTAGCTGGAACATTAGGCTACAACTATTACAAAGAGTGTCACTCCTTTTGAGCAGTGGTTTGAAAGTTACGGGGCGAAGAAAATGGGCAAAAACCACGTTTTTCAGACAGCCGATTTCGTCTAAGTGCTGAAAATTCAGGGTTTTACCCGATTTTGGCCAAGATTTTGAATGACCAAACCAAGTTTTCCTTGATCCACATCACCACCATTGTAAAGAGGGTACTTTGTACTCCAACTTTTATATTGGTGGAATTTCAAGTGTTTAGGCAAAATCTAAAGATATTAGCCGCTCGAGAAGGGTAAAAAGCAAAACTCGCAACACATGAAATGACGATCGAATGAGTTCAAAATCGAATTTCGAATTTTTGTTTGAACTTTTCATACTCATTTGAGTTCATATACATATAGTGGACATCATTGGTGACATTTTGGTATAATTCTTGTACTTTGACTATTTTGACTATTTTGGGTTGACTAAGTCAACATATACACACAATTGTGCACAAACACCACAATTATGAAATGATGCATGTCATAATGAGTTTAATTAAGTTAATTAAGGGTCTTAATTATATTAGTGACACCGGGGTGTCACAGCCGGCGCGAGCTCCGGCGCTGTTAGCGGAGGCAGAGCATGTGGGCTCGACCTCCAATGCAGGGTGAGCGTGAGCTCCGGCGTCGACTGCCTCAGTGCGGTGGAAATCTGGATTGGGAAGAAAGAACAGAGGGAAGGGATGACGCATGGGACCCACACGTCAATGAGATTGAGGAGGAGAAGTAGCAGGGGCATTTTGGGCCATACGAAGATACGGTGGTCAGCAGGTGGGCCTAGGAACATCAAAGACGTATAAAATGGCACGATTTAGACAAGATAAGAATTGTAATGGCATTTCCAAATATGTGAATTGTAATGGTATATCTCCGCACTTACGTTTTTTTGTAATGGCACCAATCCAATTAACCCTTTTCCTTACCCGTGTAGCATTTCGCTTGCTTACATACACACGTGCAAACAGGCCAAAATGGCACGATGCACACAGTCAGCCCATAAAGACTCACTTCTCAGTTCTCACTTCTCCGGCCCAACGCCAGGCAATGCCGAAGCCCACGTCACCGTCAGCCTCCTGTGCCCTTCCGTGCTCGTTGGCGATGCCACCAAACCGAGCGGAAAAACGCAGACTGTGGGGTAGGGGATCATCAATGGAGCCAGGATCTCCTCTCAACCTGGCTGGGTCGAGAGGTTTGCTCGAGCCCTCGGCGCTTCGGCACTGCCATGAAAGGATGACCCCCGCGCAGGATCCGTTCTACATCGTCAAGGACGAGATCCAGGATTCGGTGAGCTCCTCACCTTCCGTCCGCCCACCCGCCCACCCCCATTGCTCGATCCGTTCTTTTTTGTCGCTGCTTGCATCCGTGAGCGTGTTGTTGGATACTCATTCGTGCGCATTGTAGCTTATGTGAGTTATGTCCATCAGTCCATGTAACGAGTCGCCATGGCGTAGGTTGTAAGGAGCTGGGAATCATGCAGAGTTCCTGGTGCAGTTTTTTGGCTGGGAGTCCTAAAATTTGTATTCTGATGCGCTGGTCGTGAGAAAGTGATGGAAATTTACCGCCTTTTTGGTCAATGTGTGCAGTTACACTAGGCTGGTTGTGAATCTGAAGAGCTAAACTCCGTTTATTGCTGTTACCTGCCTTCTGTCTGTTTCATGTGTTCTTGGCTGTTTAAATGTTAGTGATTCACCAGATGTAGGCCATTGGGTATTGGCATGGGGGTTTGGATCTCAGTTGCCAGAATTTGCAGCTCTGGTTCCATTTCTTAGGTTGTTCTGTTTCATTATTACTGTACATGTTTGCCATGCAATTGCATTGAATATTAATGTAGCTAGGTAAATCACAAGGGTACATGAATCTGAGGTGGGGGGCTGCTTTTATTCAGTGTGAAGTAGTAGCAGTATATGTTGATGCGGTAATGCCGTGCAGAGTCATTGAACTAGAACCAAATGGCTGCCATTCTTCTGCAGGGAAGCTTGTTTGTGATGTCTGATTATTACCTGCATTTGTATCATTTGGAGATGTTCGGTTTAGCCTAAAATTTAATGTATGCATCTGCATTCATGCATTCTATTCTACTGATGGATGTTGGAAATATATGCTGATTATACGCAAGAAAATATTTGAAGTATTAGCGTTCCATCAATCCATTCAGATGCCCTTCTAGTCATATCTTGATTCCTCGGATTAGTGCATTTTCCTACACTTTTATGATGCGCATAACTAAAATTTCCTTCTTTCCTTGTTATTGTATAGATTGACAAAGTGCAAGATACTTTTCACCAATGGAAGCAGACGCCTGAAAATACTGGAGAGTATGTGCATCTGACCAAAGAACTACTAACCAGTTGTGAAAGTATCCAATGGCAGGTGCGTCGAATTGCCTTGGCATTTGTATTAATACCATTCTACTTTTGAGTCCATGCTATCGAGGAGGCTTCCATCTTAGGCTTCTTCCTTTACATACTTGCCACACCTCGGTCAGTAACAACCATTCATGTGATGCCAAGTACCATAATATCTTAAATTACAATCTACTTCTTCTGTCATGTTGTTGTTGCCATGGTTCAGAACTTGCTTTATTTGTTGCCTTCCATTATGTTTATTCAATAAGGTGGATGAATTGGAGAAGGCAATTTCAGTTGCTGAGAGAGATCCAGCATACTATGGACTTAATGAGGCCGAAATTGGGAGAAGCAGAAGCTGGACTAGCATTGCACGTAACGAGGTATTTTACAGGATACTTCTCAGTGCTGTGAGCATATTTAATCATAACTTTACTGCAAGTGCAATAGCATATCTGAGATTCTCATGAGGCTCCCCATGTCATAGGTGCTCTCTTTAAGGCGGAATGTTGAAGCTGGAAGGCAAAAGACTTTGTTTGGACAGTCAATCAACCCCTCCGAACCAATCAGATACAAGAAGCACATTTCACAAGACAACAATGAATTCATTGCTTCAGAATCTGATCAACAGATGCTCCTGATAAAGTAACTGCTCAAGCTTATCTTGTTGTCTTGGTGTAATGTTGCTCAAGTACCCAATCTCGTGCATCATTCAAGCCTAAAAGGGTGGGCTGTCGATATATAGAATGATGATGGTTGTACTGAATGGCACCTTCAAAAGAACATTCTTGATGCTTTGATTAATGGTATTCACATGCTCATCGTTGATAGGCGACAAGACGAAGAGTTGGATGCACTTAGTGCTAGTGTCTATCTGATTAGGAGGCTTTGGGGTCGTGGTCGTCTTTTTGTTCCCAGGTGATAGTGTTGTGTCTGTCCCACCCTTCTCATGTACGGCTCCGACATGAGTTGGGCTTGTAAAAGGGCCTTTTTTCCTCTATAATAGAAAGATACACAGCTCTCCTGCCGTCCTGCGTATTCGAGAAAAAAAAGTGCTAGTGTCTAGCGAATTGGAGGTGTAGGCCTCACTATACATGATGAGCTTGTCGGACAGGTATTTCCTTTTTGTATGTACAATAATTCTTATGAAAACCCACTCCCACCTTCTTCTTCTTCTTTTCATACACAAGTGCATGTTCTACTGCCTGTCCTCATGCCAATATTTATGTTCTGTTCCACAATGTTCAGGAGAAGCTTTGGGGCGAGCTAAGCCTTGATACCGAAACTACTTCAAATCGGCTTGACTTTGTGCAGGTGTGCTTCGTATCTTTTGTTCAATATCAATACATTTCATCAGGAGCCTTCTTCGTGCTTTCCCTTCATTTTTTGAACAGTCCAGCATGCATTTCGTGAAATTACGTATTTTCCAAGTTAGTATTTAGGGATCACAAAAATAGGCGGAATTTGCTTCACCTGGTTTCCTTTGACTTGTGTTAATTTCAACGGTCTGAAACTTCCCCCTTTTGTTTGTGCGCAGAAAAGAGTGCCTATGGTCATGAAGAAGGCCAGCTTGAAGGGGCAGATCATCATGATCGTGCTCCTCGTGATTCTTTTCATCATTCTTTTCGTTTTGGTGTTTTTACTTAGATACGGATGTGCGGCTGTGTGTAATTTTGTACCACGTCGAGTTTAGAATGGGCGACTAGAACATTGGGCGCGCGATGCGCACCCTGTCTTATTAAAAATCAAATATAGCTAAATTTCAAAAAAAAAATTAAGCAACATTCACTTGTTCAATCAGAAAACATTCATCATGAAACCACAACATATTTCGTGTTCTATCCATTAGATATGTATGTCCATCATTTAGATCATAATATTACAACACATCCGAGCACTATAGAGTATAGACATCCTATCCATCAAAGGTGACTGTCCGACATTTGGATCATAAATAAGAAAGCATATCCGCGAGCACCAGGAAGTCCATTCGTAATTCTTGTAGAACCATTCCAATAATGATGTTACTGCAGTCTACAAGTTACCATCTGACCATATCAGCAATAACGTTGAAATTTATGTACATGGTTTGATGATCTCCGAGCAGTTAGCACCCCAGCAGCCATCAGCTTCAGCTTCACGCCGTGCTCCTGGCAGGATAGCAGGACGCAGGCTGCCATTGCCTGGGCTGTGCACTGGCGATGGTGACAGCTAATTCACCACTAAATAACCTTTTGCTAAGAACAATAATATGCACACCTTTCAGTTTCTTGTACAGGAAAGCAGGGCATGATTGGTTATTTATTTAACACCAATTTAAATTGCAAGTCTGTGCAACATGTAATAACTTGATGCACGCTTGGCCATCACGAGTTTGCTTGCTTTACTGGCTCTATGCACATGCCATATACTGAAGAATTGTCATGAATCATATTACAATGAACATGTATTTCTCTATTCAATGTATAAAAATGAAACATTATGCTAACAACTGAACCAAATAATAATTTTTTCCCTTCAAATAATGAACTAAAAACTACCGAATGCCAACTCCAGTCAGTATCAAGATGGAATTTCAGTCAGTATCAAGATGGAATTTCTAGACAAGTGAGCATCATAGTCATGCAGGACATCGACTTATTGGCAAGAACTGAGCACAGTGATCTGACACCCAAGGGAATATTAAACTAATCTTTGGAGATGTTAAGTCATGGAGTTGGCATTCAGTAATTTTTGCCCAGCTATAAGCATATATAACAAAGTAAATAAAACTTGGATCAGGCTAAGGGAATATGTAGGAAGAGGTACAACAAAGTAAATATCTGAAGAATTGGCTCGGTAGCTGGTGAAAACTGGGAAGTGCTGTCCAACTGCAGCTGCAGCTAAATCTAGCCAAACTCTTGCACAAACTGCCAAGTCTAAGACTGGCAAATCATATTGCTTGAAAAAGGAGCATTCAAACATTTTAACACCTAGCTGCAAACATATCATGGAAAAAGTTCATTAGCATGGTTATCCTTCAAATTGTCCCTACTTCATAATGCTAACAGATTAATTTAGAGTTTACTAAAATGGCACATTGATACTATACAAAGGAAAATATATAGCATTGATTTTGGAATTCATTAGCATGGTTATCCTTCAAATTGTAAATAACATTGGTTATCCTACCTCCATTGGCCAAATTGCTCCAGCCATACTGTGTGGCTGAACTTCTAGACGCCGTTGTTCCAAAGCCAATCCTAGATGGACTTAAAAACTGGACCTTAGGACTGCTGGGTGATCCTAAGCATCAGCTGAGAAGAAACCTTTGACTGTTTTTTGCTTCCTGCAGAAAAAAATCGTGATAATCAGTACTTCACCAAGTACATGCATAACATCAACCAACTGAACGACTTACTGTGTCATTGTCCTCTGAACTTTCTTTCCTGTCAACAAAGCGCAAACTGACCAGCAAGAAGCAAGAGTAACAATTGCTAGATGAGGATCAAGTGTGCTCTGGAAAGATACACAGCATCAGTTGTCAGAATCGAAATTCAAAGAAGTGAACAGCACAGCTAGCCATGGACCAAGACCGAGATCCAACTGAAAACAAACATTGATCATCATTCCTGTAATTTAGGAGCCGCTCGATAACTGAATCACACAGTTCGCAAAAAAAAAAAGATAACTGAATCACACATATCAGAGGAACTGGGCAGCACAATAAGCCGTCTCGATTTAAAACAGAGATGTAAATCACATGTCCATGCCCAATATGGTACCAATCATTAACCAGCCAGCAACCACTCCTAGAGAGCTACTCTGCAGAGTGCAGTATGCATCCATCATTCGTCCACGAGACTTAAAACTAAATTACGGGAGGACAGTAAAAAATGATGGATCTAGTACGCAAGGACAAGCAAAGGAATCATCACCTTGCTCTTGGTGATGGAGTCGTTGACATTGATGGTGGGGGAAGAGGGGGACGGTGCCCTGAATCTTGTAGAGCCTCTTGACTCCAGTGGTGGTTTCCTCCGAGCCGCCGGCAAGCCTCTCTTGACTCCAGTGGTTGGTCTTGACCCCGTCGCGGCTGATAGTGAGGACGATCTTGAACTCGGCGTTGTTGCCGAATCTGGGATCTTGCCGGTCTTCTCGTACCCCTCCGGCATGACGCCCTCATGGATGAGGAGCGTGCTGTCACTGATGTCATCGACGATGACGGCGGGGCCGCCGGCCTAGCCCCAGTCGAGGCAGCGCTTGGTGCACCACCAGTACTCCTCGAGCGTCTCCAACCGCGGTGGAGCCCCGTGAGATGGAGGTGACCGGTGAATATACGGTTGATCTGGGAGGGGCGATGGCGAAGAGGAGAGAGCACGCCGCCTGCACCCTGTTTGGACCCAACGGCCGGCAAGGGAGCAGACGCGACGAGCCGGCGAGGGAGCGGGGAATCTGACCTCGGGTTGGAGGAAGGCTGACGAGGAGCACCCGAGATCCAGCAGCAACGACTCGCGGAGTTGGGGCCAGGCATCCTCCCGGTGTCGGAGCGCCGCCGCCCCCTAGGGCCGCTGGTCGGCACTCCCCACCGCGAGGCTTCTGCTCCGCCGCGATGCAGGGGAGCTCGCTAGGGTCACACGTCGCCGCCATGCCGCACCTCACCGGCGGGGAAGAGTGGCAGGGAGGGCGGCGGGGAAGGAAGGGGAGAGGAGCGGCGGCGGGATGGAGAGAGCGCAGGAGAGAGAGCAGGAGGGAAGGTGAGTGAGGGAGCTAGGGTTTGGAAGTGTGGGGGGCTTTTTGAAAAATGTTAGAGGGGGTTTTCTATAAAAACAAACAAATTCTTCTTAGAGCTGAAATAAACTTTAATATGAGGGTGTAAATGAAAAATAAATGAACATAGTTGCTGTAGATGCCGGAGGAGTTGGACTGCGGATTGATTATGCACAAGTAGGGGTACTTTTCTGAAAAAATGCCCGGGCTCGCGCTGGTCGACACGTGTCTAGTATTCAGCGGGGAACGAGGAGGTGAGGGCAAACGGTACCGGTCTTTAAGGATTTTGATTTTGATTTTGATTTTGATGCAGTGCAGAATTTGAGCCATTCATACAAGTGTATATACAACACATAGGCACATGTTTGTAAAGATTACAAATAGTTTTTCCCTTGTAACAAAAACTTTTTTGTCCACATTTCAATTTCTCAGCTAAAGAAATGACACGAGAAGCTTGTTGTGCATCCCGTATATATCACCTCCGTTAATCTCTGTTGCGACGTTCCTGAAATGCTGGTTGAGATTCAGAGCACCAAAGGTGAGCCGTAAGTGCCAACGTAGAAAAAGAATATCGCACAAAAAATCAAACATTTTTTATGAGTATTTTCTACACTGTTTTTTCTTTTTCATGAAAAACACACTGTTTTTTTACCACACAACAAAAATAAAAACGAAACGGGGGATTTTAGTAAAGGAAAATGATATATGAGAGTACTGGGCCGGAGCCCACGAGAAGCCCAACCCAGAAGGCAGAACAAACTGCCCAGACCACATTAGCCTCCACAGGGGCATTTCCGTCCAGCGCAAACAAAACCCTTGCGCCGGGGCCCGGGACCCCTTATATAATGCTCGCCTAGGGTTTACCTTCCCTCGCCTCTCACCCCACCCGTCCCTCCCGCGCCGCCAACCCCCACAGGTGAGCCAGACACGCGCCGCCGCCTCCTCCCTTCGCCTGATTCGCTTTGCTCGCCGGCGGTGGTCATTTCGCCGCCGCGGGATCGAGCCGCCCTTGTTGTTTCTGCGGTGGATCTGATGGGTTTGTTGTGATGTGGTGCAGGTAAGGAGGAGGAGGAGCGCGAGGATGTCGCACCGCAAGTTCGAGCACCCGAGGCACGGCTCCCTCGGCTTCCTCCCCAGGAAGCGCGCCTCCCGGCACCGCGGCAAGGGTACGCGCGCATCTCTCGCTCGTTCCTCGCACTTTCGTGTTTCCTCGGTTGCTAGATTGCTAGATTCGTTCTCGTTAGCCTGTCCATGATTTAATTTTTACTAGAACAGTGCTTAGCTCGACGGATCAATGCGTGAGTTACTCGAGGCGTTTCGATTGATAGGTTTGTGTGTCGAGTTTGTCTTTTGATGATTGCCTGTTGTTTGAAGATTTGACTTTTTCAGGCGTAATTGTTCGACACCTCCGCCCATAATTCTTCTTAATATCATCATGCTGCTCTTGCATCCTGTGTCTTTAAAAAATCCTTTATGTTCCTACTAGTTTCCTACAAAGCAGATGTAGTGACTACTACTATGCAAAGCTGGTGGTATTGTTATTTATCATATTAGTTTTTATTTATAGGTTGTGTAGGCTGGTGTCTTTCTTAAGTCCATTGTCCAATGTTGCGTTTTCACCATGTCTAAACTGAAAACGTGTCACACTTTAATTATTTAGCTGTGAACTTTAGTCATTGTATAGAGTTTTGTGAACTGCCTGTGTGATTTCTGTATATCACCATGTTTGATTGATCTAGTGCTTCTGTTGTTAACGTTCCTTTGATGTGCTTATTTCATTACTTGACAATCTAATGAGTAGTTACTTGCTGTTACAGTGAAGAGCTTTCCCAGGGATGATCTGAAGAAGCCATGCCACCTCACCGCCTTCCTGGGTTACAAGGCTGGAATGACACATATTGTGCGTGAGGTGGAGAAGCCTGGATCCAGTATGTCCACTTTTGTCTCTAGTCAATTGAATTGATTACAGTTGTCGTCATTTGTATATCTGAAGATGGAAGTGCAGTATCCGCATGATCAAAACCTGCAGTATCTCAAACAAAGAAAAAATGTTTTATGAATTTTCATTTATTTAAAGACTGACTGCCTCATATAATTAAATAGCATTTCTTGAATGGCACAGAAAATTACCGACTGTACTTGTTTTTACTTTTGAGATATCCACATGAGCTCCCAATTATGATCCTTAACTAATTTGTGTTTGTTTTGGTAGATGTATTACTGCATGAAGCTAACAGCTCTGCTTATTTGATGTTCTGCAGAACTCCACAAGAAGGAAACCTGTGAAGCTGTTACCATCATTGAAACTCCTCCTCTTGTCATTGTTGGGCTTGTGGCATATGTGAAGACTCCTCGTGGCCTCCGCACCCTCAACTCTGTCTGGGCTCAG
>CM014277.1:9148192-9163501 GCA_004135705.1 Alloteropsis semialata
AAAACAATTCATTCAAGAAATTTTATGGCAGATTAACAAAGATACAAAATGATCTCGTTTGTCCCTATTTATTAAGCTCCATTTGGCACAGATTGATTGATGCATGCAATGCAGATACTAAAGTGGTAAAACAACTTATTTTCGTGATTATATTTGAATCTTAAAATGACTTATTTTTAAAATGGAGAATACTCCGTACTTGTTTTCGCTTGGGAGTTGAAGAAACCTAAAAAATGAGATGAATAATTATCTCTCTCTCAATTAGTCTTTCCTAGAACGAGTCTGCTTTAGTTTTTCTTTTCCAGGAGTGCAATAAATGGGAATACATCAATTATAAAAAAAGAAAAAACTGACTTGCTTTATGCTCGGTTTTTTGTTGGATTTGCAGTTCATTATAAATGTTAAATGACTATAAATGAGAAACCGATCTTGAAGATAGGAAATCTGTTTTGAAGATACTAGTTTTGAAAAAAAATGGATCAGCTGTAGGCTCGTTTGCAATGAAGATACTAGTTTTGAAGATACTAGTATTATGAACAAACCAATTCTGATGAAAGCTTTTAAAAAACAGTTTTGAGGTATGTCAACACTGGTGGAGTTGGAGGGGCGTACTAGATCGGTTTTACGTTAAGGCTATGGTAAAGGCGTATTCTGAGTTTTGGGCCGCAGCTTCGTTTTGCTCGTGGCTCGGTCAACCCAACCAAAGCAAACTCCACACGCCACCAACAGTAACCACGGCACGGCACGGTACTCTTCCTACGCGACGCGAGGCGTGATCGTGGCCCCACCTGCCTGTGACGCACCACCCTTCCTTATCCCCAGGCCCACCAGAGCGCCGTCCCCGAACTGATCCGCGCAAACGGACGGCTTCCGTCCCACGCCACGCGGCCCGGCCCAGTCAGTCTGCCCTGCCCTGCCCTCCCCCACCCCCCGCGCTCACGCCACATCCAGCCAGCCAGCCAGCCAGCCAGAGGAAGTGAGGAACAGAAGAGAGAAGAGGAGCTGCGGCCGGGGGCGGAGCACGCGAGGTGAGATTTTCCCCCCTCCCCTTCCTCCTCCTTCCGCTCCGCATCGATTCGGCGCTGGCCCGTGAGATTGGGGGCGGGGGACGGCCGCCACGGGCACCGGCACCGGCACCGGCCCTGCTCCGCTCCGCTCGCCGGGTCGGGGCCTCCGAGGTTGACCTGGTTCGTTCGTCGCCTCGGGGGCGTTGGGGTGCGGATTCGGTCCAACCCTCGGGGGGCGCTTCCGTTCGTGGGACGTCCCTGTCATGGGAGCGGCTGGTTTCGGCGTGGAACTTGTTTTTTTTCCCAGACATGGGGATTTGTTGGGGTTTTAGGGGCCGTCCAGCTGATGTTGGATGCGTCGTTCTGGGGGGTCGGCGTCGCTGGGGAAAATCGATTGATTCCATCCCGTTATCCGATTCGTATGTTTATTATGTTGCGATTTATCACCTGCGGCATTTTGGGGAGGGAGGGTTACACTGCTGGAGTGTGTTCACTCTGTTTTTACATTTTGGGGAGGGTTAGGCTTTTAGTTCAGTTCACCCTGTTCTACACTTTCACTGGACTGTTTGATGCGTGCGTGCTCTAAGCTTTCCGTGCTGCTTCGGTCCCAAGCGTTGCCTGCCTGTCTTTGGCGCTATGAGGGCACTTATCTGATTTGCCTCCAAAAGGAAGCCTGCTTTGTCGTGTGTGTTCTAGCCTTCTAGGGCAGTCACTCTGGAGTATTTTTCATGGTCCAAACGGATTGCAATGTTTCAGGGTGGTTTCCTTTTTACATCTATGTCTATGCTTTGTCTACTTAAGAGTAGAATAAAAAAAGTAACTGCAAGGCTTTATCTACTCTTGTGAATCATGGACTGGATTTTTTTGCCTTTTGTGTTGTTGTTTTGGGTGGGGATTTGCACTACTCCTTTTTGAGCGATATTCACCTCATCAGCATGGTCTCGGCTGTCGCTTCTGGCCCCTATGTTGAAGTTTGTTTAGCTTTGTCTGCAGCTGTCTATGATTATGCCATACAGGTTTATGTATCACAATATGTGTCCTGTTTTTTCCTTCACTTGTCATCCTACCGAATGCAATCAGCTGGTAATGAGTCTGTCATAGTTCAGATATTTTTTATTTCCAGGAAAATCCTAGGAGTAATATCGACATATCATCTGACTCATTCATGTACAGTAGATATAATTTGCTGCATTTAATCAATTTTAACCTCTTCACTTCTTTGGTTTGTCAAAGAGATATGCATGTTATTTTAAGGAGCTCCTGTACCTTTCATCATTAACTTGTTCTGTAGTTTTGCCTTAAATTTTGCTGTCTGTTTGGATCATATGCTGTTTCTTATATGATTAGTTTGTGCCTCTATTATTTCTACATATTTTAAGGCACTCTCTTCTGAAAGTACCTTGTTGATGGTCCATCGAATATATTATGCTGAGATTGTGTCAATTTGCAGGCATGGATAGATACCACAGGGTAGAGAAGCCTCGGAATGACACCCCCATCAGCCAGAATGAGATCAGGATCACCACACAGGGGAGGATGAGGAACTATATCAGCTATGGAATGTCGTTGCTTGAGGTGACCTCATTACTGTGGCTTCACAATCGCTTTGTTGTTATTTGCCAATGCATAAAGCATTGATGTTTTGTATACCATGCTTAACAATCGCTGCAAAATGTATGCAATCTGAAATCATCTGAGGAGGGAATACTTTTAGGGGCAACCACCTGTTTTGCCATGCACATGCATATGCTTTTACTTAGTATTGGTTTTTCCTTTTAGGATTGTAATAAAAAATTAAATAGCTCACCTGCCTGTCTCCAGTATTTACTGTTAAGATGTACATTAGGCAAACAGTAAATTGTTTGTATTAATTGCCTCCATTTAATAATCTCATTTTGTTTGCATGTCAATGCACAACCTAATCACTATCGATTGGAAAATATGCTACTTTGCTTTTATGTTGGCATAGTACATATTTTCTTTCCGTTCCATTTCCTTCATGGCCCTTCTCGTGTTCCTTGCTACTTTGCTGTTTTGATGGCATAGTACGTGGTTTGTTGCCATTCTAATACCTTCATGGCCCTTTCTTAGTTTCTTGTTCTTAGTGTGCATTCTGTTGCACTACTTCTAAGTTCTAATTCAACCATGTGAAGCCTATCATTTTGGAAAAAAAAGAAGAAGAAGATACAAGCTTTTATGCAGTTCACATTATCAAAGGAGTATTTCCATTGTCCTGTGCATGTGTTCCAGCTTGTTATGCCATCCTTTTTTTCTGAAAAATTACACACCTGCTTGACTCTAATGGTTTTTTTGTTACAGTACACACATTGGTCCAATGATAAATTTACTTGGTTTTAATGCTTTCATCGAGTATTCTCATTTTGTTCAATGTTCATACATCAAACACGCATCTTTATCAAAGACACCTTTGGATGTTAAGTGTCTAGAATTCCTTGCCTTGCATTACTCCTAAGTAGATTGTTTCACTTGATGACCTGAACTACTGAAGCTTATCAGTTTGATTGGAAAAAAAAGCACAAAATTACGTATAGTTCGCAGCATTGTAGAATGCTGTAATTGCGATTTGTACTCATTATTTCTTCTTTTTGTTTTCTCATCCTCTTCTGAAGATTTGTCTAATGGTTAGAGGCCAAAGACGCTATACTACACTTACAAATTCTCCGTGCAGTGTCTTATTATTGTTCAATTGATAGATAATCCACCTTTTTTTTATTACTGATCCTCTTCCCCTTCTACTTTCACAGGAAAATGGCCATGATGAGATTAGTATCAAGGCAATGGGACGGGCCATAAATAAGACTGTCATGGTAGTTGAATTGATCAAGGTTGGTATTAGTAGCCTTGTTCACCTTATAATACTGCTATTAAAATTGCTATCAATGTCTGTTTTTTAACTGGCACTTAACTGTTCATCCAGAGAAGGGTTGGAGGTCTTCATCAGAATACTGTAACTGAATCTGTTGATATCACCGACACATGGGAACCTTTGGAAGAAGGCCTTCTCCCGTAAGGATATGTTTATATTGCTGCAAACAAAAAGATAGTTTTTTTTATTGAAATACTAACACACCTCTTTATTCAGACTAGAGACAACTCGTCATGTGTCAATGATCACCGTGACACTGTCCAAGAAGCCTCTGGATACATCATCTCCAGGGTAAATCAAAAACATGTCCTCGGGATACAGAAGAATTTCAGACATACTCACTTTGCTTAAATGTATGTTCATTGTTTTGAAACCTTCTGTCGGCTTGCCTGCTCACTGTTGGTTATGTTCGATGTTGTACTTAGGTACCAGCCACCTATCCCAGCTGAAGAGGTGAAACCTGCTTTTGACTATGATCATGAAGGTGCACTCTCAGTTGACCTTCTTTACTAATGTTATTTATAGGATCACCGCATAACCACCATCTTTTTAATGGTAATTCAGAGTCCTATCCCCCTGGTCGTGGAAGAGGACGTGGTGGTGGGAGAAGAGGCAGGGGAAGAGGTATGTCTTGTGTCTTTTATAGTCAGCAAAGTTCTGGCAATAGTCATTTTTCCTGAACAATGTCTCTAATATTTTAGCATGCTAAAATATGATCACATCACACTCAGTCCTGTACTTTGTACTTGTGGCTGCTTTCTGTACCATATACCCTGTATAATAAAAGCAGGCTTCTGGCCTTAACAATTTGTAAATACTACTAATCAAGCATAGCTGCTGGTCAGGGTTCAATTTTCTGTCTGCCATCCATAATTTAGACAGCATATGTGCTGTATTTAGCTGGAAGTGATAAAATGCTTTTGAAGTTATTAAGGTGGACATGCCTTTTCTTTTTGTTAATTCTTGCATTGCCGAGTGTGTGCAGGAATGAGCAATGGCCCCCCTCCACCTGCCTATGGCTACAATGAAGAGTGGGAGGAGGAAGGAGACTACTACAACAGAGGGCGTGGGAGAGGGAGGTTGCGAGGGAGAGGAGGGAGAGGGCGTGGCTACTACGGAGGCGGCAGGCGCGGTGGCTATGGCTATGACTATGGCTATGGTGGCAGAGGTGGGTACTATGAAGAGCAAGATGAATACTATGATGAGCCTGAAGAATACGCGCCGCCTCCTGGCCGTGGTGAGCCCCATCTGACCACATTGACATTACATCTTCATGTCGGTTCTGCACGCCCCGTCTCATGGCTTGTGTTCTGTTGCTTTCACAGGGCGTGGCAGGGGAAGAAGGGGGATGATGCCTTTCCGCGGGCGAGGTGGCCGTGGGCCGCCCCGCGGCGGCCGAGGCGGCTACTACTAGCCGAGAAGCGCCACATTGCCAAGTGGGTTTGCTGAAGCTATAGCACTGCTGTGCTTAGTTATCCGTTAGCGTTTGCTCACCGTGCTCTCTTCTATGGAGCTCCCGGACCGGAATGGCCCCATAGGCCCTGCTTTCAGATGCTACATTTTACTTCCTGCTGCTGTGCTGTGCCTGTGCGACTCGTTGGGCAAGTTTTGTGGCTCGCTCGTGGTTTTGTAGCTAGGTTAGCGAGTGAAGTTAACACTCGGTAGCGCAGTGTTTCCCCCATCCAGACGACAATGCGAGATTGTTTTATTCTGCTGTTAATCTGTCGCCTTATTTCGTATGTATAATGATGATGGATACTGGTGCAGCTTTGAGACCCTGTGGTAGTCTCTGATTGACCCTTGCTGTCATGCCGGGTTTAGTAGTCTCCATCATTAGCCTTTCAAGATACTGGAAGGTAGCAGGTGTGGACCTGTGGTGTCTGCACTGGGAACAGGAGTGATCTATTTCGTGCAGTTAGCCAGTTGGGGCAGCCGCAATGATGTCATCTGGATTGAGAGCAATATAGAACAGCCACCCAATAAGCTAGCTATAGCATGCGTCCCAAAAACTTGTGGATCCCTTGTGTTAGGATTATTTCAATCCAATGCCTAAGAGCAAGTATGACTCGCCCTGTTCGGCTGGCTGGTTGAACCAGCCAGCAGTACTTCAGTCTCACATAAAATCAGCACCAGCCAGTCAGCAGTACTTTTCTCTCACAGAAAATCAGCACCAGCCAGCCGAACGGGCTGAGTGACGATGACTCAACCGGCTTGGGGCTGCTCCACATCACCAAAATGTGAGCGGGAGGGGAGAGAATAGGAGAGATAGAGCAGAGCGGGCTGTTGGTGAGACGCCGGCTCAAATACAAGAACCGAGAAAAAAGTGACCCTCTTTGAGTGCTCTGACCAATAGATAGCAAATATAATTATTTACAACTACTCTAATAGCCAATCTTGTAGCCGATCCACTATATGAACGGGCTATATTGTTGCCTATATGTGACATGGCAATAGCATTTAGCCTTCAGTTGGCTAAATCATTAGCCATGCTCTTATCTTACTTCCGGGCACAGATCTCTTCCTCCCCAGCATTCTGACAGCTGAGTTTGGCGGACCAATTGCTCATCCTTTTGTTGGGTCAGTCTTGGGTCTACTCGATGTACACGAATCTTTTCGCACACAAGCTGGTCCATCTCCTTTTGTTTCCTGCTCGGCCTCGGCCTGTGGCAAACCCAGCCACCCGTGGCGGGCCTTCTTCCATTGCTCGCGCGAACCAAGCCCGCCCCTTCCCGGCCCACCCCTTCCCCCGCGCCGCGCCAGCTCCAGGCCCGCCCCTTCCCCAACCCTCCGCGCCGCGCGCCGCTGACCAAAGGCGTGGCGTCGCCGGCTCGCCGTCGCCGCACGTGGGAGAGAGACAGGCAGACAGCCACCGGCCGTCGGCAAGAAACGAGCTAGGGCTCCTCAACTCTCAACCTCAGGTGTCCTCTCCGACCGTGACTCCGAAATCCCAGACGCGAGCGCCGCCGTCTTTTCAATTGACATCATCGACGACGTACGAACAGAACGCGATGATGAGCCACCCAACCAGATCCATCGTGTGCGCCGCCGCCGCCGTCGAGGGAGCTCGGGTTCACACCGCAGCTTCCTCGTCCTCCGCCGCCCACGTCAAGCCGTCGACCTCCTCGTCCCCTCCCGGCAATGCCTCCAGGAAATTTTAGGACCGCGCTCACACTGTTGGTCAATGCCTCGTATCCTCGTTCTGGATGAACTTCTGATGAATTTCTGATAGCGGCGGCGTTGATCGTGCTGCTAGTCCACTGCGTTCTGACGACCAGATACATTCTCTGCAACACTGCACCTTTACTGAAAGTCTCTGACAGTGCCGCAAGATGAACATCAAGGAGAGCTTCTGATCCAGCCGCATCACAAGAAAATCACATGGACGCTGGATTCTCGCAGAGCTCGTCATTTTCGCCGGCGAGCGAGCGAGCCGAGAATGGAGGAGAGCGGGCCGGGGCTGCGCCGTTCTTTCTCACTGGTGGATGAACTGTAACGGAGTAGGACATCACCGGCGCGTAAACCCCCGCCGCGCCATTGATGTGACAAGTTCAGATTCTCACTGCATGCATCTTGAACGAGAAAGCAACCAAAGTTTATTCGAAAAGAATCCACGAATCTCTCCAGAACAAAGAAAGAAGAAGCGCTACCACTAGACACTAGTCCACTACACCTCTTTAAGATTCTACATGCCGTATGAATGTGTGTCACGTCTCAACGAACTCGAAAAAATTCGGCCAAAAAATTCTGATCGTTGCGGTCGCGGGTAATCGTGAGAGCGATAGACTGATAGGTCACGGGTCCCGCGGCGGCGCGGGCCACCACCCGGAGTCCGCCCAGGTCGCCGGCGGCGAGGGGTGGCCGTCGCTCCCATCGCGGCTCCCCTGCGGCCACCACGGATGGTTCGCCGCGCCGTTGCTATCGCTTGGTCCTCCGAAGCTGAAGAACACCGGGGACGACGACGAGCCCGATGCCGCAGGCGGCTGGGGCGCGCGCGCCGCCGGCTCGAAGAAGCGCGGCGGCTCGGCGGCGCCCTGCAGGAACCTGGCGTACTCGGAATACTCTCCGCCGCCGCCGCCGCTGCCGCCTGCCAGCGCCTGCGACTCCAGCAGCGCCTCCGGCCTCTGCGGTGGCGGCGGCGGCGGAGGCGGAGCCGCGGCCGCCTGCTGCGCCGAGGCCGGGCGCAGCGTGGCGGACTCCGGGAAGTTGAGCTTGGCGCGGCTGCCGCGGAACCCCAACGCCGCCACGTCGTACGCCCGCGCGGCGGCCTCGGCGGTGTCGAAGGTGCCGAGCCACACGCGCGCCGCCTTGTGCGGGTCCCGGATCTCCGCCGCCCACTTCCCCCACGGCCGCTGCCGCACGCCGCGGTACCGCCGCCGCGGCCCGCCGCCGCCGCTGCTCTCCGTAGACGACGGCGACGGGACCTGCTCGCTGGGCCCGGCGACGCCGACGCCGTCGCCGCAGGCGACTGCATCGCCGCCGCGCCGTACTCTGCACACACAATCCATGAGAAACAGAGCAAGAATGACGTCACGATTACAGTAGCCTGTACTGAGCTTGCCGGTGCTTATTTTTTTTTGAAATAAGCTTGCCGGTGCTCAAAGATTGCATTTTTACCATCCTCCTAATCATAGAATTACTGTTACTCTCTACACTGATGCTGTTGAATCGCGCTTGAAAAAGAAAAGATCCAAATTCAGAAAAGAAAGAAAAGATGCTGTTGAATCGCACAAAAGGAGCCTGTGCTCCTCTGTTGTGGGTGGATGATGGGTCTGAACTGTTAAGACCAGTGGAGTCTGGGGTGAAGACTAGTGGTGATCAACGGAACAGTAGCTTTTCCATATTGTTTTTGCATATTATTTACGCACAAAAATCATTTTATTTCTCTTTTAGGCCGGTGTATATTCTTTTATTCTGTTCGCGTGTTATCTTTGGAGGTGAGAAGCACATGCTTTGATTGAACCATGGAATAGTAAGGTACCAATCTGACGTCGTTATTTTCTGTAGCTGGAATGGCAAACTCGTCTACCCTAGGCACCACGGCAGAGAAGTGAAGTGACTACAACTTTTGCATTTTGTCCCCTTCCAGAAAAAAAAAAACTTTTGCATTTTGTTTCCCAATGCAATAGTGGCACAATTGATTACATTCTACAAAACATACACGATGAGCTAATCTTTAAAACAAGAATTCAAAAGGAATTTATTTTTGTTCCCTGTCCTTTGTTTAACCATTTGTTTTGTAGCTGCAAAAGCATGCATCAAGCTTGAGTACGTTGGTAGTAGTGGGAAAGCACGTTTGGTTCATGTACGCTTGTACACTCGTGAGAAATGTGAAGAGCCACAACAAGGGCACGAGGACTAAAGGTCAAGAAAAGAAAGCATGAAATTGTGCAAACAAACAGTAAAATATCATGCATCCACCCTATAGTCTACATGCATGTAATGTTGAATGTTTTCGGTCGACGATGCGAACATGTCCTATGAGAGAGATATTGGAGGAAGGAGATGACGATGCACGTTAGATTTGCTCTGAACACCATACGTCGGAAAAAAACTAGTTTATGGTGTACTCTGTCCGATAATGCATTTCTAGGTATGAATCTAGACATCCACTTGTCCGAGTACATACCCCGAAATATACTTATTCCGAAGGGATCAGAGCGAGTTTGTAGTTTGCACGTGGAATGGAAGTGGGAAGAATAGAAGCTGAGAAAGTTGCTGCTTTGCGATAAACTGCAAATGGACAGGGCAGAGCAATGACAAGGGGTTGAGCTTGAGCAGAGCAAGCCCTGCAGGCAGGAACTGTTGCTGAACAGCCAGCCGTGCTCTGTTCCGAGTTGCAGCGAAACGACCGAGATGCAGAGGCCGGTTGGGCAAAGCATAGATAGACACGGATGGCAAGGTGACACGGAGAGATGAAGAAGCTAAAGGATGGAGCTTGGTTAATGCATGGTTACCATGAGGCGGTGCTGAACGGGTCAGTGACGGCGACAGAGCCTCATAGCCGGCGTAGCCCGACCATGCCCCCGCCGCCGCCGGGGTCGCCGGTGGCGCCCCGCCCGCGACGACCCTCGCCAGCGCGTCCACCATCATCGTCGCCTCCCGGCTCTGCTCGTACCCCGACAGCATCCGCCACGCCGCCGCCGCCGCCCCTGTCCTCCGCTCCTCCTCGTCGGCCTCCTCCTCGCCGCCGCCGCCGCCGCCGCCGGCGAGCCCTCCTCCGCGCGCGTTCGCCACCTTGGCCGCGCAGCACACATGAACGCCCGTGACGCGGAGCAGATGACGCAGATCGCAGAATCGGGAACGTGACACACAGCTCCGACTTTTCCTTCCTCTCTCTCTCTCTCGTGGATGTGCTGGTCTGCCGTATATATAGGCGGCGCCGCGGTCGGGGAGAGTCAGGGCTTAGGACACGTGTCCGGTGGCTGAATTTCCGCCGCTCGTATCTTCAATTACCGAACAAGAAAAGGAAAAAAAGAAAGAAACCCCCGCCGTTTTCTGCACAGTGTGAGCTGCTGAAACTCGCACAAGGTGCAATGCACTTGGATTTGGACGCACACGCACGATGGTTCTTTGCCGTTCTTGGTGGTTTTCCTCTGCTCGCACGCCAAAATCTTGTCCTCTGCAACCTCCTTGTTTGGGATGGTTTCAAACGGCAAGTTCGCTTCATCTGGAGAATTGAACACCTCGCATGCTCCAGACACAGTGACACAGTCACCTAGAGTGTGCTACTAGCCCTTTTTGTTTGGCCAGCTGGAAAGGAAAACAACTTTTTTAATAGAATAATTTGTATTGTATATAAATAAATAGATAAGAAATGAGGTGGAAGAGAATTCGGGAGCAAATTGGTTGGGAATATTAAAGTGCTTAGCGAGCAAGCAAAGCGGGGAGTGAGAGGCTTTGGCGGTGACCCGGCAGGTTCACACCGGTGCGTGGCTTCTTGTTGCCCGTGGGCTTGGGTCGTTGACCGCCGCACTGCTGGGCCGGGTCTGACCAAAACGAAACCGCGTCGAGATTTATGGTAAGCTGCCTCTGTCGCTTTCCGTAACGGCACGCCGGCGGTGGGTATTTTACTGGAGGATTGGAGTAGTAATTGCCAGGAGGAGTAGTAGTAAACAGGAAATAACAGACGCGGCACGTAATGGAGCTGGAGCTGAATAGTATGGAATGGCAGCCAAGTCCGAGTTGGGCTTCTCATCTGTTTTTAGGCACGTGGCTTATTAACAGGGGCGCCCAACAATGAGTACAGTCTAACGAGCGGTCCAATGAGCCGTACGGCATCGCGCATCTGTGGCTGAAGGTGCCGCCTTGCTAATTAAAAACACTACTGACCATTTGATTTGGTTAAGCTATGGAGCTTTGCCGACACAATCAACAAAATGCCACGCGGAGAAAGCTTCTAATTTATATGTAGCAAAAGCAGCGTTGGCTCGCTCCGGTCCAGCGCACACAAGTATCTTGCCAAATACGCTTTTGATCGATACAGTCAAGTAGATCAAAATTTTAATTCTTTCCTTTGGGTCTAGAATTTTCATGATTTCTTGATACTCATGTCTTCCAAAATTTTTAGTCTGTGGAGGGACACAGGTTGATAGAGTAAAATGCCCTCGGTATTGTATAAGTTCATCTAAAATTAAAACACTTGGGGAAATTAATGTTGAAAATTCTTGTGATGGGTCCCTACTCTGCGTATCGTTGCTAGACGAGTAGATCAGTAGATATGACATGATCAATTCATGCCCCTTCCACATGACTAGTCAAACCTTGGTCAGACAGAGACGTGTGGATCGGACTTGAGCACCCAACTCATGGAACAGAGAACGAAATCTTCGTATCTCAGTTGCCTCGTCACATCAGTAGCTATCATATTGGCTCTACTCTAATCTATATCGATCGACATCTATCATATGCACGTACAGATAGCCCAACGCATGGTGTGCACTCGTGAGACCACACTAATAACATACAAACCACCGTCTCTGGGTCTGATACAGTGGAAAATGGCAAATTAAATAAATAAAGCATAACTAGGAACAATGAAACACCATGAATAAGAATAAATAAGATCCAAATAACTCAAAATAACCAGCATACAGATTACATTTTAGGAATTTTTCAGCACTAGTGTCAAAATTTTCTGATTTAAAATGAATTAGTTATATATATTTTTAGATTAAATTATTTTAAAAAATCCGATGATTGAAAACAACCTATGAAATCATCTAAGGGCTAAATTCGCATGGTTTTAATAGATAGTTGGATGGCCCATAGTGTTCGATTTCGTAGCAGAAGGTTGCGAATCAGACTTTAGTGATGGTTGCAGGGTGTAATCTGGACTTTTTATGTCTTCTTAATATTGTTGTGATTTCGCAGTCACTAGTCCAACTGATAACTATTAATAATCATGTGAACTGCAGCTGCTATGTAATATGGGCCTATTTTGGACGTCATCTTCGTAGATTCAGAAATTTCTAGGGCTAGAGCTACACAAAGGTTAGTAAGTTTTCACAACTGTTTATTTGTGTGGCCAGTGGTTTACTTCTCAACCAGTTTGTTGTTGATTCGGTAACAATATTGGAAAAATATACAAATTATACTAGAAAAACTGCTGATCACTTCTCAAGAAGAAATTCCAAAAAGCACTAAAGTGTTGGAGTTGGGCAATCGTGGCATGCATCCACACGTGTAATGACTATTATTGAATTGATTTTAACATCTCAGAATGGTGGCTTCGTCCAAGGGGCCATTCATGATTTTCCATAACGAATTAAAGACGTACTTGTAGTAGACACGAGATGGCCAAAGCTAGAGTTCTTGAGTTGATTAGATGAGGGGCATAGTGGCCTGCTGCATCTAGTGGTGTCGAGTCTTGGTCGAATGATTGCTGGCACCGTTATTGGCATCTACACCTGACTGTCTGAACCCATCCACAAAGGCAAGCAACGAGCAGGGGCGGATCCAGGAAAAAAGAATAGGGGGGCTGAACAATAAAAATTAGATATGAGCAGCAGCGGTACGGACATACGGTGCACTACTTTGCCCTTGTATGGCATACGATAATATTTACGCAGGTGGGATGTGATTGTGTCAATGCAACTTAATCCGATTATTTGCCACTTAATCTGTTACAAATTACTAATCCCAGATGTCATGCAATCATGATAAAAAAATTAAACCCGAAACTCTAATTGAGCCTCCAAGTCTGACAAATCAACGCTACAAACCCGAGCTCGAAATGAGGAAATGATGGCAAATGATTCTCATGTACTTCTTCTTAAGATCTTATTATCTGTACTTGGCTTTCACCCTATCTACCCCAACCGGGGAAAAATGACCAAAACCAATCAAAGCACAGATTGGCTTAGTTTGGCACGGGTCAGGGGGATGCATATTAGCCCTACGACAGGGACAATCTACAAGCAACCAGGTGACTGATAATTGCAAATTCATCAGGTACTTTGTTTGGAGGAGATACAGAGAATATTGGATGGTTGACGGACGACAAATATCAATCTGAAATCCTTATTTCAATTAATCAAGTGCTAGCTAATCTAAAATGTGCATCAAAACAGTGTCTAACATCAAAGAATGAGAGCCATGTAGCAGCCGCAGCGCAGCCGCAGGGCAGGCTCGGCCAGCCCCCTGTCTCCGACTCCATGCTGCCTGCTGCGCCTGGGCGCGCCGACACCGCGTCCGTGCTCAGTTGTTGGGCCTTATTTAACTTCTTTAAGGCCCAAATTAGTCTTCAGTTGCAGCCCAGCAAGTAGTTGGTCCAAAAATCACAGAAACAGAGTCGTCTTCAACCTCAAACATGCGTTCAGAACCTCCGAGCAATGCTTCCATGACAGAAAAATTCAGGGGGGGCTCCACGGTTCCGCGGCGGTAGGGGGGGCTCGAGCCCCCCTAGCCCCCCTGCTGGATCCGCCGCTGGCAATGAGCAATTATTGATTCTTTCTTTTTTTTTGTGAAGAAAAGTTCAAGTGAAACGTGTGGTCATGACACGACTGGAATGGGCCTGACACGTTATTAGCTAGTAACAACTTTCCTAAACGTCTCTGCTAGTCGTGCTGTGTGGACACAAGAATCTTTGTTATTTGTCACAAAACTTTCAATTTGTGAGCTGGCCGGTAATACATTTGGCATGATCAGACAAATGTAAACTGAATTTCCACAGTGACAGGTAACAAGGATAGGTACACTAAGACGAGCTAGAGCAAGAATTTTGACTCCTTAATCCGGTGATCATTTGAAGATGTTGGAGACCCCTCTTTTTTTTATCAGAAAGTTGTACAAGACTTGCCAAGTTAGGGTCCACACAGATATATCTCGAGTTGACTAGACTCGCTCCATATCGAAAGCAAAAAGTTAGATCCAGATTATATTAGTTAGACACTTGTCTTAATTCCTTATGGATTGACGGAAGCAAAGCCTCGAAAGAAAGGGAGATGTGAGTTGACGGTGATCGCACGATAGAAGGAACCCAATGACTGGGCGACTCCCATTGTTCTCTAGACGCAGGTGTGTGGCACCTTCATTCTGACAAGTCGTTGGAGCATAGGAACGAAACAAGTCTTGCTTTGCTACGTTTTTCTATCCCTTTTGTCTCTCTTGTTTGGTCCGTACGTATGGACCCACAAAGTCACCAATTTCGTGATTTTGCAAAAGGTCTTTGCAAAAGTTTTATGTAAAAATATTATGTAGATCTATTCATTTGAAAGTTTTAATAATCAATTATTCTAAAGTAATTATGGGAAATGATTTTTTAATCCTTCTGGTCAGAGGACTTTGCCTGACTGGAGGTAGTAATATTTTTCTTGAAAACTTGGAAAATAGTTTAAATTATTTTTTCTTCAAAAATATGTTTAGAAAATACTAGAGAAAATGTTTCTATCAAATCTTTGAAAAATCGAATCGGTGAATCATCTTATATCCTAAAAAAAATACATAACCAGCGAAGCTATGCATATTTTATAAACAGACTATCTATACTTGTTATTGTGGTAAAGAAAATGGTGACGTAGACGAAACACCATTGTCCAATGCAACAAGATCATCGCCGTCAGGTAAAGCCCAACACAAGCTACATGTAAGGGTGGTCTGAGCTAAAAAAGGGAAAATTAAATCAGTACCACTAAAAGATCCGGACTTCTCCGATCAGTCGCAAGCAGCAGCAGCTCGTCCCCTTCTGTTGCTGCCAGCTTGCGTGTGTTCGGTTTATTTTTCAGCTCCGGTTAACGTTAAGTTAACAGGGATGGTAAATTGCTGTAACGGAGGAACTTTTGATGCTACTCCCTCCGTTTCAAATTATAAGTCATTCCAAGATTTTTGGAAAGTCAAACTATTTTAAGTTTGACCAAAATTATAGACATGACCACAAAGATTTATTGTATCGAACAAATTTACTATGAAAATATATGT
>CM014277.1:9170863-9191312 GCA_004135705.1 Alloteropsis semialata
CGGGGCGACGAGTGGCGGCGGCGCGACGAGTGGCGGGGAGCGGCGGGTGGCGGCGGCGCGGGGCGTGCGTGAATGAGGGAAAGGCCGGGAGGAAGAAGAGAGAAGCGGTTAAGTGTAAATAATTCCTTCTTTGCCGAGTGCCCGAGATCTGGCACTCGGCAAAGCACCTGTTTGCCGAGTGTCAGATCCAGGACACTCGGCAAACAGCTCTTTGCCGAGTGCTGCACCACAGGCACTCGGCGAAGTTGTACTGCAAATTTGAAAGACAATGAAATTTCGATTTTTTGTGCAACGAATTTTGAAAAAAACATGTCAACTCCACTGTACAATACATATCTCATCATTTTAGAACAAAAGAACCATTATTTTATGTGTTTATTCAACAAAATTGAAGTATACCATTTGAATTTGAATATACATAACAAAAAAATTATAAAATCCGAAACGGATCCGAAAAATTACCAAATCTTGACACGATACATTTTAGGTAGTATATTGCCATTACAAAAAGTTTGGAAGTCAAACTCGAATTGTCATGTCACTCTGTGTCCAAATCATGAACGATCTATTAGAACTCAATGAAACTTCTTTGGAGATGTTCCGGTTTACAAGCATCGTATGTGAAAACTTTTGCAGAAGCTTCTAAATTTTTTACCACAGCCTCCACATAAGATATCATGAGCTCTCGACAAATCTCAGGATTTTCGGAGTTCATTACAATTTTTTATAATTAAAAAACAATCCTACAACACGTACATCGTCGTGTTTCGCAAATATCATTTGCCAAATTGACTTATTTCTCATTGATATTGTCTAAATAAGGAGTTAGTAACATGAATATCATTTTTGCAATCACTCTGTTTCAAGATTTTAAACACCTGTAGTTCAAATTTTGAATTAAACAAAAAATTCAATTTAATGAAACAAAATCATTGAATATAGTAAACGAGCCGAAAAAAATCCTAAATTGCAACATAGAGTACACTGTATCATACTTGAATCAACAAAAAAGGTTTGGAAGCATATACATGAAATATGGAGCCGAGGTTTGCCGAGTGCCAGTTAATACACTCGGCAAACGGGCTCTTTGCCGAGTGCTAGCCCTAGCACACTCGGCAAACTCCCGACCGTTAGCCGCCGTCGAGACAGCGTGACGGCGGCGGCCTGACAAGTGGGGCCGGGTCGATGTTTGCCGAGTGCCCTGGGGCTGGCACTCGGCAAACAAGTGGACCGTTAGCTGCCATCCGGACCGCGCGACGGCGGCGGCCTGGCAGGTGGGGCCAGGTTGCGCTTTGCCGAGTGCCGGGTGGCGTGCACTCGGCAAAGTAGGCTTTACCGTGTGCTCTTGGGTCGACTCTCGGCAAAGCGTGGGTTTGCCGAGTGTCCATTTTTCGCCGAGTGTATTATTTCCTACACCCGGCATATCCCATTTTTGCCGAGTGCCCGAAATTTCGCACTCGGCGAAGCTTCAGGCACTCGGCAAATGCCGGGTTTCCCGTAGTGGTACGCCCCTCCAACTCCACCAGTGTTGACATACCTCAAAACTGTTTTTTAAAAGCTTTCATCAGAATTGGTTTGTTCATAATACTAGTATCTTCAAAACTAGTATCTTCATTGCAAACGAGCCTACAGCTGATCCATTTTTTTTCAAAACTAGTATCTTCAAAACAGATTTCCTATCTTCAAGATCGGTTTCTCATTTATAGTCATTTAACATTTATAATGAACTGCAAATCCAACAAAAAACCGAGCATAAAGCAAGTCAGTTTTTTCTTTTTTTATAATTGATGTATTCCCATTTATTGCACTCCTGGAAAAGAAAAACTAAAGCAGACTCGTTCTAGGAAAGACTAATTGAGAGAGAGATAATTATTCATCTCATTTTTTAGGTTTCTTCAACTCCCAAGCGAAAACAAGTACAGAGTATTCTCCATTTTAAAAATAAGTCATTTTAAGATTCAAATATAATCAGGAAAATAAGTTGTTTTACCACTTGAGTATCTGCATTTCAGGCATGTTTGGTTGCTGTCCCTAGTGAGCCAAGCCAAATATTGGACATGGCCAAATCCTGGGCATGGCCAAATTTTGGTCAAGTAGAAGATGTTTGGATTGGAGCCAAGCCAAATAATAACAAATGATAAAAATAGTATCCAATTTGTATAATATGTGACTATGACATGTGGGTCCAATTTGTCAATAAATATTTAGCTATTAAATATAGTCAATATGGATCTTGATTGATAGATTTAATCACAGGCAATATTATTCTGCAAACACATTTTAAATCGGACTCACGGTTTAAACAATATAACCATTTGTAGCTACAATGTGAAACAATAAATGCTTTTGGTCTATCCTATCATGTGCTGCCACGTCACAAAGTTGTTGGCTTTGGCTTGGCCGGGCACCTAGGGCGAGCAAATCGGCCGCCCAGGGATGGCCGTGGCTTTGTGAAGAAAAGATTTTGGCAGGCCAAAATTTTCTAGGGCTAACCAAAATTTGGCCTGTATCCAAATGATAGCCAAATTAACACGGCAGAGCCAAAAATTGGCTTGGCTAGCTAGGGCCAGCAACCAAACGAGCCCGTGCATCAATCAATCTGTGCCAAATGGAGCTTAATAAATAGAGACAAACGAGATCATTTTGTATCTTTGTTAATCTGCCATAAAATTTCTTGAATGAATTGTTTTTTTTTTCTTGGAAGGGAATAGTATTACGAAAGGCAAAATCACAGCAATTCGGTACCGGCGGTACATTCACATTCACTGGTTTCTACTCCTTCGTTCTAAAACAAATACAACTCTAGCTTTTCAAAAGGTCTAACAATTTCAAGTTTGACTAAATTTGTAAAAAAAAATACTAACATTTATATTTCTAAGTAGATTTAGTATAAAAATATATTTCACGATCAATCTAATGATACTTATTTTGTATAATAAATGTTAGTATTATTTCAATAACCTAGTTAAATTTGAAATTGTTTGAATCCTCAGAAAATGAGTTGCATTTTTTTTTTCAAAAATAGAGTACTCTGTCCCAACCCGTGATTTTTAAGAATTGTTCACATGTAGCGAGGCGTCAGACCCGTGTACAGGTATTTCAGAAAAAATTTGAAACAAGCCGAAAGATGATAGACGTTCGCGCTATTATTCATGTATCACCAGCCAAACCAAAATAAAGGACCATTGATTACCAGAACAATTGACACAGTCGACGGGTCCAGAAAAGCTATATGGATGCAATGTTCCGGAAACCAATAGATTAGCGAAAATCGCACAAACATTTGCAGCACATGACACGAATCCACAGATAAAACTGAACATGTTCTCAAACATCTGCTACAAAACTTAGTACCACAGGAAACAAGGGAGGGACAAGTATCAGGCAACAATAGAGGCTTTTAGCAGTGCAGAACAAGCAGTAGCTTAGGCCTTGAGCTTGCCGTAGAACCTCTGCTTCTCTTCGGTGGTCTGGAAGCGACCATGCCCGAACTTGGACGAGGTGTCGACGAACTTGAGCTTGATCTCCTCCGTGGCAAGCCGCGATGTCTGCTTCAGCAGGGACTGGCGGAGGGTCACCACTCTCTTCTTGGGGCCAACACAGCAACCCTTGATCATCAGGTAGTCGCCCTTCACGATACCATAGTGGGGGAAGCCACCCATGGGAGTGATGTCCTTCTCAGTCCTGCAATTCAGTACCAACATTAGAAAAAACAGAGCTACACAAATTGTGCAAGTTCATTAAGGTAAGTAGGTTCAGGCCCTGCAAGAACCAACCATTCAGCACAAAGATCGATACAGGCAATACACAGATTGTTCAGGGTACTTCAGGTACATGCAGCTCTAATTCAAAGAAACAATGTTTCAGAGAAGCAAAAACAAAAAGAAAAAGTACCTGTCAAACTCTGTGGATGCATCATGGCTCTCCTGTCCAACCTTGCCGATCTTGTAAACCTTCTTGTTCATCTCAGTGCGGTGGTGGTACCCATTCTGACCAGCGCGGGCAACAGTGTAGGAGACCCTAGCCGGATGCCACGCCCCGATACAGGCAACCTTGCGGAGACCCCTGTGGGTCTTACGGGGAAGGCGGGTGACACCCCAACGAGTGACCACACCCTCGTAACCCTTACCCTTGGTCACACCAATGATGTCAATCATCTCATCCTTCTGGAACACAGCATCAACCGGGACCTCCTTCTCAAAGAACTTGTAGCCAAAGTCCACCTTGTCAGCAATGGTACCACCATTGACCTGGATCTCCATGAGGTGTGCCTTCTTCTGCTTCAAACCCTTCATCTTCCTTATCTGAAATACAAAAATAAACATGTGTATAAATACATAAACAAGTTTGAATTCAGAAATGGTCCAACAGAAACAAGGAACCTGAGTTGGTACAATATACCAAATTCTTGACATATAGTTTAAAACATTATTTAAGTAAATCGGCAGGATTTTATGCCACATAAGCGACCAGTAGTAGGCATATGAAGCAGAAGAAACTATAAATGAGACCATAGCTGCACAATTTAGTTTATTACCTGGGTATGGGCGATCACACGGACAACCGAAGCATACTTCTTCATCTTCTCAAGCTGCAGTTGGATTTCCTTCTTGCCAGCATCGCTGTCGTACTTGAGAGCATACTTAGTGAAAGCCTTCTTCTTGCTCTTGCACCAGTTCTTGTAGAACCTCCTCCTCACTTCCTCACTAAGATGCTGAGCCCAGACAGAGTTAAGGGTGCGGAGGCCACGAGGAGTCTTCACATATGCCACAAGCCCAACAATGACAAGAGGAGGAGTTTCAATGATGGTAACAGCTTCACAGGTTTCCTTCTTGTGGAGTTCTGCAGAACATCAAATAAGCAGAAATACATGCAGTAATACATCTACCAAAACAAACACAAATTAGTTAAGGATCATAATTGGGAGCTCATGTGGATATCTCAAAAGTAAAAACAAGTACAGTCGGTAATTTTCTGTGCCATTCAAGAAATGCTATGTAATTATATGAGGCAGTCAGTCTTTAAATAAATGAAAAATCATAAAACATTTTTTCTTTGTTTGGGATACTGCAGGTTTTGATCATGCAGATACTGCACTTCCATTTTCAGATATACAAATGATGACAACTGTAATCAATTCAATTGACTAGAGACAAAAGTGGACATACTGGATCCAGGCTTCTCCACCTCACGCACAATATGTGTCATTCCAGCCTTGTAACCCAGGAAGGCGGTGAGGTGGCATGGCTTCTTCGGATCATCCCTGGGAAAGCTCTTCACTGTAACAGCAAGTAACTACACATTAGATTGTCCAGTAATGAAATAAGCACATCAAAGGAACATTAATAACAGAAGCACTAGATCAATCAAACAGAGTGATATACAGAAATCACACAGGCAGTTCACAAAACTCTATACAATGACTAAAGTTCACAGCTAAATAATTAAAGTGTGACACGTTTTCAGTTTAGACATGGTGAAAACGCAACACTGGACATTGGACTTAAGAAAGACACCAGCCTACGCAACCTATAAATAAAAACTAATATGATAAAATAACAATACCAACAGTTTTGCATAGTAGTAGTAGAATCACTACATCTGCTTTGTACATAGTAGGAAACTAGTAGGAACATAAAGGATTTTTTAAAGACACAGGATGCAAGAACAGCATGATGATATTAAGAACAATTATGGGCGGAGATGTCGAACAATTACGCCTGAATAAGTCAAATCTTCAAACAACAGGCAATCATCAAAAGACAAACTCGACACACAAACCTATCAATCGAAACGCCTCGAGTAACTCACGCATTGATCCGTCAAGCTAAGCACTGTTCTAGTAAAAATTAAATCATGGACAGGCTAACGAGAACGAATCTAGAAATCTAGCAACCGAGGAAACACGAAAGTGCGAGGAACGAGCGAGAGATGCGCGCGTACCCTTGCCGCGGTGCCGGGAGGCGCGCTTCCTGGGGAGGAAGCCGAGGGAGCCGTGCCTCGGGTGCTCGAACTTGCGGTGCGACATCCTCGCGCTCCTCCTCCTCCTCCTTACCTGCACCACATCAAAGCAAACCCATCAGATCCGCCGCGGAAACAACAAGGGCGAGCCGATCCCGCGGCGACGAAATGACCACGGCCGGCGAGCAGAGGGAATCAGGGGAAGGGAGGAGGCGGCGGCGCGTGGCTGTGGCTCACCTGTGGGGGTTGGCGGCGCGGGAGGGACGGGTGGGCTGAGAGGTGAGGGCAGGTAAACCCTAGGCGAGCTTTATATAAGGGCTCCCGGCGCCCGGCGCCCGGCGCCCGGCGCAAGGGTTTTGTTTGCGCCGGACGGAAATGCCCCTGTGGAGACTAATGTGGTCTGGGCTGTTTGTTCTGCCTTCTGGGCTAGGCTTGTCGTGGGCTCTGGCCCAGTACTCTGTTTGGTGCCTATGTTTCGTTTTTATTTTTATTGTGTGATAAAAAAAACAGTGTCCTCCGCATTAAAAGAAAACAGTGGTCATGAAAAGCAGTGTCAAAAATACTCATTAAAAATATTTGATTTTTTGTGCGATATTTGCTGCGTTGGCACTGTGAAATTTGGTGGAAGCGTTGTTACCCTGTTGAGGGCCGCTTTGCGTGTTAATATAGAATGGGAATCACCCCCATCGTGGTTTGTTACACCAGCACAACAAATCATGCCGTGATCCTATACAAGAGGAACAACCTGATAAGGTTGAGTACATCTACAACTACACCGGCATGAGTCTGTTGCTTGTAAACCTGAATACATAAGATGGATATACTCTAACACTCCTCCTCAATCACAACGTATCTAAGTTGAGATTGGCCTTGAAGCTTTCTAGCTGCCGAACTGGAAGAGGTTTGGTAAACCCATCTGCCACTTGATCATGTGTTGATATTATCCGGACCTCAAGCAATCCTTGAGCCACTCTTTCTCTTACAAAATGAAAATCCACTTCAATGTGCTTTGTTCTAGCATGGAACACAGGATTAGCTGACAGATATGTTGCTCCAATATTGTCACACCACAACCGTGCCACTTTAGGCGCATTGACCCCAAGTTCATTCAACAAGCTTTGTACCCACATTATCTCTGCAGTGGCATTTTCCATAGATTTATACTCAGCCTCTGTACTTGACCTTGATACTGTTGCTTGTTTCCTTGCACTCCATGATATAAGATTAGATCCAAGATATACTGCAAAACCGCCTGTAGATCTTCTATCATCAGAACATCCTGCCCAATCAGCATCTGAGAAAGCACTCACAATAGTAGAAGCGGATCTTCTGATTTTTAGACCTACTCCAATTGTATAGCTCAAGTATCTCAAAATTCTTTTTACAGCTGTCCAATGCAAAGTAGTAGGTGTGTGCAAGTACTGGCAAACTTTATTAACAGCAAAGCAAATATCAGGGCGAGTCAGGGTCAAGTATTGTAGAGCACCTACTATACTCTGATACTGTGTAGAATCATCCGGTCCAAGAACTTCTCCTTCATGTACAGACAATTTTTCAGAAGTAGACATAGGAGTATTGACCGACTTACAGTTGATCATGCCCACACGCTTCAATAAATCAGATGTATATTTTTCTTGAGTCAGCAAGATTCCTTCACTGTGCTTCTTCACCTCAATGCCCAAGAAGTAGTGCAGATCACCAAGGTCCTTGAGAGCAAACTCAGCCTTGAGATCACGCAGCAGGGCTTTTGTAGCATCTGTAGAGGAGCTGACCACAATAATATCATCCACATAAATGAGCAAGAACATAGTTACTCCTCCTTTGTTGAAGAAGAAGAGAGATATATCAGCTTTGGATGGTGTGAAACCAAGATGTTGGAGCTTGGAACTAAGGCGCGAATACCATGCACACGGTGCTTGTTTCAAGCCATAAAGTGCTTTATCCAACTTACAGACATAACGGGGGTGATGTTTATCTTCAAACCCAGGAGGTTGCCTCATGAACACTTCTTCTTCAAGAACACCATGAAGAAACGCGTTCTGCACATCTAGCTGTCGAAGACTCCAGCCTTGTGACACTGCAATAGAAAGCACAAGACGAATGGTGGCCGCCTTGACCACAGGACTAAAAGTGTCTTCATAATCAATGCCATATCGTTGTTTAAAACCTTTTGCAACTAATCTAGCCTTGTATCTGTCAATGGAACCATCAGGTTTACGCTTGATTTTATACACCCATTTGCAATCAATAATATTTGCACCAGCTTTGGGAGGGACAAGATGTCAAGTACTGTTTTTTCTGACGTGCCAGGAATTCATCATCCATAGCACGCTTCCAGTGGGGTTCGGCAAAAGCATCAGCAAGAGTTGTGGGCTCTTGAGCAGTGGCAAGACACCCATACCTGATGGTGCCATCGGTGTATGTTTTTGGCTTGCGGATACCAGCTTGGCCTCTGGTCCGGGGTCCTGGAGGATCACCGGAGGGAGCAGAAGCAGCTGGTGCAGGTGCAGGCGCAGAAGGAGCAGCCGCAATCGAGGAAGTCACACCCATAGGCATGGAGGCGGTCACCGTAGCAGATCCGGGTTCAGTTCCCGGAGTAGATCGCGGCGAGGTCGGGGCAGATGTGGTCGCGATCGGCTCACCCCCCTCCCCCCGCCTGGAGGAAGCGGCGTGGCGTGCGTGGATTCGCCGAGAGACGCACCAGGTGCGCCCGCGGGAGCCGGCGTGGCACGCACTGGTTCGCCCGAATCAGTGGAGGACGGCGCGGCGTGTGGCACAGGGGGCGATGCAGATTCGCTAGCGGCAGGTGAAGCAAATCCCGGAGCAGGAACTGGCGCCGGTGCTGTAGAAGGATCTTCCTCGACCCGCGTGACGGTACCTGGCTGCATAAAATGACCCGTAGAGTCCTGTGGTAATGGATTAGTGCAGGGAGTATCAACCATATTAGACCGATGCAATGTAGGGCCCCTAATGCATGAAAAAGGATTAAGGAGATGGGAGGGTAGAACAGTGACTTCAGCTCTCAAGCGTGCACCAGCATTTGGGTGCAATTCAGAGAAAGGAAAAATCTGTTCATCAAAGATGACATCCCGCGAAATATATACTCGACCTGTGGGTATATCAAGACATTTGAAACCTTTATGGAGGTTGCTATAACCAAGAAACACACAACACTTGGAACGAAATTCAAGTTTATGAGAATTGTAGGGACGAAGATTGGGCCAACAGGCGCACCCAAAAACTCTTAACATGGAGTAATCAGGTTTCTCATGAAGCAGTTGCTCAAGCGGTGTGGAATAATTGATGATTTTGCTAGGTGTACGGTTTATAAGATATGTAGCAGCGAGGAAGGCTTCATCCCAAAATTTTAAGGGCATGGATGCATGAGCAAGAAGTGAAAGACCTACTTCCACAATGTGTCTATGTTTACTCTCAGCAGCACCATTTTGTTGATGAGCATGGGGGCAAGACACAAGATGCACAATGCCAACTTTTTGAAAGAAGGAATTTAACTTTGCATACTCACCACCCCAATCGGTTTGCATGGCAAGTATTTTTCGATTAAACTGGCGCTCAACAAGTGCTTGGAACTCATGAAATTTCTCAAACACTTCAGACTTATACTTAAGCAAATACACCCAAGTAAACTTGCTGTAATCATCAATAAAACTCACATAATATTTCTTTCTCCCAACCGAATCAGGAGCGGGTCCCCATACATCAGAGAAAATTAATTCTAAGGGAAACTTGGAAACACTCGATGAAATAGGGTAGGGGAGCTGGTGGCTTTTGGCTTGTTGACAAGCATTGCATACAGACTCCTTATTGACTTCACTAGAGCAAGGAAGACTATTCTGGCTAATGACCTTTTGAACAATGGGAAAAGATGGGTGACCCAACCTATCATACCATCGGACAGTGGATGGTGTGACGGCACTCAAGGCTTCTCTATGCGGTGGAGGGAGAGGATAGAGGCCGCCCCTACACTTGCCTTCCAAAAGGATTTTCCTCGTGTCCTGATCCTTGATTAAGAAAAAATTGGGGTGAAATTCAAGAAAAGCATTGTTATCGGTGGCAAGGCGATGAACAGACACGAGATTTTTCTTGGCGTTAGGAACATGAAGAACATTATTTAAGTGGAGATTGCAATTAGGGACACGAACAATAGCATGGCCAACATGATCAATATTCATACCTGCACCGCTGGCCGTACGAATCTGATCATGGCCATTGTACTTGTCGTGGGTAGTCAGCTTCTCGAGCTCACTGGTGACGTGGTCCGTTGCGCCAGTGTCGGTGTACCAGTTGGTGTCGATGCCGTAGGAGTATGTAGCAGCGTTGACGTTCCTCTCATCAGGAACATAGTCGGCGTCGAAGCGGTGCCAGCACCGTTGAGCGCTGTGGCCTTCCTTGAAGCAGACCTGGCAGCGCCCTTGAAACCTTGGTTTCTGTCCTCCTCCGCTGGACTGACCACGACCGCGGCCCCCAGGGGAGCCACGACCACGTTGGCCCTGGGTGTCGCCAGCGTCGCCACGGCCACGCTGAGTGCCACCACGGGAAGGGCCACGGCCTCCACGCAATGCTGCATTAACTGAAGAGTGCGATCCACCACCATGCAGTAGATCAAGTCTGCTTTCAAAGCTTAAAATCTGGGACAGGAGCTCGCTATAGGGCGTGGGTTCAACCCTAGCAAGGAGAGCTGTTACCAGGGGATTGTACTCACTGTCCAGACCAGTGAGGATGTGGGACATGAGCTCGTCGTCGTCGATAGGTTTCTCGGCGGCGGCCATGTCGTCGGCGAGCAGCTTCATCTTGTTCACGTACTCATTGGCAGACATGCTGCCCTTCTTCATCGTCGCGAGCTTGATGCGGGTGTTGACAGCACGAGCACGGGTCTGCGCTGAGAAGATTTCCTCGATCGCAAACCACAGCCCCGCCGCCGTGGTTGCCGTGGCGACTTGCGCCATGACCTCGCGCGAGACGGTGGTCAGCAAGTAGCTGAGCACCTGTTGATCAAACGCAACCCATCGAGCGTACTCAGGGTTGGGCTCCTTGATGACCAGATCGCCTTTCTTGACGTCGACCTCTTTCGCCGGCGGAGGGATCTTGGCGTCGAGGAACTTCGAGTTGGGCTCCGCGAATCGCCGGTAGCACCTGCAGCTTCCAGAGACAGAGATTGTTTTTGGAGAGTTTCTCAAAAATGGGGAGACCGAGCGGAGACGGCGAGATCGCCGGGCCGGTGGAGGACGACGCCATGGACTTCGACATCTAGATGAATCTAGAGGGAGACTCGTGATACCATGTGAAATTTGGTGGAAGCGTTGTTACCCTGTTGAGGGCCGCTTTGCGTGTTAATATAGAATGGGAATCACCCCCATCGTGGTTTGTTACACCAGCACAACAACTCATGCCGTGATCCTATACAAGAGGAACAACCTGATAAGGTTGAGTACATCTACAACTACACCGGCATGAGTCTGTTGCTTGTGAACCTGAATACATAAGATGGATATACTCTAACAGGCACTTCGTGGTCTCAATCTCAACCAGCATTTCAGGAACGTCGCCACAGAGAAAGTAATGTAGGTGATATATACAGGATGCACAACAAGCTTCTTGTGTCATTTCTTTGACTATGAAATTGAATTGTGGACAAAAAAGTATGTTTTAAAAGGGCAAAACTATTAATGTACCTAATCTTTACAAACATGTGCCTATATCTATACTAAAAGGAAGATTGAAAATTGGACCTTTTTTTACCCAGGTTATAACCACGTACCCCTCACAGAGGGCCCACTGCGCAGGCCAAGGGGTGACGAAAGTTTTTTGATACCCGTGAAAACAGTGCAGCTCCTTCACAATTCGCGAAACTTTTCTCACTCGATGGTTCACGCATACCCGCCTCTGTCCCGCCCGTCAATCACGCCAAATCTCTCCGCTCACTTTCCTTCTCCACGGCGCTGCCCCTCGGTTTTCTTTCCTTCTCCTACGACGCAAATAAACCATCAAATAATTGCTTCCAAGATCTCGCATGGGGGCGCAGTCGCCGGCTTCCTCTCCTTCATCAATAAACCCACCCTCCCCCAGCCTTGCCCACCACCCATCTCTCCCCTACGGCGCTCCACCTCCTCCACTCGACGCCGCAGCCCACCTCCTCCACTCGACGCTGCGGCGCCGGATCCCCTGGAGGACGACCTCGCCCTTATCTTCGACACAATCAAGTCCTACGTACTGGTGCTGAAGTTGAAGCCAGCCAGAGGTGCGTGGATTGCGGCACTAAAGGGCCGCTCGGGCCACAGAGCAGGAGTGTCACGTGCTGTGATGCACCCGTGCGCGTGGAGCCTCGGAGGTAGCGGCCAACGCATGGAGGTGGCAGCGGCGATGTGCCAGTGGAGGGGCGGCAGGAAGCTATGAGAGTGCAAGCAGCAGTTGAGGGTCGGCGGAGCACACGGTAGCTCTGGACACGAACAAAATCCCGTACAGGTTAGTGTGTGCCTCCAAAATTTTATTAGCAGCCTTTCCTCTCGGTTCTCATACAAAATCTAGAGATTCGGTTTTTTTTATTTGTCAAGCGTCTAGCGCCATCCCACAAGCTAGCATAGCCACATTGCAGATGTTCACTCACCCATGGCTTCCCTGCGCCTTAGTGCACCATGCCGGACCAGTGGGAGGCAAGCTCTTTGGGTTCTATAGAATTCCAGCCAAGGTCTGTTGAGAATCCCTTGTCCTTTGACAACGTTGTATTAGGACAATTGTAGGTCAATGTCATGCAACTGTATTAAAATTAATACAGTTGATGGCTGAGAGATTAAATTTGTCTCTAAACTATGATGGCTGAGAGATTAAATTTGTCATGTATCTAAAACATGTTGATGAGCATTAACCATGGTGATTAATATACTTAATATTCTGGTTTTTCATATCCTAATTTCTCTTCTTTGATTTTGTAAGTGATAGTTGATTTCCTACTAATTTTGCTTCTTTGATCTTGCAAGTGTTTAGTTTATTTCCACTCTGTTTTTGCAGATCAGAGACCCAATGCTGTGATTTTATTTAAGCAGGTTTCTAATTGTCATCAGCCATCGCTGATGAGTCTGTACTCTGCACACCAGCGGATGTGTTCTGAATGCCAGATCTTGTACGTGATTAAGGTAAACCTATTCATGCTTTGAAACTTGTAGTTTTTCAGTCACAAAAACTTTGTTGGAAGCTGCAGATAAATCATTGTTCTCTGCCTGAAGTTTTGTGTTAAGTGTGGCACATTGAAATTCCAAAATGTTGATAGTAATAGCACATTTTTTTTAATTATCAGTTTAATAAGAGTGTAAAGAGCTAGAAAGCAAATAATATTGTAGGATTTCTTCATATATACCTATTTAGATTTCATGATAATTCTGAGTGCCATTTTATCTAGACTTATTTAATTTTGTTCATTAGAAGAATTGCTTGCATTTAAATGGTTAGCGATGAGTTGACGCTTTGTTTGTTCATATTCCAGTCAGTTTTGGAGAGCAACACTGAGATGATTGAGAAGAAAAATTAACACTTTGGAGCCAGGTAAAGCACACAATCAAGCTAACATGAATTATCTTAAGCATATAGTTTGTTCGTTTCCTATCTCTACTAATAAGAACCATTTCTTCTCAAAACTCATTTTACTACAAAATTTCCACCCACCCCTCATAGTGATTTCACTTGACAGACTGAGGAAGGAGAGTTTTCAGGAGAAAAAAAAAACAACAGTTGTCCTTAGAATCCTTGTTGGTACAGGTACTAATCCATGGCGAAATTTTCTATTTAGTCCAGTTTGTAACATTCATGATGCTTTCTGATAAGTGGAAAAATAGGCATTTTTTGTTTTTCTTTTGTTTGTAGTGAGGTTCTTTTGTTAATCTAAAAACAATACATGAGCACATTTGTTTTCAGCTTTCTTAATTTAATCAAACGAAGAGGATTGGATGAACATGCATGCAAAATAGGATAATTTCTTTGGTGGAGACCATTATATTTAGTGTTTGATGAATTTATGGGGCAGGTGTCATCTCTATAAATATTATGTTATGAAATTTTTAGGTAATTAGATCACCCTTATGTCAGACTAGGGATTATTAAAACAGATGAAAGTTGATGGCTTTATAAAAATTGCTTAGCATTTTTTGATCTCAACGTGCTCACAGTGACCTAGATGTACTCAAGTGAAAATTCCAGAATCCAATATTGTTTATATTCCATCTTTTGATATGCTTAGCATTCCATGCTATCATGGTAGAGTTTTGGCATCAGCAGCATTATTATTTAAAAGGATTGGAGATTATTTTGGCAGTCACTAGCATTGCTATTTAAAGGGTTTGGATTCTATGTTTGAAGCTGCCCCGTTTGGTTTTGCTTATTGATTTAAAATTCTCATTTATCTTTGAGTATTTTCTTTGTTTACTAGATTTTCCTGAGGTCTGCTATAATGTTGGAAATTGTTTGTGCTCATTGGATCATAACTCTATTCCCAGGAGGTACTCCAGACAACTTGGAAAGATTGCTCACTTGTATTTTCCTATCTTTCAAAGTATTTGCTTCATATTTGTTTGTTTCAAAGTATTTGTTTCCTCACATTTGTTTTAAAACTTTTGCAGGTACAAGTACTTATCTGATTATTCACACCAACAGGCAAGCAACCCAATCACCATTTCATCTCCTCCCTTTTAGTCTTTTTTTGTTGTCTTTGATCCCATCACACTCATGCTAGCTGTTCCATGCCTACATACCTCTGTAGTAATTGGCAATAAATCTGTTCTTAAATGGTTATCATGTTTTTTTGTTGAAAAATTGAAATGCTGTTGTCATCGTGTGGTCGGTGAAGAACTTAGTGTTGTCCAGTAATAACTGTGCAATTCTGCAATCGACGTATCCAGAGCAATTTCGTCTCTTAACTTACAAATTTTCTTTTAACAGCTAATGCCCATAAGATGGTGCTTCTTACATTTTTCTTTTTGCAAAGTAATGACTGTTGCTTGACAACCTCCTATTGTTAACAGTCTAGCAGTCTATGCATGTATGGTTTCACTACAAGTACAACTTTTATTTTTTTTAACTCTTTAAGAATTCTTAGTGGCTTTTCCTTATCCAACTCAGGAAATTGATGGTCAAGCACTCAAGTGGGAGCTGGAAAACAAAACTACCTTGTGTTGCTCAAAGGCAAAAAAAACATATACTTAAAAGGCTGAGCTGATGTTCAGTTTAACAAATACCATGTTTGATCAACTATAGTGTCTGCTGGTCGACAAATCCTTGGTGATCTCTTCTTATTACATTCCCTGTTACAAATTGATTGTCTTTATTTATTCAGATACTTGTTTTGCCTCAAAATGTTTCATTGCTTGATTTCATAACGGTGTCTGCTTTTGCATCGGGTCTCAGTAATCCTTCTCACCAGTCAAATGGTGCAAATGGTTAGAGATTAGTTAATACCACCCTCTTTGTTGAAAATTATACCAATTGGATGTTACCTCTTTAAATTTAGGTAGGAAGCTTGGTATCTCAGTATTAAATGATTTGTAGTTACACATAGAGAATGAGAATTAGCTGAATTGGAGAATGATGTGGAGATGCACATAGATATTCCTGGTTATCCCCTATTTCCCCTCAACCTAACTTTGGTTGCTATGGTGGCATCATGCCTTCAGAAATGAAATTGAATTCTCTACGGCGATCATGCCCTCCCCTATAGAATTATAGGCTAATTACGTCATTTTCTAAAAGCAGAGTATTATTTTTAGAATAGACATGCTTTAGTATTTTTAGACATGCTGAAGTATTTTGCATTTTTACTGAGATGAGCTCCCATTGACATTAAGATAAGATTCTGAGATGAGATGAACAGCTGCATGCGTTCGGCTTTGCTACTTTCCTTCTATACTATAATAGAAATTTCTATTTGTGATTTCAATAAAGGGGCAAAGGTTTACACAGCTCTGAGCTTGAGTACATATATCTTTTAGTTAACAATTCTAAATTTTGAATACATGTAGCTTCTTGCAATTTTTGAATTTTAGTTATACCTTTTAGTTAACAATTCTAAATTCAGATGGGAGCAGTAAGCAGTTTAGTCTCCCAGATGGCTAGACTGAACCATTATTTGTTGCCTTTTTCGGGCTGTGATGAACCCAACTCGTTGCATTTTGGCGTTTGCAGTAGTTTAATCTCAAGGTACTCACTTATGCTAACATTGCAAGTTAGTTTAGATTTATGTAATACTATATTTGTGTGCCTCTAATCATATGGGTAATACTCCCATTTTTAAAGCTTCCAAAGGGAAACAAGATACATGCTTCGTGACTGCCTTCTCAGTCTAAGAAAGTTCCTTATTTTTAACTTGCAGGGCATGAAAGCTTGGTAGCAATTCTGAAGATAGGAGGATAATATATTTGCCAGTCTGAACCATAGTTCTGCATGTTGATTAAGTCATCTTTAATTTTTCATATAAAAATAACGTACATGCCTTATTACATATATTACTCCATGAAACTTAGATCACTTGATAAGATGGAAATGAATCCAAGAATGTCAGAAAAAATATGGTTCAGATGGGCTGTGAGGAAGCATAGCATGTGAGTATTTGTTTGTTGATACAAATTTTATTTTCTCTATACTTATTTGGGTCATTCACCATGCATTCTGTCAAACAAACCATGAAATAACATACAAAGATTAGGTTTATGTTTGATCACCATGAGCTATTCAAATTAAGAAACTTTACTCTGATTTACTTCTGCTGGTAGGGGATGGGAGAATGTATACTACTTCATTAAGATTTCTTACTGAAGTAGTATACTAAGAACTGGGCAAAGAGGTTAGGGCCAGGAAGGACATAGTCATCCTGTCGGAAACAACCACCTCTCCTCTATTCAAGTACAATCTTCTCACTGTTCTAAATAATCTTGCAGTATTAATTTGGTAGCAAACTTGCTGAAATAGTAGATGCAAAGTTTTCGACTCAATTTGCACAATTTACTTGTTTTTAGATAGTTTTTCTTGCATGTTTAGAAATAATGGGCCCAATTTGCATTGTTCAGAATTCAAAATTAGATAGCCAGGAACTTGATTAGCATTCTTCTATTAAGAACTAATCTCCAATTTTGATCTTATGGTTGTTAGTTCCTTATTTTCTTCAGAGCAAAAATGCTGGCATGCTGCAACTCGATGGCATCCTTCTCTACTGCTAATATAAAATCAAATCGCTAAGAACCTGCTAATACATTGGTCATTTGTCATTTTCCTTGTGCCCATTGATTCTAAATTATATGCTTGCAGAAAATAATGGAACTAGGAGTACTGACATTTTAGCTTGAAGTTCTACTTTTGCATACACTTTGTTATTTACCCACAGGTAAAATGATTTTTGCTGACATTGTTTTGTGGAGCTGGATTCTCCTTGTCTCTTTCTGCTATTTTGCATGCATACCATGCTCTTCACATTACTATGATATATTTTTTAGCTGTCATTTGCCTGTTGGATAGTATTAATTTATTGTGGGCTTGTTGGGCAAATAATAGAGGATGAAATTTTATAAGGGCTAAATTGTCCGGTTGGTTAGTAGAAAAATACAGGGCATGGCTATGATCCCAATTGAAACATCCATGGTCTTGTCATCTAGCCATTGAATTTGATCAGAACAATACAAGCATGTAAGTCTGTGCAAATGAATTTCTAGCTCTTCTAAAAAACTGCTGCTATTCAGTAATTATAAACTATTACCTTTGCATTGCTCCATAACTATTTTATTGCCTTTTCTGGAGGAAACTAAAGACACCTTGCTTTCCTTTGCAGAGATTTTTGCCATTTTATCTTTCATCCATCCATCTTATAAAGGAATGTTATGTATGTCTCAGCAATCGCAAGTGTCAACAGACTTCAATAAAGGAAGCGTGCTACTACTTGCTCATCAGGTATCCGTGCAGTAAATTCTTTAAGCTAAACGGCTCCTGCAACGTTGAACATGCCAACACGTGCCCTCAGTTTGTTTAGTACTATACTTGATGCCTCTAATGGTCTCAAAATTGTGGGTTCGGTGCACTTTAAGTTCTGTATGCTGTTGCACCGAATTGTCATTTGTATTTATTGCTAAGTTCTTATTATGTGTCGAATGTAAGCACAAGATCTAATAAATGTCTGAATATCGTAGTATCTAAAAGATATATAAGAGCTACCTCAGGCCTATCCAGATGTCACAAAAGGCACTAGGGCAACAAGTCACCCCTGAAATGATGCCTAATCAATATAACCCACCTTTCTTTTTGTTGCTTTAACGATGAATGGTACTAGATACTGTGTTTGGTTGCTAATAATCTTATTTCTTAGCATGTTGTCAAAGTGTCCTGGCTAGCCAGGTACTTCTACAACATTACAAGTTGTTTGTTCATGTGATTTTGGTATTTGTGTGGCATGTACTGTTAATGATTCACTTCTAAAATTGTGAATATGAATGTGATGAACTGCAGATTTGAGATTGTTTTAAGGTGATCTGCTCAACTTTTTCTAATTAGTTTACATGTGCTTATGATGGTACAACAAATCAGGCCTTTTTGGTGGAATCCCATGATAAATATGGACATATTGAATCCTTCCCATTTTTGATAAGTTTTTTAAACCTGTGCGTGCCGCACGGGCACTCCTGCTGCTGGTTCTTCCAACCAATGATATCATGTTGTCAGCATTGTAAGATAAGAATTTCAGAGAGAAGTAATTTAGTTGTATAGAATGAGTTGTTTCTTTCCCCCATATCCTAATTTAGGCATTTGAGATTTTTACTTTAAAGATCAATTTTTGTGATATTATTTGTCCAGTTCTCATTTTACTTGATGTGAGGCTTTCTGTACTGTCAGCTAACTTGAAGTAGTTTTCATTCGTCTTTTATGTGTTTGGAATGATAAAGTTCAAGAATCGATCCCACTCTACTTCTTTCTTCTTATCTACACATTGATTTTGATATTTGTTTGGTTTTAGGATGGAGAATTTGACTATTGAAGTGCTAAAATATTGCTTGAACTGCTCCTGAGTGCCAACCATGCTACCTACTACGTTGGTGTCTTAGGAATACCATGATGGTTTATTTGTTTTCTTTCATACTTGTGTACTTCATGTTGTTGACTTGCATCCATCTTACTTTGCATCAGTGAATGTATATGAGGCTCCATGTAGTTTACTAGGCTTAATGTACTTAGGCGATTTTTTCCACTATGTGTTTGTGATCAATTAATTGACTTGGATGGTGGGTAAAAGATTGAAATTTTAATGCACTCATATTGTTCCATTTCATTATGTACTTTATTTCTAATGCACAACATTTTTTCATGATGAACAAGAACATACATGAGCTTGTACGCTGAGATTACTAAAGAGAAATTGCAGTGCTTGGACCTCTTGTTATTAAGAGGGTAGTTGTATGTGTATATAACAATTTATTATCTAAGATTAAATCCTGCATGTCTGATGCCGCATCAACTGAAGGATTATTGTCGTCTCATGATTGTTTGAGTTAGGATGTGTGCTAGGGCAAGGATGGTGGCAACTATGGCTGCGATGAGTCCAGCAATGGCAAGAATAGAGAATCTTGAGGAGCGTGACGGAAGCTTTGGCATTTCTACTCATGTGAAGCCTATGAAATGATCAAGAATATGCTGGAATTTTGGTCTTGCACCAAGCTTGTGTTGGCCAAGTATTCTTGTTATAACCTTCTAGCCGTGTTTTTTGTATGCCACTCATAGGTTCTGGTTCTCTTTAATTACGTTGGGTTTTTTTAATTTGAGATATTATATGACATTTCTTATTACACAAGAAAGGTTGTTTTCTGTTGTTAAAAACACATGGACTATGTTGAGAAGCACTCGGTAATCATCTTAGGGATTACCACTCGGTAATCATCTTAGGGATTACTGTGAGATTATTGGTTTGCTATGATATTAAATAGATGCTATTTGTAAATTTTTAAAATTAGCTCTAGGGCCCATTACATTAGTTCATGGCTTTTTGGAGTTATTTTGGCATGATGGAGGATAACAATTATAGTTTATTCTACTTTTATAAATATTTTATTATATATTTTATTTAAACATGTGCGTGCCGCACGTGCACTCCACTAGTACTGTATATACACTTGTTTCAAACTATTAATGGCTCAAATTCTGCACTGCCATCGCCGGCTCTGAACTTGACGTAAAGAACACCAAAATGAAAAGAACGATGAAAAGAATCACGAGAAACGCCATCATCATGATCATAGCCACTCTTTTCTGCGCACAAACAAATGAGGGAAAGTTTCAGACCGATGAAATTAACACAAAATCAAAGAAAATCAGGTGATGCAAATTCCTCCTATTTTGTGATCCCTAACTTATACTAATTTGGCAAATATGCAATTTCATGATACGCATGGGACAAATAAGGTTCCTGATGAAATGTATTGATATGGAATAGAAGATAAAATTATACAAAGCA
>CM014277.1:9202669-9220860 GCA_004135705.1 Alloteropsis semialata
GGGTGGGAACGACGCGAGCGGGCTAGGTCTGGATCGGCATTGCGGCCGCAAGCAACATTAGGATCGGAGAATCATATGCTAGGGCCCATGGCTGGACGTTGATCGTGCGTGCTTACGCGTACATATGTCGCAGCGACGTTAATTTGTCGAGTGACAATTTGCAGCAAGCTAAGCCAGCTGCACATATCGTTTGCACGTTCACATGAATGATTACACGTACGGAGATGACAATAGCAACTTGGACAACACTTGTATTGTATTGCCACGTCTCGGGACACGTCATGTCGACGTCGGAAAACAGATATCGTCACGACTCACGAGATGCGCAAACTGCACCTTTTTTTTTTTAATACAGAGCAACGTGCATACACTACAGATTCAAGAAGCTTACGGTTTAGGAGATGCATATTCGATTACCGATCGAGTATAAGGGCGTCCCTGAACGAAGAATCGTTAAGTACGTAGCTGCTTGCAGAATGCTTTGCTTGCTTGCAGGGGCAGGGAGAGAGCACTAGCAGACTAGCAACTTCGCAACCCATCCTTCAGCGTAGTCTTGAGACTAGACAAGTGGTAGCTACCTCGTGCATCAACGTGAAACTAGTCACGTTATATCTTCTGTACGTTCTCAACCCTCCCCAACAAACACCAACACTGCCTTTCATTAGAGGGTAACCAACTAACCATAGTGATTTTTTCCTTTTTGGTCCATGCCCCATCAATGTTCATTTCAGCTGCAATGGTGACCATTTAACGTTTTATAGACAAGGAGGAAGTTGAGAGACCCCCAAAAGCTGTGGGGATATCTATATCTTTAATTTTTTTTTTTTGTTTTTTTTGCGACCGTGCCTTAGCACGTTTTTCATTAAGAGGAATCTTTAATTTTTTTTTGTTGCGGAAGTAGCATGAAAAACCACTAATATATATCTGTCGGGCCTTGCTACGGTACTCCAACTTACCTCCTGAGTTTGAATAAATCACAGCCGTCAATTTTAAAATGCATAAAAATTAAATAATTAAAATTAAAATAATTAAAAAAAAAACTATTATCTCGTCGTTCCGCATGTTGTGCCCCAACCCTCCTCCTTTATCTGCTCGTTCTCATGCACGCAGGCACGCAACAATTGACGCGCGGCGCTCCTGGACCTATGAGCGGCGGAGAAGTGTAGAACCCGGTCAAGTCCGATTGTACAAGTCATGTTTGTTAGGGAAAAAAATAGACAAGTCACGTTCACACGAGGTAAAAATGTATTATATACAAATGGACATGCAAGTTTCGCCTTCGGGAAAAAAAGACATTTGAATTGTCGTGACAAAACAAATAATTAATTAAGAAAAGAGTGCATTGCCTTCACATCATCAGTTGTTTCCAATAAAAATCCAGTATACACGTTCATCTTCAGGGAAACACTGCTACTAAAAAAACATTTGTAAGAGCCAGGGGTTTTTTTTAGGGGCGTACTAAAAGACGGCCCGTCCCTACAAATACGCGCGCGCTATGTAGCTAAGGGCCGCCCCTGTAGATGCATTTCTAGGGGCAGGTCATGGCATGGGCCGCCCCTAGAAATGCATTTTCAGGGGCGGCCCATGCCATGATCCGCCCCTAGAAATGCATTCTCATATGTGAAATTTAAATTTTGTAAACGACCTCAGATGGAGAAACTACCAAAATAAAACTTTTAGATTTCAAAAAGTTATGAAACTTTGTAGTTGACAACTTTTTTATTTGAAGTCATCTTGTCAACGAAAACTAAGTTTGAATGTTCTCAAATTTAAAATTTAAATTTAGTAAATGACTCGGATGGAGAAACTACCAAAATGAAACTTGTAGATTTCAAAAAGTTATGAAAGTTTGTAGTTGACAACTTTTTAATTTGAAATCGTTTAGGGCCTCAAACAAGCAATTTACACTCAGTTTAGTATAATATTGTAGGAACCAAAACAGCATAGTCACAGGTGAGAGTGGTGAAGTGGTAAAGGAGGATACACGCGAGAAAGGGGTCGTGAGTTCGAATCCCACCAGCCGCTATTCTAATCCCAGCAGCCGCGTAGCGCGCGAATTTCACGCGAAAAATTGCGCTACTTGCTGTTTTTGATTAAAATAAAATTTTTTGTTGTTTTTTCGATTTATTTCTGATCGGGTGCGGTGTGCTGTAGCATTTCTAGGGGCGGACCGCTAACCCGCCCCTACAAATGGCAAACCCGCCCCTAGAAACCATTTGTTGGGGCGGGCTACTAACCCGCCCCTACAAACGGGCATTTTTAGCTGCCACTAGTAGGGGTGGATTTTGGCGCCGTCCCTAGAAACCCCTGTTAACCCGCCTCTACAAACATTTTTTGTAGTAGTGGAAAAAAGTGACATCTGAATTGTCACGTTCACGTGACAAGCAAAGAAAATAGTGATTCATAAAATGTTAAAAAAATAGGTACGAGGTTAGATATCTAACATGGAGATACCTTCTTTATCTTAAAATTTAAAAATATATAGACAGACATTTATTCTATAATAGCTCATCCTAACTGACTAGATCTACTAAAATGGACGGTCCACAACGATTTTGAAGTACCATAGTGAAGCCCATATCTGTATCTTTAAGCAGAAGTATTTTTATAGGAATCAGAATATATCTATTCTCTTTTCCTAAGAAGAGTCAACACCTTTTTCACTTTCCAAAATAAAGAATTGATGCTTGAGGAATCAGTGTAGTTGTTAGCTTTCACAGTCCACCACACAAGGCCGTGCCCAAGCGCATGCTGAACAAGCCCTCCTGACACACAACTCTTCAAAATTGCAGAGGATCAACCCAACATTGCTTAACATCTGACACCCCTCCATATCAGGAAGAAAACCACTGTGGCTGGTCTTCATGACACAGAAGTTCGTTTGGTCGCGATCGGCATCTTTCGTGGAGAATCAGTGGAGCCAAACGACATTGTCAGGGTATTATATCTTCTCTGAAGTGTATTGTATTTCCCTTTTGCCTCCTATTCCAACCCATTTGGTTTTCTGCATTTTGTCATGTTTGTATTTTTATTGAATTGTCCGTGGAACTGAAAATTCTATATCAATAGGCAGCTATATATTATGGCATAGTACCACTGGGAATAAATTCTTTTTGACTGGTACAAGCTTGCATGTGCTGGCAGGTGCATTTTAATTTTAATAACTATGCGTAATACACTCATTTCAATTATCATACATCTTGCATGAAAGATTTGCTCATCTACTCCACGGTTAATATATATCTGTAAGCAGACGGTAGTTGGTCATCCCAAAGTTAGGCAGCTTGAGTGGATACCATGGTACGGTCACGCAGTATACCTGATCCAAATAGCTCACTCCACAGCTTCTGCATGTTTGTGGAGTTGTGGTGAGAACAGAAATTCCCAGCTGAATGCCCTACTGAACATTAGAACATTACAAGATCAAGAATCAACGAGAAATGAGATGTGAAGATGCTTTATTTTTGTCACAAAAGAGGCTTGGTCGAGTTTACACTACTAGAAAACTCGTCATCCGTCACCCCCCTTCAGTACCCGTTGCTAATGATCCGGTACCAAAGAGGTCATTGGTACCGGGTCTAAATTTAGTAGGCCCCGAGGACCCTTTGGTACCGGTTGGTAACACCAACCCGTACCAAAGACCACCCTTTGGTACCGGGAGGTGTTACCAACCCGTACCAAAGGGTCTGGTAGTTTTCTAGGAGTTTTCTAGTACTAAAGGGGGGTACCGGATCATTACCCTGTAACTGATGAATAGCTTAATAGAAGATAGTCTAGAAACTGAAAGTGTGGTTATATTTAGCTATTTCGTCAACATGAACAATGATGAGATAAAATGAGTAAAAAAATCATGGGACGTTTCCTAAATGGGAAGTATCTGTATTATTCATCTAATGCAACAGACTTTACCAGCAGCTTGCAAACCCAAAAATGAAATATCAAATGACCTCCATGTCAAGTTGTTTGTAACTCCAAGAGTGCCTAAAAAATAAGCTCCCAAAATCCTATTTTTGTGACCATGCCAAAAAGTATTGGGAGCTGAAATAACTTTCTTCTGCAATAGTGCCAAAAACTAGGTTCAAAAAATTCAATTGATGTCACATCAACACAATTTGTGGGCATATTTTCTACCAATCTACCTATCACCTTGCAGGAAAACATAACCGACTAATATGACACAGCTAAATAGAAAATGTCATGAAAAAAGAATCTATGTGAAAAAAATCTTCATGCAAAAAAAGGCAAACACAACAAAAGAATACGTGCGGGAAAAGTTACATGTGAATAAAAATTGCCATGCAACAAAAAATATAGTGCAGGAAAATTACGTGGGAAATAAAAGTTGTCGTGCAACAAAAAAAAATAGTGCGGAAAAAGTTATGTAGGGAAAAGTTGAGGTGCAAAGGAATAGCGAGAGAAAAAAAAGGATGGAGAAAAGTCGTACCGGGAAAAAATCGTGGATTGGGAGTGCGGAGCAGATGGGCAAATTTGGCTCAGGATAGCTCCACTATTGGGTAGGCCAAAAGGTTAGCAGTGGGATTGGCTTTTATTCCCAAAACTGGTTATTGGGACCTTATATTGGACACTCTTGAAGATGCTCTAAGAGTAGTAGATTAAAAGCGTCACTTAGAGATTAATTTGGACTGGAATTTGAGCACAAGTTATCAACTACTCAAAAGTTTGGCCAAATTGCTGGAAACTTCCCCCAACTGTTGGACTCTAGATTGGATTAGCCATCAAACATTCCTCCGGCTTTGATCTCTGTGCCCAGCCCGTTTGCAGTACCAACTCAAGCAGCGGTGAAAGTTGGAATGGCCCAACAAGCGTGATGCGGCTCTCGTGCAAGCTCAAGGGTGACTTCCCTTGCCGCCGGCTTTGATGTGATGAAGCCCATCACCGTGGGACATCACCGATCGAGGTGCTCGGGGTAAAGCCAAACCAAAATGAAAGCAGGGGCATATCGTCCGTCGGACCTGCATTTGATCAACAGCCCTGCAGCATGTAATCCCTGAAGTGTGTATAGCTATTCTATTGATGTAACTTAGACTTAGGTGGCACGTTCCCTGTTCCAACATCTACATCTTCCTTCAACAGAGCTTCCTATCAGCTCAGCAATGGAGAAAAAGCTGAATTGCAGGCCTAGATTACATCTGCTACTCACCCTTTCACCCCTTTATCATCTGACCCGCATTTCCTTTTTGCCTCTTATTCCCAACCACACCATGGAAGCTTTACCCAGCTCTTCGAATTGTCATTTCTCTTCCCTTCCTCTGTCTCTACACTTTTCTGGAGATGCTTGAACTTCGTTGAGCTCACTGAAAGGGGGATCATACTGTATATATATAAGCAGTCATACATGCCGTCCCAAGTACACATAAACACCAGTGTAAAGTAAATGTTTCCTTTTTCTAGTGAAATTTGTTGGTGTGAGATCTTTTGTCATTGCTATGCATTCACTCATCTAACTGATGATTGTAACTTCCACCGAAAATTTTATGGTGAGTGATCACAACCATGATCAATACTTTGTGCTGACGGTAGTTGGTCACAAAATGAGACCGGACAACATGCAGCAGTTGCCTACTATGTATTGATTTTAATGTTAAAGGTTGTAGTACTAGCAATGTTTGGCAAAAAAAAAGTACTACTGAAAATATTTTCCTTTTTCTATGTGATCCTTTAATTTTTGCTATGCACTCACTGATATAAATCGTATCTTGCACGGAAGATTTGCTGGTAAGTCAACAACCATGAATATATATATATGCACGAAATGAAGTAGTTTGATCACAGCTAAGACTGGAATCTGCCAAATAATAACATGCAACGAGCACGTACTGGATTCCATCAAGATCGCTTGTGCTCCCAAAATTGAACATGTGGCATATCATGGTTCGATGTGAAAATTAAAGACATCGAGATAATTATTTCTTCTGCTTTTCATCAGAAGCAAAAACGAATTTCCCTGCTTTTTTTTTATCTTAGCCTTATGCTAGTACAAAATAGGGATATACCAAGATCAGTACATATGTAGGAAACTGTTTCTTCTTCAACTATTTGGCATTTCTGGGATGTACTACTCGGGTGGCAACTGTTGCTCCTTCAATTGTCTTTCTACATTTTCCTTGATCCAAGGCTTGCTCAGCAAAACCCTTTTGTCCTTCTTCATCTAATATGCATTTCCCTTTTGCCTCATATTCCCAACCACACCGTTGTAATTTTTCCTGCTAGCTCTTGGTATTATCATCTCTCTTCCTCTAGTCTACACTTTTCTGGGGGTGCTGGAACTTTGTGGAGATTACTATTCACTCAGAAAGAAATACACTGTATATAAGGGTCATGCATATTGTCTAAATCACTCCAAAGTACTGGTAGGAAATTTGCTATTTCAATATATGCATTCACTGATGTTAGTATCGTATATTGTACCTAAGATTTGCTGGTGAGTATCACAGCCAGCCAACCAGGCATATCTTGTGCAGAAGGTAGTTGATCACAGAATGAGACTTCTACCAAATAGCATGCAAAGTACGTTACTGGACTACACTGCACCCCACCGAGCACACGCGCTTGTACTCCTAATTTAACAGGTTGTGTACGTGGACATAGACCCAGCATCGATGAGAAATCAAAGACATTGAGCTGATTTTCTGTTTTTTAATCATTAGAAAATGCACTAATAAGTGAATCTTGACACTGAGACCTAGCTTTAGGTACTGTGCATGCAGCACCAGAACCTGTCGCATTACCAAGTAAGCCCACCTAAGCAACTATCGGTGGGAAATTTGGTGTTGGACTCTAATAATATGTTGTTGGTTGCTACCCATAATTAATACTTGTTAATATGTATCCAGAACGTCCTCAGGACTGTGTAGCAATTTTGCTACGGGAATTAAAAACCTTTTTTGAAAACATGGACCAAACGCCTTATGCAATTGGTCAAGATTTATCAGATGCCTTATGTATCCATAACGTCCTCAGTACTGTGTAGCATATGGTCAAGATTCAGCTATTCTACTAAGATAAGCACATATAGTTGTGAATACGTACTATATACTCGTAAAGAAAGGTTTATCAGATGCATTATGCAATTGCATGTTCCTGCATTACCCAGAGCTAGCGATCCTATACGTAGGCAACCATTGCTGATTCAATTTGGCGTTTCAGACCAGACACTACCACTGCAAACTTTTGGTATATACCGAGGATACCACTACCGCTGCAAGATACTGATGCGCCCGCTACTCAGCTGGCCTGTGCTGGATGACACAAGTGTATTACGGCCATTCCATTCATAAGCTCGACGCGGTTGACATGTCCCTTGCTCGGACTCGTTCATTTTCCTGAAAAAAAAAAACAAAGCTCCCTATCAGTTCAGTGATGGAGCAAGAGTTGAATTGGAGATCGACCTGGATTACACATATATGCTACTCACGTTCTACTGCCTCACCGTGTGGTATGCATTTTCCTATTGCCTCATATTCCCAACCACACCATGCCAATTTTCTCATCTCTTTGAATTAACGACGTTCTCTCCTCTTCCTCTAGCTCTGCACTTCTCTCTTATCATGCATATGTCCAAGTAGCAGTACAAATGTTTTTCTTTTCTAACAATGCCAGTGAAATTTGCTGGGTTAGATCTTTTATTTGTTGCTATGCATTCACTGATCTAAATGATGGTATCTTGCACGGAAGATTTGATTACATTGCGAGTCATCACTCATCAGAACAATGAAAATGAATATATTGCTCAGAAGGTTGTTGACCACATAATGGAGAATTGAAATCTACCAAATAACATGCAACAAGCACATACTGGACAGCAAATGCTTATAAAGAGACGCGCACTTCCCTTTTGCCTCCTGTTCCCAACACACAAAGGCCAGCTTCCATGGCTGCTACTTCTTTTTTATTAATCCTCTGCGGCTCATCGCCAGCTCACTACCAGAGAACTCTCTATCCATCCTCCCTAATCGGTCACGGTTGGATTGGACCCGGTACCAATGGAAGCATTGGTACCGGGTCCAATCCCCAATAATTCTGCGCGCTCATTGGTACCGGGTGGTGGCACCACCCGGTACCTATGAGGCAACATTGGTACCGGGTGGTGTCACCACCCGGTACCAATGAGCCTCGGGGCCTTTGGTACCGGTTGGTGACACCAACCGGTACCAAAGGGACCCCCTTTGGTACCGGGTGGTGCCACCACCCGGTACCAAAGGGGCCCTGCGTATAAAGGGGCCTTCTTCCTCCCCCAGCCCGAGCCATGGCTCATTTCTTCATCCTCCATTGAGCTCGGGTTGGGGGAGCTCATGCCCGATTTTTTCATAACTTTTGGAGATTTTGCAAACCAAGTCTGCTAGAAGGTTAGCAACTTCATCCTCTCTCTTTTGACGTTTAGTATGGTCTATTTCATGCTCTATGTTTTGAGTAATTTGTGTTTTGTGGAATGGATTGAAATAAGAGATTTTAGATTGAATCTTCATTTTATTATGAATTTGTAATAGAGAATCAATATATAGTTAGTTGTTGCATGTGTGGAGATGATGCACAAATTTTTAGACATTGTTTTGATTTTTGGATTATTTGTAGAAACATTAAATGAATTTCATATTTATGCTTATTATGATTTTTAGATATTAGAAATGATATTCATATTTAGGGTTATTAGGATTTTTAGAGATTATAAATGAAATTCATATTTAGGCTTATTACGAAATTTAGAATTACATCTTTTTAGAGGCTTCAAATGACGTTGATATTTAGGGTTATTAGGATTTTTTGAGATTATAAATGATATTCTTATTTAGTTAGATTTTAAATTCAATTTTACTTCTCATAGTTGTCAATAGAAAATAGAATTTTACTTCTAGTTATTTGAGAATGCATGAGACCTAGGAATAATGGATAGTTTTTTTGTAATATACTAATATGTTATGTCAAAATTAAAAAAAATCAAGTGTTCTAGAATCAACATGGATACTGCCGCTGGAGGAAGTGGTGATGATGGTAGGGGTAATCATCGTTCCTCTGCTGGCAAGGGGAAAACCACCGTCAACCCTCAACCGAAGCCAAAGAAAAAAGGAGCGTTGCATAGAGCAATGGTTCGATATTTGCAAAGGAAGCATGAAGATGATGTTGCGGCAGGCTTAGAACCTCCGTTTGATGGTCGTTATGCTCCACCGCCAGTTGCGGGTCAAACAACTCCACCTCCAGACCCAAAGAATACGCCCAAAGATGCTTAAATACCACCGCCTGTCATAATGTGATCTATGTCTGTATTTGTTTTTCAAATTAATAAGTTTTTCCCAAGCAAGAACAAAACCTACGTACGATTTGTAATTTAATTTCTGCGCGTGTCTTTAGAAATACATCTTTTTGGTGGCATCAAATGATGTTGATGTTTACGGTTATTAAGATTTTTAGAGATTATATATGATATTCTTATTTAGGTTTATTACGAACTTTAGAAATTGGGGATGAATTTTTCATTGTATTTTGTGAATAGATGAATCGGCAATGGATGTACAACGCGGATAGACGCTCATCTGACTTCATTAATGGCGTTCATCAATTCCTCGACGCGGCAGAGGCTAACTCGACCTCGGGTTTTATATGCTGTCCATGCAAGGTCTGTGAGATAAGAAGGATTATCACATCTCGAAGAAGGTGGTCCACACACACTTGCTTATGAGTGGTTTCATGCCTAACTATATCTGTTGGACCAAACACGGCGAAGCGGGGATACTCTTTGAAGAAGGTGATGAAGAAGGTGACGACAACATCCCGGACTTTGCACAATACGGTGCCTTTGCAGATGATACGGCAATGGGCGAGGGTGAAGCAGTTGCAGAGGATGAGGATGATGACGCCTTAGGTGGCATGATCCGTGATGAAGAGAAAGACTGCGAAAGTGCGAAAGAGCGGGAGAAGATGAACCGTTTGTTGGAGGACCACAAAATATTGTTGTACCCAGATTGCAAAGAGGACCAGAAAAAATTGGGTACCACACTGGAACTGTTGCAATGGAAGGCAACTAATGGCTTGTCTGACAAAGGTTTTGGAGAGATATTGAAAATGATAAAGAAGATGCTTCCAGAGGGCAACACATTGCCCGAAACAACATACGAAGCAAGAAAAATCGTTTGCCCTCTAGGACTGGAAGTACAAAAGATACACGCATGTCCCAATGATTGTATCCTTTATCGGGGCAAGTCGTACGAATCTTTGGACGCCTGTCCGGTTTGCAATTGCTCGCGGTATAAAATCAGGCGAGACGACCCTGGTGATGTTGAGGGAGAGGCCCCCAAGAAAAGAGTCCCTGCCAAGGTGATGTGGTATTTCCCTATAATACAACGTCTGAAGCGCTTGTTCAGAAACAAAGAGCATGCTAAATTGCTGCGGTGGCACAAAGAGGATCGGAGGGAAGACAATATGTTGAGACACCCCGCTGATGGGTCGCAATGGAGAAAAATCGACAGAGCGTTCCCAGACTTCCCAGACAACGTCTGAATCGCTCAATTGGACTCCCTTTCTGCTCCTTCTTCCAGTGCAGCTCGTGAATTGTAAATAACTTTTAAATGCTCTAACTTTTGTATTGGCCGATCTCAAATGTTTATATGTAAATGTTCGAAAAAAATGCAATCAAAGTTGGGTCAAAATCAATTGACAATTGCGACGACTTCAATCTTATTGCGTGAAAGATCGTGTACGACATATGACATATGACGAGCAGACACGTAGACGCGTAGATTTGTATATAACTAACCCAAATATCAAACATTTTAAAAAAATAACCAAAAGAGCCTTTGGTACCGGTTGGTAACACCAACCGGTACCAAAGGCCCTCCCCCGAACGCCTACGCGGGGGGGTCCTTTGGTACCGGTTGGTGTTACCAACCGGTACCAAAGGCTCCCTTTGGTACCGGGTCTGGACCCGGTACCAAAGGCCGCCCCCCTTTAGTCACGGCTTCGCGGTACCGGTTCCAGAACCGGTACCTATGAGGGTTACGAACCGTGACCGATCGAGCGTTCTCCAGTAGTGGCTTCCCTGTTCCCAACAGTAAGTGGAGACTAGTTATATATCCAGCTACTTGTAGAGCCATTTGTGAGAGGAGTAGCATTATGGGATCCACATATGGTTCTCCAGCTTTGCTTGTGCTCCTAAAACTGAACTTATGGATTGTATTTGGAATTTTTCCCTATCACAGATTTATTGATTAACTCTAAATTTAATGCTACATCTAAAGTTATTGAACCAGAACAAAATATCGGCTCAAGTAAACAAAATCTATATATATGGACCCAATGAACAAACATGTGTCAAATAAACAACAGGATGCATTGTTGTTTTAATATAGGAGAGAATTTGATCCATAGCTGATCCACCCAATATTTTTTGGCGAACAATTAGAGGATGTGGAAGGCGTGATCGCTAGAAGGTTTTGCCCCAACCTGGCAAACCATAATATTTTCAGACAGGCGCAATCTAATCCGTTTCCAAACACTACCATGGTGATTTTTCGCTATACGGTAGCGCTACTTCCCACGCAGAATGAGAGCCTACTACTACAACGGAGGATTGACTCATAGAGATACTATTGTAAGGTGTATGAGTCAGCTTGCACGTACCACACACTCACTTCTTCATTTCCTAAAAAAAACACAGCTGTCTATCAGTTCACTAACCGAGGAAGAGTTGAATTGCAAGGCGGATTACATGTGCTACACACCCTTCCATCATTCCTACAGTGGCGTGTATTTCCCTTTCGCCTCATATTCCCAACCAGACTTAGGGTGTGTTTGGTTGGGCTGTGAGCTGTGGAAAAATCTGTTGTGGCCTTTGCTATGGAAAAGCAGCTGTGAGATGCCAGCTATGTGAAAGTTGAAAGCTGTTTGGCTGAAACAGCTGTAAAACTATAGGTTTGGTAAGAAATGTTTTAATGCCCCTAGGACCTAAGACAATTTATATACAAATTGATCGTAAAAAATATGTGTTTACATGTCCAATACGCTATTTTCAAATTTACATACAAAATTAATAAATATAATTATAATTCAACTAATATATTTTCTTTTTCTTTTTTCTTTCCATTCTCTTTTCTCTTTTTCTCACTTCCTTCTTTTCTTTTCCTTTTTTCTCTCCCATCCCTTTTCTCTTTTTCTCCCTTCCTTCATTTCTTTTCCTTTTCTTCTCCCTTACCCGTTCATCCGAAGCTCGGAGATGGGAGCTCGGTCGGTCGCTGGGCTCCTCCACGGCGGAGCCCTAGGCTCCTTTGCGGGGCCGAGCAAGGATGCTGCTACGCTCCTCCACGGGGCCAAACAGTGGCGCTAGTGGCAAGGCACCGCCGGGTTTCTCGACGGCTGAGTGTCGAGCTCTCTTTCATTTGTGTTGCCGAGCAGGGGACGGGTGGAAAAGAGCGTTCAGGGGTGAGCTGAGCTCCCGACAACTGCCTCCCCCCGCATCTACCACCAACCCGAGCTCTTCGCTGGCCCAGATTCACCGTCATGGGTAGGCCTCCACTAATTCTCGCGCCCTTGTCTTCCCCATGAGTACCCACACCCATTCAACCCCTCACCGGCCTCTCTCATCCGCTATGCAGGAACGGAGGAGATGAGGGAGGAACTGGGCTACTGCACCTCGCCTGGGAAGACCAAAGGAGGAGAGAGGGAAGCGGAGAGGGCCACTGCCAGCATGGCCGGCCGGCCGGCGCGTCTGACCCTCTTGCGCTGCCGGAATGGGGAACAGGCACGGCTGCGAGAGGGAGCGTGCGCCGCCGCGAGAGAGAGTTGATGGGGAAGAAAAGAAATGAAGGGGTACGTGCCTTAGGAGTGGCGGGTGGGTAATTTCTTTGAACTTACCGTTTCACAGTCGGAGAAAGCAGAGACGAGCGGCTATGGATTTTGTACTGAGGAGGAAGCTGCTTTTGTCCAAAGCCACCCATGGATTGGTAGCCTTCGATGGGCTTTTAGCCTTTTTTGTGAAGCAAAAGCAGGTTGGAAGCCCAACCAAAGGCACCCTTTGGTTGCAGCTTTTCCTTGCTCTTTGAATCGATATTATATCTTCTACTTTTGGCGTATGACCAGACATGTATAGAAATATGAGGACCCAGCAGTGCTTGTCCGGTTGGAAAAAAGGAAGAAAAGAACCAGCAGACTTCAAGTCTCATGCGCACGTACGACCAAACTAAGTAGCACACGACCAAATTAAACTGAGGAGCTCACTGCTAACTTGCTAAATTTGGGGAGTTTTATAGTGAATTCAGGTCATTTTGACAAGGTTTTGAGAAGATACTTGATTAGGGAACCAATCTTTGAAATCAAAGTTCCCTAATTTGCATAATCTAGTCAATAAGAAACATGCCACTGTTGCCGTCATTTTTAGTACTACTCTAAATATTTCATGTAGGAGATCTTTGGTGGGAGTTAAGTTAATAGAATTGAACAATTTAGTGGCTACCATACTTAATATGAACCTTCAAGGTGTGGAAGTGATGTGTTCCCGTTGTCACTTCATAAAAATAATATCTTCATTGTTCACTCTATTTAAAAATTATCTTATTAGTACGGGTGTTAGAGTAACCAAGATATTTGGTGAATGAAAAATACCATTAAAGATTAAAAAATCTTTATGTGGTATTCAAAAAATGGAATCATCTTCAAAGGATAACTTAGCTAGAAGAAATTGGAATGTGAACAAATATTGCAGTTTGTGTAGTTTTGCATAAACTATTAATGATATTTTCTTTAAGTGTGCCTATGCCCTATGGTAAGTTTTTGGAGGGCTCTACATATTGTATTTGGAATTTTCCCAACAACAAGTTCATTTATTGTTACTAACGAGAGCCACAACGCTATGTTGGGATATTTGGAACACAAGGAAAGAAATGGTTTTTGATAAATATCAACCTAAACATTTTTGCATGTACTATTCAGGAGGACATACAAGCTCCGTCTTTGGGCCAAGCAGCAGTGAAGTGAAGGCAACCAAGACTTTCTTGTATCTGCATGCCGCACGTTGGATATGCCTAATTTACGCTTCTTCATGACGCGTGGATGATCTTTTAGTTTAAGGATTGGTGTTTAAGTTAATGTTTAAGTTAAAGAACTATGTGTGAAGATCTTGATACTCTTTTAATATTGTGGGTCTGATCCTTCTTTTCTAAAGAAGGTGAAGCCGGAGTTCTTTTCTATTATCTAAAAAAATCTGATGTGCACTTCCCTTTTGCCTCCAATTCGCAACACACAATGACAGCTTTTTTCCCTTTGCTACTACACTTTTTATTAATTCTTCTGAATTGCATAGCCTACTAGTATGCGGTGAGTGTTGGCACTTCATTGGGCTGTGTAACTGGAAAATGGAAACATTATATAGGCGGTCAATCATACTGCATTAGCAGTGCTATTGGACCTTTAACGGGGGTGTTTCACTACGGGAAACCTCAGGTTTGCCGAGTGTCTGAAACACTCGGCAAAGGGCCAAATACACTCGGCGAAGCCTTTGCCGAGTGTTACACTCGGCAAAGAGCACTCGGCACCGCTCGGGTCGGCAAAGGGGCTCTTTGCCGAGTGTATTATTTCGGGCACTCGGCAAAGGCTTTGCCGAGTGCCTGGGCCCACACTCGGCAAAAAAGGCACATAACGGCCTTGCGGACGGCGCGCCATCGTTTGCTGACGTCACGCCGACGTGGCGGCGACGGCGGCGGACGGCTGACGGCGGGCCTTTGCCGAGTGCCACCTGGCAACACTCGGCAAAGAGCCAGGCTTTGCCGAGTGTTGCCACGCGGCACTCGGCAAAGCTCCAACCTTTGCCGAGTGTCACGGGTAACACACTCGGCAAAGCTTGAGCATAAGGCCGGCTCTTGGTGCACCTTTGCCGAGTGCCCGAAATAATACACTCGGCAAAGGCTCGGCACTCGGCAAAGGTGCACCATAATGTAACAGAAATGGCACCTTTGCCGAGTGTATGGTCAAAAACACTCGGTAAAGGGCCTCTTTGCCGAGTGTACACTCGGCAAAGGTGCCAAACTGCCCCTGTTTCATTTGTTTGCTCAGGTATAACGTGCCCCCACTGAAAATACATCACAGGCAGTTCATATAGATATATATATACATTACAGGCAGTTCATATAGATAAAATCCACAACCATAAATCCACAATAACCATAGCAAATAGTATGTCATCCACAAATAGTATCTCATCCACAACCATAAATCCACAATAACAAGCACAGTAAAGTTTATTCGTTCACAAACACACTAAGTTCATAATCACAAAGTTCATAAGCACAGCATCACTGAGTAGGCCCAGGCGGTGGGCCGAACAGACTGCGGCTGAGGCGTGTCGGCATGTCTTCTTCCGCCGCAGGAGCCTCGTTCGACGCCGCCGCCGATCCAGCAAAGTTCTGCACAAGTTTTAGGACAGAAACAAAGTAGAGCTAAGTTTTCTAAGCTACGGTTGTGAATCTAAGTTTTCTAAGGTTGTCATTGATCGAAATGAAATTATAAAGTTTCAGCGGTGACTCACAAGAGAATATGTCGGAGGTGGCATCACTGGCGGGGCGAAAGTCATCGGAGGCGGAGGCGGAGATCGGCCCATGTCCCTTGCCATGCCGTTGAACCAGTTGTACCACTCGGTCATCTGCTGCATGCGGAGCCGCTCGGCCTCGTCCCGCTGCCTTTGCTCCTCGTCCCGCCGCCTTTGCTCTTGCTCCCGCCACTGCCGCTCTTCATCCAGCCGGGCCTCTAGCATGGTCGTTCTCCTCCTCTCCTCCTCTAGCTGGGCCTGCAATATTCCATCAAAGCGTTAGAATTCAACGGTAAGGAAAAATGAACTAAAGTGTAATAAAGCAGAAATAACCTGGATTAGTTGCATGTTGAAGTGGCTAGCGGTCTGCGGCTGGCGTATGTCGGGGTTAGCGCTACCGGCTTTGATCTGGGAGAGAGTGGGGGTACTGGCCGTGTCGATCGTGCTGTCGCCGACGGCGTACCTCCCATGCCTCTTGCCTCCTGCCATCCTCATGATGACTTCTCCATCAAGAGGCGCGGCGGCCGGATCCCACTCAGGCCCATGCTTTTGGCGTCCCATCTCCGAGTAGGTGGTGAGGCGGGCGTGGACCATGGGATTGCTGTACGCCTCCGGCCCGGCTTCGGGGTTGTAGCGGACTTCGGACGTGGCCCTGCCCATGTGGGACACGGCAATAGCCTGGAAGTCAGTCAGCTCCTCGCCTCCATGTGCCGCCGACTACAAAACACAAAAAAACAATATGATTACAAATATTGCAGAATTGAGCGTTTCAATTATAAAATGAGATGTCATACCCATCTTTGTTTGTACTCGGGGAGGGTAAGGCTGCCCTGGTGGTGTGCTGGACCTGGCATCAGCAAACGGCGCTCCCGGGCAGCCAGGTGTGCCTCCATCCACTCAGGGGAGCACCAGTAGGCCACCCACTTCTCCCAAGCCTGGGGATGCGAGGCACACCACCAGGGAATCACCTACGCAGGATGATGTAGAAGAAGATTAGATTATACGTGCTTAATCATATAAGGAATCGTAATTAAAGTTTTATATTTACCGAGATGTATTGATCGTGGGTCAGGTAAATGGTTCTGGCTTGCTCTTTGGAGTACTTTGTGCCTCTGTCCTTCCAGTAGTCAATGACGGCCTGGATCCGCGCCTCGTAGTACATGTCCTTGACCAGTTTGTGAGCCGCCCTCTTTGCCTGCTCACCCGCCTCCACCTCGTGGCCCGGGGCGCATCTGTAAAAATCCTACATATATATGCGATATAGTGGTGACAAATGTAGAAAGCATGCATATATATATAGATGTGTTGAAATATGTATTGCGGGAAACACTTACCCACAGCTCGGCAAGCACCCGCTGGGCCTTGTTGGGGAAGCTCCTGCCCTCCCGGTCCTCTTGGTCGTCCGTGGCGTCGTAGTAGTGGGCGAACGACTCCGCCGGCTCCTGGACTCCTTGGTGCGTAACTATGCCAGGGAAGTTTGCCCTGCACAGAAGACCCAGGATGCCGTTGACCTTCCGGCTGTGAGAAGCACCCCGCTCTACCACGTCCCAACCCCTGCAAAGTGATCAAGATAGATTGTTAGTTTCTATAGTGATATTCAACATATTAAATAAAAATAGAATGATAACATATAAAGTTTATTACCTTGCACCGCTAGGTCGGATCATCGGACGGTGTGCTGGGGGTATCGGCCGCCTCGGGAGTTGGGATGGACCGCGCGCCCATAATCGGGCGTTAGAAGCGGAACCCTCCCCGGACCCCTCCCCCGCATCCCCCTCTCCTCCTCCGACGACTCCACCTCGCCCTCCACCACCGCGGGAGGAACCTCCTCCTCAGACGAAGACGAGGACGAAGGTACAGGGGTCGGTACCGTGCCCTTCCGTCGACCCCTGCGTCCACCCTTCCCTCGCCCCCTGGCTCCACCGCTCCCAGACCCTGAAGGTGCCTCCTCCTCACGTGACCCCTCCGGTAAAGGGACTTCACGTTCCTAACTCCGCCCACCATCTGCATTGAAAAAGGCAAAATAAACATAATTAGAAAGATATGCAAAATATAATGAGAAATAGAAGCAAACTGAGCAAAATATATAAAGTAATTAACATGCATGGTATTACAAATAAAAAATAGCTAGGATCATACATGTATTAGAAATAATCATCGTGATCGAGATTTTCTTCTTGGTTCTCATCATCACTATCACGCATTTCGAGATCCTCATGCCCGTGCTCCTCAGGTTCTTCCATCTCATCATCACTCTCAACGCCTAAAAGCATGTTTTCAAGTAACTGCACGTCCTTCAAGTTAAGAACCACATCTCCATCGTCCACTTGTTCATTCATTTGCTCTACTTCCATTTCGTCCACTTCGGTTAAGTCTATCACAAAACTCCCTTCTAGCCCATCTTCTTGAAAGAACTCTCCGGCATACGTGTTTGGATCGAAGTTGTAATCGTCATTGTTTGGGACTGGTAGTTTTCCGTGTGGTGATACCTTGTACACAACATCCCAACCCTGAAGACGCTTGTCGGTTGTGCACGGATACGAGAGGTAATAAACCTGTGTGGCCTGTTGAGCCACAATATATACATCTTCTCCGGCATAGACGGATGATGGTTGAATTTCAACTAGCCCAACGTTAGGGGTCCGTCTCACAGCTGAGGGATCAA
>CM014277.1:9221860-9234143 GCA_004135705.1 Alloteropsis semialata
TGTCGTGCTTCAAGCGTATCTTTTGACTTTCCGTAAGTACCAAGGAACCCTAGCACGTTTACGCAAAGATTTTTCGTCAGGTGCATCACATCAATTGCGTGGCGTACATCTAAGACCTCCCAATATGGTAGGTCCCAGAATATTGACTTTTCTTCCACATGGGCGCCTTTCCATTTTCACTTGCCGCTGGCTGGCTGCCAGGTCCCTTCCCAAAGACCACCTTCACATCTTTTACCATAGCAAATACATATTTTCCATCCCGATGCCTTGGTTTGCTACGACCTTCCGCCTCAAAATGCTTTCCTTTTTTTCTCAGCGGATGTTTCTCAGAAAGGAATCGACGATGGCCCATATACACACACTTTCTACAATGTTTCAGATAAATGCAGTCGGTGTGTTCTAGGCAATGTGTGCATGCTTTGTATCCTTTGTTTGACTGTCCCGACAGGTTACCAAGTGCAGGCCAATCATTGATGGTCACAAACAGTAATGCTCTTAGGTTAAATTCCTCTTGCTTGTGCTCATCCCACGCCTTTACACCATCTTTGCCCCACAACAACAAAAGTTCCTCAATCAATGGCCTTAGATACACATCAATGTCGTTGCCAGGCTGCTTTGGCCCTTGGATTAGCACTGGCATCATAATGAACTTCCGCTTCATGCACATCCACGGAGGAAGGTTGTACATACAAAGAGTCACGGGCCAAGTGCTGTGTACTGCTCATATCACCGAAAGGATTCATGCCATCCGTACTCAAACCAAATCTTATGTTCCTTGCATCTTCTGCGAAGTCTGGGAACGCTCTGTCGATTTTCTCCATTGCGACCCATCAGCGGGGTGTCTCAACATATTGTCTTCCCTCCGATCCTCTTTGTGCCACCTCAGCAATTTAGCATGCTCTTTGTTTCTGAACAAGCGCTTCAGACGTTGTATTATAGGGAAATACCACATCACCTTGGCAGGGACTCTTTTCTTGGGGGCCTCTCCCTCAACATCACCAGGGTCGTCTCGCCTGATTTTATACCGCGAGCAATTGCAAACCGGACAGGCGTCCAAAGATTCGTACGACTTGCCCCGATAAAGGATACAATCATTGGGACATGCGTGTATCTTTTGTACTTCCAGTCCTAGAGGGCAAACGATTTTTCTTGCTTCGTATGTTGTTTCGGGCAATGTGTTGCCCTCTGGAAGCATCTTCTTTATCATTTTCAATATCTCTCCAAAACTTTGTCAGACAAGCCATTAGTTGCCTTCCATTGCAACAGTTCCAGTGTGGTACCCAATTTTTTCTGGTCCTCTTTGCAATCTGGGTACAACAATGTTTTGTGGTCCTCCAACAAACGGTTCATCTTCTCCCGCTCTTTCGCACTTTCGCAGTCTTTCTCTTCATCACGGATCATGCCACCTAAGGCGTCATCATCCTCATCCTCTGCAACTGCTTCAACCTCGCCCATTGCCGTATCATCTGCAAAGGCACCGTATTGTGCAAAGTCCGGGATGTTGTCGTCACCTTCTTCATCACCTTCTTCAAAGAATATCCCCGCTTCGCCGTGTTTGGTCCAGCAGATATAGTTAGGCATGAAACCACTCATAAGCAAGTGTGTGTGGACCACCTTCTTCGAGATGTGATAATCCTTCTTATTCTCACAGACCTTGCATGGACAGCATATAAAACCCGAGGTCGAGTTAGCCTCTGCCGCATCGAGGAATTGATGAACGCCATTAATGAAGTCAGATGAGCGTCTATCCGCGTTGTACATCCATTGCCGATTCATCTATTCACAAAATACAATGAAAAATTCATCCCCAATTTCTAAAGTTCGTAATAAACCTAAATAAGAATATCATATATAATCTCTAAAATCTTAATAACCGTAAACATCAACATCATTTGATGCCACCAAAAAGATGTATTTCTAAAGACACGCGCAGAAATTAAATTACAAATCGTACGTAGGTTTTGTTCTTGCTTGGGAAAAACTTATTAATTTGAAAAAAAAAATACAGACATAGATCACATTATGACAGGCGGTGGTATTTAAGCATCTTTGGGCGTATTCTTTGGGTCTGGAGGTGGAGTTGTTTGACCCGCAACTGGAGGTGGAGCATAACGACCATCAAACGGAGGTTCTAAGCCTGCCGCAACATCATCTTCATGCTTCCCTTGCAAATATCGAACCATTGCTCTATGCAACGCTCCTTTTTTCTTTGGCTTCGGTTGAGGGTTGACGGTGGTTTTTCCCTTGCCAGCAGAGGAACGATGATTACCCCTACCATCATCACCACTTCCTCCAGCGGCAGTATCCATGTTGATTCTAGAACACTTGATTTTTTTTAATTTTGACATAACATATTAGTATATTACGAAAAAAACTATCCATTATTCCTAGGTCTCATGCATTCTCAAATAACTAGAAGTAAAATTCTATTTTCTATTGACAACCATGAGAAGTAAAATTGAATTTAAAATCTAACTAAATAAGAATATCATTTATAATCTCAAAAAATCCTAATAACCCAAAATATCAACGTCATTTGAAGCCTCTAAAAAGATGTAATTCTAAATTTCGTAATAAGCCTAAATATGAATTTCATTTATAATCTCTAAAAATCCTAATAACCCTAAATATGAATATCATTTCTAATATCTAAAAATCATAATAAGCATAAATATGAAATTCATTTAAAGTTTCTACAAATAATCCAAAAATCTAAACAATGTCTAAAAATTTGTGCATCATCTCCACACATGCAACAACTAACTATATATTGATTCTCTATTACAAATTCATAATAAAAATGAAGATTCAATCTAAAATCTCTTATTTCAATCCATTCCACAAAACACAAATTACTCAAAACATAGAGCATGAAATAGACCATACTAAACGTCAAAAGAGAGAGGATGAAGTTGCTAACCTTCTAGCGGACTTGGTTTGCAAAATCTCCAAAAGTTATGAAAAAATCGGGCATGAGCTCCCCCAACCCGAGCTCAATGGAGGATGAAGAAATGAGCCATGGCTCGGGCTGGGGGAGGAAGAAGGCCCCTTTATACGCAGGGCCCCTTTGGTACCGGGTGGTGGCACCACCCGGTACCAAAGGGGGCCCCTTTGGTACCGGTTGGTGTCACCAACCGGTACCAAAGGCCCCGAGGCTCATTGGTACCGGGTGGTGACACCAGCCGGTACCAATGTTGCCTCATAGGTACCGGGTGGTGCCACCACCCGGTACCAATGAGCGCGCAGAATTATTGGGGATTGGACCCGGTACCAATGCTTCCATTGGTACCGGGTCCAATCCAACCGTGACCGATTAGGGAGGATGGATAGAGAGTTCTCTGGTAGTGGCTGCTAAAAGCACACAACATCAATTTCACAGAATTTTTTTTCATGAAACAATATAATTTAATCCTTTTTGCAGAAATTGTTAAGGAAGAAATTTTTTCCTGCATTGAAAACAGGGCTAGGCTTGGCACATTTGGTTGAAGGACTAATGCAATTGGCCCTTGTTTCTACCGTCCATGGATGCATGAGCCCAGCAGGTCCAAGTTTTTGTTACCATTAAATATTTAACTGCCTCACAGATTTTCATCAATGCATATGCTTGTTGGCTGTTGCATGAGTATATATTGATTGATGGCGCTCATTTTTTCAATCAACTACCTTCCACGCAATATGTTCACGATTGTAATGACTGATCGACAGAAAATCTTCCGTGCAAGATACAACATTTAGATCGTGAATGCATGCATGGCAACAGAGGATCTCCTACCGACAATTGTTTTTTGAGAAATTCTACGTACATAGAATACAGGGCTTAAAGACCAGGCCAATTTGGTTGAAGGCCTAATGCTATTGGGTCTTGTTTGCACCATCCATGGATGAGCCAAGGTCCAAGGTTTTGTTAAGGACTGTTGTCCACTGTCAGACATATTTTTTCGTCAATGCTTGTTGCATTGCATGAATATTGATTTATGTCACCCATTTTTTTGATCAACTACCTTGCACGCAATATATTCACGATTGTGATGAATGATCGACCAGCAAATCTTCCTTGCACGATACAACATTTAGATCAGTGAATGCATGACAACAAATGATTTCCTACCAACTATTTTCATTGCAATTGATAGGAAAAAGAAAAATGTTTGCGCTGCTACTTGGGACAACATGCATATGGCTCCTTATTATATGGTGTTGCATTGCCCCCCCTTTCAGTGTACAGTGAAGCTCCACAAAGTTTCAGCATCCAGCAAAGTGTAGGACTTTTTTTTCCCCTGAATAAACGACAGGAGCACTGCCAGTGCATTGGCAGGGGGAAAGAAAAGCACATATGTTTAGCAAGTTAGCACAGTGAGCTCCTCAGTTTGGCCGTGTGCTTGAGAATTGAAGACCCTGCTATTTCTAAGGATATCTAAGGATAGCCGCAATCAACCAAGGCCTAAGAAATATGGTTTATTTGGGTCGTAGTCTAAAATTCAAAAAAAAGAGAGAAAAATTTAGGCACTAGTCTAAAAAAAAATTAGCGATGGCAATTCCGTATAGCTAGCATTGCCGACCGCCGGAGTAACATTTTAGACTTTTTTTTTTGTTAGTTTTTAGATATAGCAATGCAATATATAGTATATTGTTGGAGATGCTCTAACCAGAAGCTGCTAGCAGCTGGTTTTCGCTGGCTAAGACACCTAATATAAATATTAGCTCTAGCCGGCCTAGTGGATTTCAGAGTACTATACTGATGTTTAGCTGCGCCTGTGGTATCACATGGGCGTCAGCAAATGGTTTTGAGGCTCGAGACATTATCATAAGGAAGTTGACCAAGACCACAATGGACATTAGTAGTACTCAATATAATCCGACCACTAAACTAATGCTAGGATTCAATCTTCCAAAGGCGAGCTATATGCAGTGCAGGTGCTTAGCTTGGTTCCCTGTTGACAATGAGAACCTATATAGATTCCAACTGCTCCTTGACACGGGCACACGGCAAGCGGCTTTTGAGGGCTGCAACGTGCACGCATGTTCGCACCACTGGAGATGCTATTTATTAATTAGAGCATCTCCAGTAGTCTCCCAATAACTAGTTAATGGGAATATCCCAATAACTCTTTTATGATTATTGGGAGAGTTACTTTTACAGTCTCCCAATAATCTTGTCCCAATCCGACAACCGTATTTGGAGACATAACTCCTCTCTATTTGGGGAGAGTTGTGGTGGATTATTGGTTTGTCCCAATAATCTTTGGGGGAAAGGGAAAGATCAAGGGGATCTGCTGGAGCACTATTTTTCCAATAACTCTCCCAATATGATAGTTGGATTGGGAAATGAGAGACTGCTGGAGATGCTCATAGAAGGCTCCAAGACCGGTAGCGGTGCGCCCCGGCCGCCTTCATGTAATAAGGTACCTTAAGCACCATCACTCAAATCCAATCACCATTTCTAACAGCTCACAGCGCACAAACACACCCCTGCACTGCACCCTTTGCTCCTTTGCTCCTAGAGATTCAATGGAGATATTGCTGGGGGCACTTCCAAGCCTCCTCCCAAAGCTCGCAGAACTGCTTGCCAGCGAGTACAACCTGCAGAAGGAGGTGAAGGGGGGGATCATCTTTCTCCAAGCTGAGCTCGAGAGCATGAAGGCTGCCCTGGAGGACATCTCCAAGACCCCAGCGGACAAGCTTCCAAGTCAGGACAAGATCTGGGCCAGGAATGTGAGAGAGCTGTCCTACGACATAGAGGACAATATCGACACATTCATGGTGCAAGTCAAGGAAAGTGAGGTGGCCAGAAAGCATGGCTTCAAGATGTTCATTGATAAGGCCCTTGGTTCCTTGATGCAGCCAGCGCTTCGCCGCAAGATTTCTACCGACATCAGAGACATCAAGAGCCGTGTCATTGAGGTGCATGAGAGGCGCCGCAGGTATGAGGTGAACCATAGTGTTGATAAGCCTGTCAAAGTGGATCCTCGTGCGTTGGTTCGGTATGAGCAAGTAGCAAAGCTAGTTGGCACTGATGAGGCCAGAGACGAGATAATCAAGATCCTGACAAAAGGCAATAACGAAGTGTCGTCTAAGCACCAAGACAAGATAGTTTCTATTGTGGGATTTGGAGGTCTGGGAAAGACAACTCTTGCGAATGCGGTGTATAAAAAGCTTAGCTCGCAGTTTGATTGCTCAGCTTTTGTGTCGGTGTCTCAGACTCCTGATATGGATAAATTGTTCAAGGATATGTTCTATCAGCTTGCCAAGAACAATACTGCAAGTATCAATGTTATCGATCAACTAAGAGAATTCCTTCAGTACAAAAGGTATGAACACGTAGCCCTCAATTTATTATGTGTGTGTTTTTGTTTTTTTTTTGTCGTTGCAATCAAAGTCAAATCTTGACTGACAAATATGAATCAGAATTTCTATCTTACTTTAACAACCACTCAAGTTTATCTGTGTTCCTTTACTTACCACACCATCTCTTTTGGTGGGTTCTGCCATTAACTGACAACCCTTAGCCTGTACTGTCTAGCCTTTGGTACTCTTGAGCTCTTTTCTCCACCCATCAAAGAGTCTTCTGCAACCAGTAAATGATGTGCAGTGTCTGCTGGTGCTGGATACACACATCAAAGAGTTTTAGGGGGTGTTTAGTTCGTGAAACTTGCGAAACTAGTTTTCAAACTTACAACCTTGGAAGTTGGAACTAATAAACATCCTTTTCAACTAGTTTACAAAGTTGCAAAAGTAACGCATTGGAAAACGTGTCTCCTCTCTCGTGAAATGCTTCCCAATGCAACTATTGCAACTTTGCCAACTTTAGCACTTTTGCAAACTAGTTTCCAAAGTTTGCCAACTTTCACGAACTAAACACCCCCTTAGAGGAAATAAAGCAGATGAAACTTTTGCACTCCTAGTAATAATCTCTATGTGAGCAAAACAAGAAGCTTTGTTGAGGAGGCCAGGGCCCTGTTTGGATCTGCTTCTCAACCAGCTTAAAATTAAAAATAAGCTCGGGACGTGCCAAACGCGGAGCTTCTCCATAGCTTCTTCCAGCAGCGCTTCTCCGAAATAAACCGGACAGCTTTTTCACCATGCGGGGGGTGAGCGGCTTCTCGCAGCTTTTATCCGCGTCCGCGCCTCCCTCCGTGCCCCCGCTCGCTCCGGCGAGCTCCTCGGGCTAAACAAGGGAGCTGGTGGTGGGCGCCATGAGGCATGCCCGTTGCCCAGCTACTGAGCTCGACCTCCAAGGCTCCAAGCCCCGCATCCGGTTTCCGTTGACGGTCGTGGGTGAGCCGCGAGCGGATGAGAACGACGTACCACCGCCGGGCTTTCCTCTCCAGTCGATTTTTTTTTTCAATTTACAGGTAGGTCCCATATGTCAGGACAAGAAAAAAGCAGTGAAAAAGCTGGGCTGCCAAACATCTAGCTTTTCATCTCTAGAATTTCTTGGAAAAGCTGCTTCTGTGGGCAGCTGCCAGAAAAGCTGCTTAAAATTAATTTTAAGTGGTACCAAACAGGGCCAAGAAATAGCTAACAAAAACAGTTACCAGCCCAATAAAAAGAATTTAATGATAGATTGTTAGAAAGGGACAAAAACAATCATTCACTGTTCAACATATGTTCTTTCCAACTGCACAGGTTTGTTGGTCTAAAAACAACACATAATTTATTAAAAACATATGGAATGCCTGTTTATTTCCACTCAAGATTATATAATCCAGCTTAAAATTTGAAAATAATCTCTCAAGGAGACAAACACTCTAGCTTCTTCATCATATTATATATACCCTCTAGATTATAATAATCCATAAGATGCTGAGAATATGTTTATTTCAGATTATATAATCTTGCTTGCAAACAAACAAACAGAGATTTGAAATTGCTGCAAGAAGATTTAAAATTGCTCAATCCAAACATGCATGTTCCTATCTGATGGATAAAATGGATACAGATATACAGCTTGCAGTGAAATTACTATTGACTTCGATAGACTAACAGCAGACGTAAGTCCATACCTGAATAAGCAACTATGTGAACCAACTTAGTCTGAATGCTGCTATCGTTCATAAAAATATATTAACCCTGTGATCACAGAACATATAGCACTAAATATCTCTACATAATTTGGATGTTCAAGGTCACTTAAAAGATTGAAGAGGGACATAAGACTCTGCGCAACCTATATGAAGCAGAAATAACACTATGAGCACATTTGAATAAATATTTAAAAATTTCTATATGAATTGTTAATTAGCATGTAAGGTCAAATCAGATTGTCATTAATATTGTAAATTGGATCACCAGGTTAAATTTTCTATGTGCAATTGTAGGGATTAACATATACTGTTTGGCTGCACCATATATTTTAAATAGACTTATGACATATTGAGGAAAATGAGATGCTACTGTGCAGTCCAATTAATTAAAAGAAATATCCTGCCATACAAATTAATTTCAGCTTAGAATTCCATACTTGATACTCTCCATCATCTTCTTACTCAATTTTTTGTTTGGTGTGAGAAATGAAATGGGTTGATCCATCACGACCTCGTCCCTCACTATCTAATAATTAATATAAGCAGGAGGAATGGAGTAATTCAACTAAAATTCATAAGAGGAACTCATAATGGATCACTTAATCGAGGGTGGGGTGGTTCCTCTATCAAACCAAACATAGACACCACATAAAAAATAATCTTTGTCCTTGATTTGCTTGGTGACATGTTTTCGTCTTTTTCCGTACTATATATGCAGGTACTTCATTATTATTGATGACATATGGGAAATATCATATTGGAATATGATTAGATGTGCTCTTCCCGATGATAGCGCTGAGTACCGAATTATCACTACTACCCGAATTTTCACTATTGCTGAACAAATTGGTGGTGCTTACGAGATGAAGCCCCTTTCTCTGAAGAACTCTAGAATATTGATGTATGGAAGAATATTTAGCAAAGAAGACAAAGACAAATGCCTTGATCAACAGCTAGCAGAAGTATTAGGTAGAATACTGAAGAAATGTGCTGGTATTCCCTTAGCTATCATTACGATCGCTAGTTTATTGGTCAGTAAAGGAAGAAACAAGTTGGAGTGGTATGATGTGTGCAACTCTATTGGTGCTGGACTAGAGGAGAATAATTCTATGGAGAATTTGAGACAGGTTTTATCGCTTAGCTATTACGATATGCCATCTCATTTGAGGACTTGCTTGTTATATTTAAGTATGTTTCCAGAAGATTACAACATCAACAAATGCCATTTGATAAGGTTGTGGGTAGCTGAAGGTTTCATCCAATCTGGACAACATGAGAAGAGCTTGTTTGAAATTGGGGAGAGTTACTTATTTGAGCTCATAAACAGAAGTATGGTCCAACCAATGTATAGCAGCACAGAAGAATATTATCGCGTACATGATATGGTGCTTGATCTTATCCGTTTATTGTCAAGTGAAGAAAACTTTGTTACTATACGGAAGGAAATGCACATGGGTCACTTATCTGCATCAAAAAAGGTACGGCGGATATCCCTCCAAAATGCCAAGGCTGGTCATGGTAATCCTGAGGCTACACAGTGAGCTTAGAGCATGTGAGGTCAGTGGTTGTCTTTCCACCTGCCATTGATCACCTACCAAGACTTGAGAACTTCATCGTTTTACGTGTACTGGACTTAGCAGGTTGTGATCTTTCACACTGTTATAGCCTTAAGTACCTTGGAAATTTACTTCACTTGAGGTACCTTGGACTAAGAAATACAGGTATTTGTCAGCTCCCTGAAGAAATAGGAAACCTACAGTTTTTACAAACATTAGATGTATCCGGAGACGGAATTAAAATGCCTAGCTTGCCGTCCACTATTGTTCTGCTAACACATTTGATATGCCTACGTATGAATTATCATACAAGAGTGCCAAAAGGGATAGGGAGCCTTACATCCCTTGAGTATCTATCACTGTTAGGCATCCACCATGGCTCCATAGTAGAAGAGCTGGGCCATCTAACGGAACTGAGGGTGCTGAAAATTATCAGCACAACCAAATGGAGCAGAGGCTTGGATCGATCTCTAGTGGAGTGCCTCAACAAGCTGCATAAAATCCAGTACCTATACATCGAGGTTAAATGTAGCTTGGATGGTTGGGTTCCAATCGCCCCTCGATATCTCCGTCAATTGGTACTAATCGACTGCTGGTTATCTAGGCTGCCTGCATGGGTGAATCCCTCGCTCCTTGTGGATCTCTCCTACCTCATGATCAATGTGAGGAGGCTGAAGCAGGAAGATCTCAGAATCCTTGGGAGGTTGCCTACTCTCCGCCTTCTAGATCTGAAAGTGGACCATGGGAACATTGGGATCCGTGGCAGATTCACCGTAGGTGCTCATTCTTTCCCATGCCTGTTACGGTGCTTGTTTGTAGGATTTGGAGGGCCTGTGGTGTTTCAGCAAGGAGCTATGCCAAGGCTGAACCATCTGTCCTTGGAATTCCCGGTGCGGCGGGAGACTGCAGAGATCAACGGTGGTTCCGACTTTGGCCTGGGGAACCTCCCGTCGCTGCAGATCTTCTATTTCCGGTTCAGTTCTCGAGGTGCCAGCGAGGTGGAGGTTGAGAAAGCGAAGGCTGCGGTGCTGCATGCGGTCCAAGTCCATCCCAATCATCTCACCTTTAGGGATTACTTTGTTTATTAGCGCAACCCAAATACCCAATCAAATGAGGATGCGCATGCGTCTTTTTCCTTGTCGCTTAATTATCTCCTTTTTAGTTTCTTGCAACCAAAATATCCCCTGTTTCTTCTCAGACTCATCGATGAATCACGGGAGACGAAGGCACGCCTGTTCTCCCTTTCCCCATTCTTGTGACTTTGCTCACTTTCTTTACGCAATTGAGGTGTTGCAAGAACATGTTGCTCTTTTAACACAGAAGCTAGTTGACGCCAATGTATGTTATCAATTATTGTAGTTGAACAGAGGATACTTTTGTGAGCTATTTGCATGCTTAAGGACTACTGTGATCACCATTTCTTTTGCATGCTTGTTGCTTGCAGTGATGTTGTTTCAAGTCAGCCAGAGTGTCTATATATGTACATGCATGATCACTTCAGGTCACGATTATATTCTGCAATAATATAAGTGCTAATACTTGAAACAACATTGTCGACAAGTTTGACGGCAAAAATGCCCGACCAATTGTGCCGTGTATCGTTACTCATATAGGGGTGGCGTCACATTTTTATCTTTTGCGCGTAACTTGTGCCAACGGGAAGATGGTCGCAGACACGGTTTCAACCGCTGGCTCTGGAGTCGAGATCCCCGGCCCGTTGCACCATCTCTCTGGTCAACTGTTGACATGCACATGCTAAAGCTAGTTGGCACTGATGAGGCCAGAGACGAGATAATCAAGATTCTGACAAAAGGCAAGATAGTTTCTATTGTTGGATTTGGAGGTCTGGGAAAGACAACTCTTGCTAATGCGGTGTATAAAAAGCTTAGCTCACAGTTTGATTGCTCGGCTTTTGTATCGGTGTCTCAGACTCCTGATATGAATAAATTGTTCAAGGATATGTTCTATCAACTTGCCAAGTACAGTACTGCAAGTATCAATGTTATCGATCAACTAAGAGAATTCCTTCAGGACAAAAGGTATGAACACGTCACAAAAACTAGCCCTCAATTAATTTATTATGCGTGTGTTTTTGTTTTGGCTTTGCAATCAAAGTCAAATCTTGACTGACAAATATGAACGAGAATTTCTAGCTTACTTTAACAACCACTCAAGTTTATCTGTGTGACTGTTCCTTTACTTACCACACTATCTCTTTTAGTGGGTCCTGCCATATGAAGGCCAAACAGGAGAAATAACACTTTGAGCACATTTGAATAAATATTCAAAATTTCTATATGAACTGTTAATTAGCATGTAAGCTCAATCAGATTGTCATTAATATTGTAAATTGGAACACCAGGTTAAATTTGCTATGTGCAATTGTAGGGACTAACATATACTGTTAGGCTGCACCATATATTTTAAATAGACTTATGGCATATTGAGGAAAATGAGATGCTACTGTGCAGTCCAATTAATTAAAAGAAATATCCTGCCATACAGATTAATTTCAGCTTGGAATACAATACTTGTGTACAAAAAAAGTGAGGCCAATCCATTTCCCAATTCCATCTGTTGCTACGTAGGTATGTTGGCCCTCAAATTTAATTATGTACATATAATACCTCCACAAAATAATTCAATCTCTAGTGGGAAGAAAAATCATGTGCATTCATGATTCTTCGATCGATCTATTTTAGT
>CM014277.1:9238676-9261460 GCA_004135705.1 Alloteropsis semialata
GCATACCACACGGTGAGGCAGTAGAACGTGAGTAGCATATATGTGTAATCCAGGTCGATCTCCAATTCAACTCTTGCTCCATCACTGAACTGATAGGGAGCTTTGTTTTTTTTTTTCAGGAAAATGAACGAGTCCGAGCAAGGGACATGTCAACCGCGTCGAGCTTATGAATGGAATGGCCGTAATACACTTGTGTCATCCAGCACAGGCCAGCTGAGTAGCGGGCGCATCAGTATCTTGCAGCGGTAGTGGTATCCTCGGTATATACCAAAAGTTTGCAGTGGTAGTGTCTGGTCTGAAACGCCAAATTGAATCAGCAATGGTTGCCTACGTATAGGATCGCTAGCTCTGGGTAATGCAGGAACATGCAATTGCATAATGCATCTGATAAACCTTTCTTTACGAGTATATAGTACGTATTCACAACTATATGTGCTTATCTTAGTAGAATAGCTGAATCTTGACCATATGCTACACAGTACTGAGGACGTTATGGATACATAAGGCATCTGATAAATCTTGACCAATTGCATAAGGCGTTTGGTCCATGTTTTCAAAAAAGGTTTTTAATTCCCGTAGCAAAATTGCTACACAGTCCTGAGGACGTTCTGGATACATATTAACAAGTATTAATTATGGGTAGCAACCAACAACATATTATTAGAGTCCAACACCAAATTTCCCACCGATAGTTGCTTAGGTGGGCTTACTTGGTAATGCGACAGGTTCTGGTGCTGCATGCACAGTCCTACCTAAAGCTAGGTCTCAGTGTCAAGATTCACTTATTAGTGCATTTTCTAATGATTACTAGTGGAGATGCACGTGCCCAGGCACGTGTTTTAAAAAAACTTAGCACATGAAAATTTATATTCATAAAAATTAGTAAAGAATAATACACATAATAAGGATATATTTAAAGATAATAAAGCGTACTATTTATCATTTAATTATTTTTATTCACTTCAAGTTAAACTTACAACATATATAGCTCACAAATATGTTAGATACAACAAATCATATAGGTCTAAAGTCTAAATCCATGTATTCCTATGTCAAATAATTATCACAAATATTTTCGTATGGGACCCACAATAAACCTAAATCTCACGTGCCATCTCAAAAACTATCTTACACCCAAAATTCAATACTCTCTCTCTTCTATATCAACACACATCCTAGCCCGACCTAGATGTGGTTTCTCTCTCAATCTGTGTGTGTCTCTATTTCTCATAACTCGATCCATGTAGTCTCCCCCTCCCTCCCTCCGTTCTGCCCTCCCTCCCTCCCCCGCCCTCCTTCCCCTCCCTCCCTCCGCCTCCCCGGCTGCCCTCCTCCGTTTCGCCTCTCCCTCCTCCCCCCTCCTTCCCCTCCCTCCCTTCGCCTCCCCAGCTGCCCTCCTCCGCTTCGCCCCTCCCACCTCCCCCCTCCTTCCCCTCCCTCCCTCCGCCTCCCCGGCTACCCTCCTCCGCTTCGCCCCTCCCTCCTCCCTCCCCCCCGCTTGCCCTCCCTCCTCCCCCCCTCCTTCCCCTCCCTCCCTCCGCCTCCTCCGCTTCGCCCCTCCCTCCTCCCCCTCCCCTCCCCGCTTGCCCTCCCTCCTCCCCCCCGCCTTGCCCTCCCTCCGTCTCCCCAGCCTGCCCTCCTCCGCTTCGCCCTCCCTCCCCGCTTGCCCTCCCTCCTCCTCCCTCCCCCCGCTTGCCCTCCCTCCCTCCCTCCGCCTCCCCGATCTGCCCTCCCTCTCTCCCTCACTCTCTCGTTCATGTCTGATGACTGACTACACATGTCATAGTTAAATTTTTGTTTCTAATGCCAATGATATAAACTTTTTAAAAATAATTATTCCTTGAGATAAAAAAACTTTTCAAATGCCTAGTGTGTGGGTGGGTCACATTGTCTTAAAAATATAACATCAATACCAGGATATTTGAACTATCCAGCATTCACTTTGAAAGTGGTCGGCTTTCAAGTAATTATGGAAAAACGTATGCATGAAAAGAAATATAGTTTATTATCTGCATCTCTTAAAAACACATTAATTGCATATATAATCATGTATTTGTCTTTGCAAATAGAAATTGTCAATTTGTTTACAAATGTAAGGGTTTAAATAGTTCTTTCCTTGATATATAGATAGGCTTCACGGAAAACGTCGCCAAAACCGTTCTCCCACATCCCTTTCGTCTTCATATGCACCTGGTGGATGGGCCCAACCTGGATTTTAGTGAGGTGAGGGTGGGATTAAGGTTGTGTAAAAATTGATTTCAAATTTTTTGCTATTTATAGTATAGACCTTTAGTTATCTTCTACAATAACCTCTTAGCACTCATTTAACTCAATCATAATGGAAGGCTTCATGGGATGTATGCCCCAAATTTGCAGAAGCACAAAAATCTGTATTAGGAGTCAATCACTCACCATTCACCTCTGTTTCTGCAGAATACAGCCAGACATCACCATCTAGACTTCAGTCCAAATGTGCCATGTATGAATAAAATCACTCATTGTTCCATGGAGGAATATACAAGTAAAAATTAAACATCTGTTCACACAAACACACGGCATATAAACAAATAAAGTAAAGAATAGTATGTACATTATCGTTAAATGACTTGCTTGGTGTGAGTGTTTGATACCAAACGAAGGCCACCAGAGAAGATGACCAGATGTCAACGCTGCGTGTTGTGCCCATGTCCATGTGACTATCTGCGATGAGTCTCCCTCTCTCTCTCTCTCCCAACAAGTCCAACAGTCCAACCTTATCCCTTCACGCTGTCCGCACTCGTCATCCTCTAGATCCATTCTCTAAAAACCAAGTATAATTTTCAAAATACTTATAGAAGTCTAGTAAGCAATAATTTTATTTTATATTATAACAAATATTCACGTGTGACAAAGGACTTATTTCAAAAAACCAGTAAATAAGAATGTATATTAAGTAACGAACAAGTTAGTACCTAATAGATTAAAATTATTTATTATTTATTAACAAAAGAACCTATCATATTACAAAATTATTATATTTAATAAATTGCATATGTTGTCCGAAATGTAGCAAACAAAAAACATATATTTACAAATCAATAGAACAAATATTCTATATATGCACAAAGAATGCATAAGTTGATTACATACATATCTGTAGAAGTCAACGGGAATCAATATTTTTTATTTGGATCCCTACCACAGCAGAAACCTTGATCTCAAAAGGACATATTTGACATTTATTCTTCTATTCATAGTTTGGTTCAACCTTAAATCTAGAAGGAACAATCAAACCTAATCTTGGCATATTACATCTCAGCCAAGCATCTGTTAGGACTTGCTACTTGTCAAATTTACTCCATCCACCAATGATATCTTTCTCCCATTTCCTTTGAAGTGAAGATGCACGTGCCCAGGCACGTGTTTTAAAAAAACTTAGCAAATCAAAATTTAAATTCATAAAAATAAAGTAAATAATAGTACCTATGACAAGAGTATATATATTTAAAAACAATAAAGCGTATAATTTATCATTACATATATTAGAACTATTCAATAATATAATAGCTTAATCCATACCATAATTCCTCCCTCCCTTCCCCCTCTCTCCCTCCCGTTTATGTCTGAGAACTGACTACACAGGTCATAGTTGAATTTTTGTTTCTCGTGCTAATGATATAAACTTTCTTAAATTTATTATTCCTTGTGACAAAAAAATTTGCAAATGTCTAGCGTGAGAATAGATCATTTTTTCTTTCCTTGCCTCGGAAGGAAGGGCATTAATCACGCGTGCAGTATTAAGGGCGAGATTTTGGGCAGGAACACCCCAATTATTTTAGCAGTCATTAGCGATGATTACTTGACTTTCCTTGCCTCGGAAGGAAGGGCATTAATCACGCGTGACTTGACTTTCCTTGCCTTGGAAGGAAGGGCATTAATCACGCGTGCAGTATTAAGGGCGAGATTTTGGGCAGGGACACCGCAATTATTTTAGCAGTCATTAGTGATGATTACTTGACTTTTCTTGCCTTGGAAGGAAGGGCATTAATCACGCGTGCAGTATTAAGGGCGAGATTTTGGGTAGGGACACCGCAATTATTTTAGCAGTCATTAGCGATGATTACTGACTTTCGTTGCCTCGGCATCTGGCAGCTCGCGCAGTCAGCAACTCAGGGTGGCACGGAGGCTAGCCATGGAGGAGGTCCCCACCAACGCGCCCCGGCTCAAGCTCACCATCAGCCCGTACTGCCACGACCTCTTCGTGGCCTCACTTTACGTTCTTAGTTGACATGATGCAAATAGGTGGGCCCACCATGTTACTTCCTAATGGGCTCGTTTGTCCTGGCTCTAACTCCTGAAAAAATAGCTCTAGCTTTTGGGTGAAGCAATTTTTTTCTCTGGCTCCTTTTGTTAAAAAAATGTTTGGCATAATGGCTTCTAATTTTTTTTAGATGAATTGACCTTTTCTCCTTTTGTTAAAAAATGTTTGGCATAATGGCTTCTAAATTTTTAGATGAATTGACCTTTTCTCCTCGTCTGTTTTTTATCTGTAAGTTATTTTTTCTTTATTTTTTCTCAATATTTTCCACCACCAGTTCAATGTGGCAGCGCATCAATTTTTTTTCCTCGGTGACCACTCGTTCTTTTCTAGCTGCATGGCCTGATCCGCCTCTCTCGCATCCTTATCCACTGCGCTGCTCCCTGTGACGTCATGATCCACTGCGTTGCTTCATCTCCGCGCGCACGCAGTAACCCCACGCGATGCATCGCTGTAGCTGCGCCCAGGCGCTGCCCCGTCGTCCCCGGCGCCGGCACCCATGGCAGCCGAGCATGGTCCCCATAGCTGGGCTGCCATCCACGCCGTCGGAGCTTCACGCCATTGGAAGCAGGGCCTCCATCCCTACCACAAGAGGTCGCAGCATGAGACAGACGCGGTCGCCATGGCGGACTGAACGGGGCTCCACGGGGACCTGCTTGACCCCGTCGTCGTGCGCTTTGCGTGTCGCGTCCCTCGACCTCCTCTGCTTCCACAACGTCTGCGCTTCCTGTCGCGCCGCCGCCGCAGCCTTCGCCGCCCGCTGCGTTCAGCCCCGACCCGACCGCCATGGCTGCTCATCCTCACAGATGTCGAGGCGGACGACGGCGTGCCGCGACCGCGAGGTCCCCGTGGCCACCCTTCCCCACGGCATGATCATTGCCGTGGACGACCACGGCGATATGCACCTTCTCGACCACGCCATTGGCAGGCACAGGCCGCTCCCGCCTGTCACCTAGCTCGGTAGCTCCCACTCCTCGCCCGAGTCGAGGGCCTCCACGGCACCGCTGCGGCGGCGGCGCCCCGTCGATGCCCTGAACCAGAAGGTCGTGCCGTTCCCACCCCGGGCGGCGGGCGTCAATGCAGCTTCTTAGTGGAGTCCCCCGCGGCGAGCTGATGCAGGTGGAGCTGCTCCGCCCTGTGGTGGCTGCGGGAGGGGAAGCGATCGTGGTGCGCGTGCTGGACGAGTGCAGCAGGACATGGGAGGAGACGGGGGACATCGGCGACACCGCGATGCATGTGGACGCGATGGGCGTCGTGGCCGCGTCCACCGCAGAGTGCCCCGCGCACCACGTCGATCAGGGAAGGAGGAGCTAACATTCTGGAGAGAGATCAGAAGATGGAAGCAGCAAGGTGGAGGCCCGAGGCGAAGCATCTTTTTATAGCCAAGACGGCGGTGTCTTCGCTCGCCCGGAACGAAGGCCATTAATCACGGATGCGAGATTGCGGGCGAGAAGCACGACGGTGTTCCAATTTTTGCCGTGCGTGCCAAGGATCTGCGCCAGGAAATCACAGAGGAGGTAAATGTGTGCGATAATTATGGGCGGGGATAAATGGTGAGCGACAATTATGGACGGAAATAAGTGGTGAGCGATAATTATTGACAGTGATAAATGATGAGCGATAATTATGGGCAAGGATGAGTGTGGGGAAGGGGTGGGTCCGGCGGGTACGGCTAGGAAACGTGGTGAGAAAAAATGGGATGAATCAGCTAGGAAACAACTAAGGAATCGTTCTCCCCCCCTTTTGGTCTTCGTCCTACCTGCTATGTGGGCCCAAAAAGATGATTTGTGAGGTGAGGGTAGGTTTATTGTTGTGTAGGATTTGACATCAAATCTCTCACTCTTTATAGTATAGAAAAAACAGAAAATCGTACTGGTACGCGATGGAGCCCCTTCCTCCTCCCGAGCAAGGCGACTCCCATGGCGACCGCACCCCACCACCACCCACCACGCCCAGATCCCCATCGACCCTTCCTCCCCCCACAGCCCCAACTACAGATCCTGGCATGCCTGCGGCCGATCTACCCGCCCCACGAGTTCTCGTCGAGAAGCCCCCAGCCGATGAGGAGATCCAGCCGTTGGAAGTTCCGAAGGCGCAAAACCAGGTGGCTCCGGCGACGACGCCGGGGCTGGCTGGCGAGGGGCTTTCTGAGGTAAGCACGCCCGTCCCGCGGCCCCAGGTGGAGGATGGCGAAGTCTCGATACTACCGGAGCTTGCTCGGGAACTACTGAAGCGGCAAGATTTCAAGTCGACAAGAACAAGCGCTGGGCTCGAGGGACACCGGCCATGGCAAGATCCTCTGATAGCGGATCTCCTCCAGCGGCTCAACAATCAGGTACATCAACACTACTCTGGTGCAGGGAGCAACGTCAATGACATTGCACAGTCTGGAAGCAAAGTTATGGAACCAAGGACGAAATCCACCTACCAGGAGAAAGGCAAGCGGATCGATTCAGCATCAACCATGGAGCAGCATTCACAGCTCCATCCGTCACAGGTCAATGGGGCAAGGAGTAATCTCAATGGCGAGAAGCTTCAGAGAGGTGAATCCTCAAAGGGAAATGGGACAGCAAGCATTCACTCCTTCTCCATGGAGCAGCATTCACAGCGCCATCCATCACAGGTCAATGCAGCAAGGAGTAATCTCAATGGCCAGAAGCTTTAGAGAGGTGAATCCTCAAAGGGAAATGGGACAGCAGGCATTCACTCCTTCTCCCCACCATCCAATGGGCAGCAGCTTCGATCTCAGCATCCAATTGATGAACCCCTGCAAACCACAGAGAAGCCCTCTGACCCGGCAGATGATGAGCATGGCTACCAGAGAGTAAAGCCACAGTACTGGTGGAGGAAAACAGAGAACTACTCAAGAAAGCTTTCAACATCTCAACAACCAGAGCAAACAGAGCAGCGGAGGAGGAAGTATTTGGAGCACGTTAGGGGCAAATGCCTTAACTGCTTCTCCACAGAGCATCGGGTGTTTGAATGCAGCAACCAAACCAAGTGCTGGCGCTGCGGCCACCAGGGTCACCGTGCTGCCTACTGCCCGGAGTCGATCCCACACCCCTTTAAGAGGAAGCCACCAGAGCTCCGGCATCCTCACTCCACTACTACCAGCCACAAGAGCACCTTGCAGCCTTGTCCGGCCGTGCGCACGGCTGGACGCTCCTACCTCCAGGCTCTGAAGGGAGAAGCGGCCCCCATGGCGAGGTACCCGGGAGACCCACGGGCGCGCCCGGACTCGGCCATCTGTGCCATCACGGCTACGGGGGCGATCAAGCGCAGGAGAGATGCACTCATCGGCAAGACGGCGGTGTGCTGGCTCACCGGCAACAGCCACGACACCGACACCTACCATGTCGCCGATGCCCTCGATGAGCAGCTCCACATCAGCCGCCATGAGGTCCAGGTGGTGAAGCACTACCCCGAGCAGTACCTGGTCTTCTTCTTCGACAGCAGGGACTACCACCGCGCCCTCAGCCGCCCGGTGCTTCGCAACAGAGGTCGCACCTTCAACTTCGAGCCATGGACGGAGCGCCGCTACGCCACGGCGACCAAGCTGGAGTACCACGTCAGGCTCCGGATCGAGGGAGTCCCCGTCCACGCCTGGTCCGAGGAGACCGCCAGCAAGATCATCGGCCCCAACTGCGCCATCCACTACGTGGAGGAGCACTCACGCAGGAGGGGACGCACCAGGACATACGACCTTTGGGCCTGGACGGCCAATCCAAGTAAGATTCCAAAGAAGGTTCTGTTGACTATCACTGACCCTGACAGGGAGCAGTCTGCCACCAACATCCCACTCCCCCAAGTCATCCCCTACCACGACCCGCCGCATGACTACAAGGGCGCGTACGACTACAAGCTTCACATCCACCTCGACGTGGTGGAGGACCTCTCCTTCCTCCGGGACAGGAGGGGAGGAGATGGCGCAAACAGAAAGCCGAGTCGTGAGTTCCTGTGGAACTACGGGAGGCCACGACGACCACGCGGGCAGGGTGTACCGCCCCCGCCGCGAGGACGACGACCATGACGGCGACCATCAGCGAGGCACCCGGCGCCACCGCAGCCTGTCATCTTGGGGTAGGATGACGCGCTGCAGAGGGGTCGTGGACGACTGCTACAGCTCGGCCACCCGCTATCGTGGTAGCAACCATGGCCACCAGCGGTTGGCACACGTCCACGGCAGTCGGCCGACTTGCTGGAAGAAGAAGACGAGCATCACGAAGAAAGTTTCCTTTGCTGTGCCGCTTGAGCAGCATCAGAACAAGTGGACTGCACGGGACGACTTCAGTGGTAACCTTCACTCTGAACCTGAACTTTGCACCCGTGAATCCTGGGTGGACCCAATGCTTGATGAGATGTTCATCAATGTTGCCCCTGCAGGACCCATGACCAAGGAGAAGTGTATCCTGGAGATGCTCCGCTTGGCAACTGACTGGACCACAGTTGACTCGCCAAGGATGCAGGGGAACCAGAAGAAAGGATTGGAAGAAGGGGAGCTGCTGGAGCCGGACAACTTGCAGGACGGCAACAACAACACTGGCTACAACATGGGTCTGCAGGTTGATAACTTTGAAAACCAGTCTCCTGTAGGGACATTTTTTGAAGCTCCACATCCGACACCACCAACTACAAACTACCCAAATGAATGTGCCTCTGCTCCCCAGCGACCGACAGATGAATTAGACAGAGAGCAACAAGAAATGCCAAACCTAGTCATGTCTGAACCTCCCACATTAACAGACGTTCGACTGAATAGCGAAGATAGTAGTTTCCAAGACATAACTGCTTTTCTTGATTTTGTCTCTGGCAAACCACCAGCACCCATCATACACACTCCTCCGAGAGTGAACCCTACCCCAGCTCCAGAGCCAAATAAAGAAACAAATACAAATACAGCTCAAAGAAGAAGTTCTAGGCTTGCCCACAAAGCCAAGATGAACCCTGGGAAAGATAGCACGCAGATGGCGCAATGTGTCCTGCTCAACAAATTAGGAGAGCTAACTCCCAAAACTGCCGACAAAGCTAATCCGGGGTTTGATTTTTATGCACAACATCTGCAGCAGCCCATGGACAAGGTAGAGATGGAGGCAATCAAGACGCTGGTGGAGCACGGCAACCGGACAAAGAACAAGAAGGCGAAAAAGGCCAGGGTGATGCCGGTGCCGATGGAGCAGGTGACCCAGCAAGCTTAGGGTCCGGCGGACGTTTCATCCCGCCCATCAAGAGTCGTGTTCGGTTTTTTATTATGTTGCTTAGAGACTTGATGATTTCGGTTGTATTGGAACATGTAACTCGTGTATCTGGGCCGGCAATTTGGCCCCGCGGCTTCAGCGGTGCTTTCAACCGGGTTTGCAGCCCAGCACCGGCGTTCACGAAGCTCGCCACCCTTCTCGCGCCCGCTCATCTGAAGCAACAAGCCCGCCTGTGGGACTTACTCGGCTTTGTATTTGGCCTGCGCGCCAAGCCATGTACTATTTCCATCATGCGCCATAATCAGATCCACCTGAGCTTTAGTCGTACCCCTTTCTCCAATGTCACAACACAACTGTAATTTATTCTGCTGGAATGTACGGGGCCTAAATGCATCAGCCAGGCGGTCGAGTGTCCGTAATGCAGTTTTTTCAGTAAAAGCAACCATCGTTTGCCTCCAAGAAACAAAGATTGAAAGTTGGACAAGCAAACTAATCACTGAAACGCTGGGCTACAAATTCGCAAAAAATTACGCTGTTCTGCCTGCCACAGGAACGAGGGGAGGCATCCTCCTTGCGGCAAATGAAGATCACTTCACCATCTCCCAGCAGCACCCCACGGAGCATACTATCTCAGCTACTGTGACCATGAAAAATGAAAACAAAGCTTGGACCCTTACGGGAGTTTACGGCCCGCAGCATGATAATGACAAGATTGTTTTTTTACAAGAACTGGTGGAATTAAAACAGCATGTGCTCCAAGAATGGCTAGTTGTAGGCGATTTCAATTTAATTTGCAACGCCAATGAAAAAAGCAATACAAGAATAGATAGGCACATGATGAACCGTTTCAGGAACATGATCGATACGGCACAATTAATTGAACTGGACCTAAAAGGTCGTCACTATACATGGAGCAATGAGCAAGATGAACCCACCTTCACCAAAATTGACCGTTTCTTCGGATCAACGGACTGGCACCTCCTCTTCCCCAATGCAGACCTTCAAGCTCTTGCAACAAGAGGCTCCGATCACTGCCCCTTGTTTATGACGGGGGACGTTGCGCGACAGAATTATCAAGGGTTCCGTTTTGAGTCATACTGGGTAAACATGCCAGGTTTCCTTGAGGTTGTACAAGACGCTTGGAGCCAAACCGTGAACACACAAGATGCACTACTTCGTTTGCATGTTAAACTGATCCGCACGGCCAAAGCCCTCAAGCTGTGGAGACGGCAAAACCTTGGAAACTTAGCACTCCGACTCGCCATCGCCAATGAGGTTTTGCTGCTGCTTGACAAGGCCCAAGAACAACGACAACTTTCGCCAGAAGAACTTGAATTCAGAAGGTATCTGAAAGCCAAGGTAGTCGGGCTTGCCGCAATCCAACGATCAAGAGCACGACAACATTCCAGGCTTACTTGGATTAGAAAGGGGGATGCATGTACCCGTTTATTCATGTTACATGCCAACAATCGACCGAAAAAACTACATATTCCGGCTTTAAATACAGCCGGCGGTGTGGCCACAAACCACCAGCAGAAAGAAGAGGCCATCTACGAACATTTTGTTAACCTGCTCGGTACGCCAATGCAAAGACAATTAGCTCTAAACTGGCAGCACCTTGGATACTGTCCTCAAGACCTCTCGGAGATGGAATCCAACTTTGAGGAGGCAGAGATCAAGCGAGTGGTAACGCAACTACCGGCAGAAAAATCTCCAGGCCCCGACGGATTCATTGGACTATTCTACAAGAAATGCTGGCCGATAATAGGACCCGACCTAACAGAGGCCTTGCAAGCATTCCATGGACTTAGAACAGGGAAGATGGAGTTAATCAATGAGGCCAACATAATCCTTGTCCCAAAAAAAGATGAAGCCCTAACAGTGACCGATTTTCACCCCATCAGCTTGATAAACAGCCTGGCAAAAATAATAACTAAACTCCTTGCTGATCGGCTAGCACCTCACCTTGACAAACTCGTCTCTGGATGCCAAAATGCCTTCATCAAGAAACGGTGTATCCACGATAATTTTGTCTACGTTCAGAGCGTGATCAAAGCATTGCATAAAGCGAAAAGGCCCGCCCTGTTCATCAAGCTCGACATCTCAAAAGCTTTTGATTCACTCAGTTGGGCTTTCCTTTTAGAAGTGCTACAAGCCTTGGGTTTCGGCCAAAGATGGAGAGATTGGATCACGACCCTACTGGCCACCTCTTCCTCTAGGGTCCTCCTCAACGGGATACCGGGGCGAAAATTCAGACATGCGAGGGGACTTCGGCAAGGAGACCCCCTATCCCCGATGTTGTTCATATTGGCTATTGATCCTCTACATAAATTGGTGGAACTCGCATCAAGACACAACTTGCTCCAACCACTTTTACCACGTGCGGCAAAAATGAGGTGCTCCCTCTATGCGGATGACGCGGCGCTGTTTGCCAACCCAAACCGAGTTGAACTACAACACCTACACCAGCTTCTACAAACATTTGGTGCATGCTCAGGATTACACATCAACTTGGCTAAAACTGAAATCTTCCCGATCAGATGCCAGGATGAACTTGTCATGGAAGCTCTGCAAGGCTTCCCCGGCAAGGTCTGCTCCTTCCCCGGGAAATACCTTGGCCTTCCCCTACATACGCGAAAATTGAGGCGAATTGATGTTCAACCACTGCTAGACAAGATACATGGTAGATTACCGGGATGGAAAGGGAAAATGCTATCCTCGGCAGGAAGAGAGACTCTGGTGAAATCAGTGCTGACCTCGCAACCCATCTACCATCTAACGGTCTTCCCAGCACAAAAATGGCTCATCAAGCAGATTGATCGGGCGCGGAGAAGCTTCCTCTGGAAAGGGGAAGAACCGGAGAAAGTTAATGGCGGTCACTGCCTAATAAATTGGCCGACGGTCTGCCTGCCGCGAGACCTCGGAGGCTTGGGCATCCTTGATTTGGAAAGACTAGCGCGAGCACTGAGGCTCAGATGGTGCTGGTTTCAGTGGAAAGATGACACAAGACCTTGGGTGGACCTCGACATACCCTGTGAAAGAGGCGACTTGGAACTCTTCAACGCCTCTACGATCGTCAGGATTGGAAAAGGAGACAAGGCAAATTTCTGGCACTCTAGTTGGCTAAATGGAAAGGCTCCCAAGAACCTGGCGCCTTGTTTATTTGAGAAATCAAAGCGAAAGAATTTCAAAGTGGCAAAAGCGTTGCACGACAACTACTGGATAGGTCAAATTTGGCCTATAAGCAACGCACAAGAGACAAGAGAATTTGTTGCCCTTTGGGAACAGGTTCAATCCATCCATCGTGACCCGACGGCAGAGGATACAATCACATGGAGATGGACATCAAATGGAGAGTACACGGCCAAAAGTGCTTACCAAGCACAATTCAGTGGCTGCTTCTCAAAGCAAAAGATCAGCCCCATTTGGAAGGCCAAGGCAGAACCAAAATGCAAGATCTTTGCGTGGATTCTACTGCATAGAAAGATACTCACTGCAAACAACTTGCAAAGGAGAGGATGGCCTAATGACCCGATCTGTAAACTTTGCAACACTCAACCAGAAACGCCGACTCATTTGTGCAAGGACTGCCCCTTCACCGTAAGCGTTTGGGCCCGTTTAGTCAGTTGGCTGGGGCTCGAACACTTGCCAGGACTGCAAACAAGAAATTCAATCTATCGATGGTGGAAAACATGTAGAGCAAAACTTGAAAAAGAGCATCGACCCCATTTTGATGGAATTCTTATCTACTTCTGGTGGAATACATGGAAAGAAAGGAACAGGCGGATTTTCAACCAAGATCACAAGATTGCAGAGAGCGTCGCCTACCTGGTAAAGGAGGATGTCCAACAATTTGAGTTGGCAAGTGCTTCAGGCATTCATGTCTTCGACATTAACCACGTGTGATGTAGGTTGTTGCTTTGAATGGTATTGTACGTGCTGTCAGTACCTTTTCTTCTTGCTAGTCCCTAGAGTTGTAACTGGAAAGGCCTTGCCCTCACCAGAGTTGTGTGTCCTTTTTGTTCTTTCCCTACCTTCAGTTGTAACTTTGGTGGTTATGTTGTTTTTTCCTCTCTTCTAATAAAAATTCGGCAAAACTCTTGCCGTCCGTTCAAAAAAAAAAGCAAAGTCAACTAAAAAGGATCATGTGCACATATAATTGAAAAAAGAAACTTGCAATTTTTTAAATATTTTGTCAGAATGCGACATATGCATTTTGTTTGTTGGATTGGTTTGTCTTCCCAAATCCCAAGTAAGCTCTCCTACTCCCCCCTACATATTTCAACTCTGAAGCACCTGCATCATCCCCTCTGAAAGCAAAGCAAAGCAGACAGTCTGCACAAGAACATCCAAATCGCTGCAGCTCTCGCCACTCTGCTCCGTGTCCATCCTGTGCTAAATATTTTCCACACGAATTCCTGCAGAGTGCAGAAGAATCCACCACAGAGAGATAAGATGCTCCCGAGGCATAGGTTCTTCAAGTTCAGATCCTCCTTGTAACTGCAAATGAATGAATGAGCAAAGATCTCATCAGCTCACCCAGCTCAGACGAGAGGAACAAAAAATCTGTTTGCTCACTCTGCTTGCAGATAGCAAGTCTTGGTTCTTTCAACACACAGTCCTCGCCGCGACATCTCTCTCGTCGATCCTAGTAGCTTGCCTTCTTCCAAGCAAGGTGACAACAAGGGCAGGGGAGGTCGATTTTTTGGGTACTTATTCTCTGCACCGGTAATTTTCCATCCGTGGCTTATTATTCCTCCATTTCGACCTGCGTACATATCAAGTATTGTGCCGTCCTGTGACAGATCGCAATCAACAGGGACACATGTGTAATTGGTGCTGCAGGTGCATGCGCGAAAACCTGAGTTGTGGTGATCGATCGAAAAGACAGGATCGAGCTGCACTTAATTCGCAAAGCACTTTGGAGGGAGGCATCCTGTTCCATCACTCAACTCAGCCAGTCGTCTTTCTTCAGTTGTCATCTGCCACGACCCTCCCTGATTGTGGATTGTGGTGCGCGCGTCGGCGTCGCTGCCACATATAATTCTCTGCCTTCTCAGCGTCAGATGAGTGCACGGCCCTGCCGCCTCGGCGCCGCGCACCACGCGCACGCGGGGGCCTCTGCTTCTTCTTCCTCCTCTACTTCTTCCATGGCGGCGGCGCCGTGGGTTGTCGTCGACTACTCCAGCCTCAGCTGGCTCCTCTTCCGCGTCTTCTTCACCTATGACACCCACAACTTCGCCAAGCCCACCATCTAGCACACGCCTCTCTTCTCATCGATTTCCTTCCACTTCCTAGCTAGCAATCCTCTTCTCATCAGTGGTACAGCCAAGTACCAAGCCCGATCCAGCTCGAGCATGTCCAGGACACGGCGGTGCGGCAGCCGCCGGCCGGTGGTGGTGGGGGACAACACCAACGGATACGTCGAGACCGATCCCACCGGACGCTATGGCAGGGTATGTACTACTCCACACATCTCATCCTTAATTTCCACCTCGTTTACTTAGTTGCTCCTGACAAACAAGAAACATTCGTTTTCCATTTCTTGATCTTCAAATTCGGAGCATCACATGTGTACTACTACATATGCTTTTTATTCAGAATGAACACTCTGACATTTTAGCAAGCCAACTACTACGGATTGATGATTATAAGAGGAGTTCTAGTTGTCCTATATACCTCTAATGTTGGTTCTTGATAATTTGTGCTAGAGATTTTTTTAAAAAAAATATATGTGCTATTGATCAACTACTTCCATCACATGCTCACAACAAACCTTAATTAGTTCATTAATCTTATAGGGTTCTTCTTAATAATTTTAAGGATATGGATTCCGTTCTGATGTGCACATCGGAGCTACCTCCAAAATAGGACACGATTATTGTGCCTTTTCTCTTTTCTTTTCTTTCCCATTTGGCTTTTGCTGCGTATACATATATGTAGGAGCTACTGTTCGTTCAAAAAAAATATATGTAGGAGCTGCACTGCACATCTTGTATTGTCTTTTCTCGTTGATGAATAAATTTTAAATTCTATCCATACAGTTTGTTCAGAACACACAACCGTTACACCTCGTTTTTCCTCATTTACTCCCCAAAAATATAAATACTGTTATAATGTTGTCTGTGTAAGATTTTCTGTAAATTATAGGTGAATCAATTTGCATAAACATGGAATAGTTGTGCAACATGGTTCTGAACTTCTGATAGGTTTAATTTGCAACATGAAAGGTGGAATCATCAAGATATTGATGGCCAAAACATTATATTATTAAACATATTTACATCAACTTAATTAATCAGTTGCTCAGTTGCTAAACAATTATTGAACAGAAAGATAATACCAACTAATATTCTATACTGGGTCAACTAGTGGATCATTAATTTCAGATGCTGAGAGTCTGATTGCGATTTCACTTCCAATCAGAAAAAAGGGTACCGGCTTTTTATCCGATAGTCAGAGTTGGTGTTTGATTGGTATTTGAACTTTCCCAAAGTTGGATTTGCTGAGAAGCTTGCCCATGTGTCAACATGCCAATAATAAGATGCTTTGAAAGCTTCAAAAGGATATGCTGGTGCCAAGTCATGTCCAATAGATATGGTGGTGGTTCATCACTTCATCTTTTCTTCTAGCAGGATCATGTTGTAGCAGTCAATTTGGTTATCTTTTCAGTATTTTCTACTTTCTACAGGGATAAAATTGTAATTTTTTCGCACAAATGAAAAATAACGCCATTCAGTTCCAAAAAGCATGTCATTTTCCTTGAAAAACATCCATTTTTAATAATTGTCAGTATTTGTCATCGTTGACTTTTTCTAAAATGTTTAACCTTTCGTCCTATTCAATTTTTTTTATAAATTTGCAAAAAAATAAGTCACATTTAAAATACATATAGTGATAACCAAAGTAAATGATATACACATAATATTTTGAATAAGACGAATGGTCAAATTCGTGATAAAAAAATCAATGGTGACATATATTTCGATATAGAGGTAGTAATATAAAGAATTACTATATGAGAAAATTTGAAGGCATAATAATAATTAAATCATGCATGCAGTTCGACGAGCTGCTTGGCAAGGGGGCTATGAAGTCCGTGTACCGTGGCTTCGACGAGGAGCGCGGCGTGGAGGTGGCGTGGAACCAGGCCAACCTGAGCGACGTTCTCCGGAGCCCCGACGCGGTGCAGCGCATGTACTCGGAGGTGCAGCTGCTGAGCACGCTCCGCCACGACGCCATCATCGGCTTCCACGCGTCCTGGGTGGACCTGCCCCGCCGCACCTTCAACTTCATCACCGAGCTCTTCTCCTCCGGCACGCTCCGCTCCTACCGCCTCCGGTACCCGCGCGTCAGCCTCCGCGCCGTCCGCTCCTGGGCGCGCCAGATCCTGCGCGGCCTCGCCTACCTCCACGCCCACGACCCGCCAGTGATCCACCGCGACCTCAAGTGCGACAACCTGTTCGTGAACGGGCACCAGGGGCAGGTGAAGATCGGCGACCTGGGCCTGGCCGCCGTGCTCCGGGAGGCCGGCCAGGCGGCGCACAGCGTGATCGGGACGCCCGAGTTCATGGCGCCCGAGATGTACGACGAGGAGTACAACGAGCTGGTGGACGTGTACTCGTTCGGGATGTGCATGCTGGAGATGCTCACCGTGGAGTACCCCTACAGCGAGTGCTCCAACCCCGCGCAGATCTACAAGAAGGTCACCGCCGGCAAGCTGCCCAACGCCTTCTACCGGGTCGAGGACGACGACGCGCGGCGGTTCATCGGCAGGTGCCTTGTGTCGGCGTCGAAGCGGCCGTCCGCCGCGGAGCTCTTGCTGGACCCTTTCCTCCTCGACGATCATCATCATCATGGCACGTCGACGGCCGCCTGTGCCGCCGCCGTGATGCCGTCGTCGTCATTCCCTGCTGCCCCTGCATCTTCGACATGCAGTAGTTCCGATGTATCATCATTGGATGATGATGAGGAAGAGCAGCAGGAGGCCGAACAACCTCCGGGGGCAACAAGGAGTGACATGACCATCACCGGCAAGCTGAACGCCGAGGAGGACACCATCTTCCTCAAAGTGCAGATCGCCGACGACACAGGTACATTCATCATATCATCAGGGCATTGCATTCTTCAGATTACCTTGCATTGATTGCATCGTCATTTGACTGACTGCTCAAGCCTGCTTTAATTTACAACTATATATGCAGGGCATGTCCGGAACATCTATTTCCCGTTCGACATGGTGAGCGACACGGCGATGGAGGTGGCGGAGGAGATGGTGAAGGAGCTGGAGATCAAGGACCGGCCCCCCTCGGAGATCGCTGCCATGATTGAGCAGGAGATCTCGAGATTGCTGCCGGGGCGAGAGCAGCAGCACGATGAGTACAGTGTGTACGCGGCACATGATGACGATGACGAAAACGGGGAGGAGCTCCAACATAAAGTGAGTATTTCAGTCATTAAAAATAAAAGTTTCTATATTTCTTATAATATATATCGATAGTTATCCTCATATTTATGTTTGTACTCCCTCCATTCCAAATTACAGTTCACTGTTGACTTTTAAAATGCAACTTTGACCATTCATCTTATTCAAAAAATTAGTACAAATAAATAGAAATATGAGTCGTACTTAGGGCCTGTTTGTATAGCTCCACCTGATTCTGATTCTCTATGGGAGCTGATTCTCCGAGAGAAGTGATTTTGTGGCTAAAAGTGATTCTCTTTAATTCTCTACTAAGAACTATCAAAATCAGGATGGAGAATAACTTCACAAAATCAGGAGAAGCTACTTTTTTCAGCTCCCAGCTCTTTAGTTCATTTCAGAGAATCACTTCACAGAATCAGCTGAGAATCACTTCTCTTTGAAAAATTGTTTGGCAGAGCTCCTGGTGGATTCAGCTGAAAATCAGCTCTGGGAGCTCTGCCAAACGGGGCCTTAAAATACTTTTGATATAAAACAAGTAATAACGAAATAAATTATACTAATATAATTTTTTTTGAATAAGATGAGCGGTCACTGTGCATTACAAAAGTCAACAGTGAACTACAATTTGAGTATCTATCTTTTTAGGGTGCATCATTGCCATCAATTCTACTAATCTTACACAACACCCTTCAGATTTTGTACCATTATATACATTTTTATTCAAATCAATTTAATCGATGCAAATTTATTTTTCGTACCAAATAGAATCGTAAAATTTAGTACGTGCGCATGGGCGCACGCAAGGTACTAGTATTCAAACTAAAACCCTAAACTAGGTCGTGATTATCCTGGCCACATGAGAAACAACCATAGTTGTAACATGGTACTAGCATAAACATTGAATAGTTGTGCAACATGGTTCCGATAGGTTTAGTTTGCAACATGAAAGGTGGAATCATCAAGATATTGGTGGCCAATATTATATTATTAAACATATTTACATCAACTTAATTAATCAGTTGCTCATCAGGTGGATCCACAGACGGTATCATCATGTGAACAATACTAAACAATTGTTGAGTACTGGGTCAACTAGTGAGTGGATCATTAATTTCAGATGCTGAGAGTCTGATTGCGATTTCACTTCCAATCAGAAAAAGGGTACAAGCTTTTTATCTAATAGTCAGAGTTGGTGTTTGATTGGTATTTGACCTTTGCCAAAGTTGGATTTGCTGAGAGGCTTGCCCATGTGTCAATATGCCAATAATAAGATGCTTTGAAAGCTTCAAAAGGATATGCTGTTGCCAAGTCATGTCCAATAGATATGGTGGTGGTTCATCACTTCATCTTTTCTTCTAGTAGGATCATGTTGTAGCAGTCAATTTGGTTATCTTTTCAGTATTTTATACTTTCTACAGGGATAAAATTGTAATTTTTTCGCACAAATGAAAAATAACGCCATTCAGTTCCAAAAAGCATGTCATTTTCCTTGAAAAACATCCATTTTTAATAATTGTCAGTATTTGTCATCGTTGACTTTTTCTAAAATGTTTAACCTTTCGTCCTATTCAATTTTTTTTATAAATTTGCAAAAAAATAAGTCACATTTAAAATACATATAGTGATAAAGCAAATCATAACCAAAGTAAATGATATACACATAATATTTTGAATAAGACGAATGGTCAAATTCGTGATAAAAAAATCAATGGTGACATATATTTCGATATAGAGGTAGTAATATAAAGAATTACTATATGAGATAAAAAGCATACATTATTTGCTTGAAAATTTGAAGGCATAATAACAATTAAATCATGCATGCAGTTCGACGAGCTGCTTGGCAAGGGGGCTATGAAGTCCGTGTACCGTGGCTTCGACGAGGAGCGCGGCGTGGAGATCGCTTGGAACCAGGCCAACCTGAGCGACGTTCTCCGGAGCCCCGACGCGGTGCAGCGCATGTACTCGGAGGTGCAGCTGCTGAGCACGCTCCGCCACGACGCCATCATCGGCTTCCACGCGTCCTGGGTGGACCTGCCCCGCCGCACCTTCAACTTCATCACCGAGCTCTTCTCCTCCGGCACGCTCCGCTCCTACCGCCTCCGGTACCCGCGCGTCAGCCTCCGCGCCGTCCGCTCCTGGGCGCGCCAGATCCTGCGCGGCCTCGCCTACCTCCACGCCCACGACCCGCCAGTGATCCACCGCGACCTCAAGTGCGACAACCTGTTCGTGAACGGGCACCAGGGGCAGGTGAAGATCGGCGACCTGGGCCTGGCCGCCGTGCTCCGGGAGGCCGGCCAGGCGGCGCACAGCGTGATCGGGACGCCCGAGTTCATGGCGCCCGAGATGTACGACGAGGAGTACAACGAGCTGGTGGACGTGTACTCGTTCGGGATGTGCATGCTGGAGATGCTCACCGTGGAGTACCCCTACAGCGAGTGCTCCAACCCCGCGCAGATCTACAAGAAGGTCACCGCCGGCAAGCTGCCCAACGCCTTCTACCGGGTCGAGGACGACGACGCGCGGCGGTTCATCGGCAGGTGCCTTGTGTCGGCGTCGAAGCGGCCGTCCGCCGCGGAGCTCTTGCTGGACCCTTTCCTCCTCGACGATCATCATCATCATGGCACGTCGACGGCCGCCTGTGCCGCCGCCGTGATGCCGTCGTCGTCATTCCCTGCTGCCCCTGCATCTTCGACATGCAGTAGTTCCGATGTATCATCATTGGATGATGATGAGGAAGAGCAGCAGGAGGCCGAACAACCTCCGGGGGCAACAAGGAGTGACATGACCATCACCGGCAAGCTGAACGCCGAGGAGGACACCATCTTCCTCAAAGTGCAGATCGCCGACGACACAGGTACATTCATCATATCATCAGGGCATTGCATTCTTCAGATTACCTTGCATTGATTGCATCGTCATTTGACTGACTGCTCAAGCCTGCTTTAATTTACAACTATATATGCAGGGCATGTCCGGAACATCTATTTCCCGTTCGACATGGTGAGCGACACGGCGATGGAGGTGGCGGAGGAGATGGTGAAGGAGCTGGAGATCAAGGACCGGCCCCCCTCGGAGATCGCTGCCATGATTGAGCAGGAGATCTCGAGATTGCTGCCGGGGCGAGAGCAGCAGCACGATGAGTACAGTGTGTACGCGGCACATGATGACGATGACGAAAACGGGGAGGAGCGGCCTCCTCCCTTCTGCTACCTGTCCTCTTCCCCCACCTCCTCCCACGGCTCTCTCTGCGGAGTGGGGCCGTACACCACGGGAGGCTTCTCTGGCCCGCACGACTGGTCAAAAGGTGACGACTTGCATGCTGGCTGCTTCAGTATTTGACCTGGTCAACTTAATTTTCTACTACTAAATACACAATTTGGGGTTTGTTTGTGTGATTGTGATTTTTTTTAAAAAAAAATCACGAAACGGGGGCTCTTGGACATGGGAATAAATAATATTTTAGTATGTGATTTGAGTAGTATAGTGTATAGCATATTTCAAAGAATATATCAAGAGTATGCACCATGTCATGCATGTATATATGGAACTAACCTGGGGTACGGTATCTCCGCTCAACTGCTTTTGTACATTTGCGGCTGCCGACGTGTAATGGATAACGCTAGCTGCACCGATAGATAATTTGCATCTCTATATGTAGTGTGTTGACTAAGTGGTTCATTGTCCTCATTTGTAGACTTGTAGGCACTAGTCATCGTGTTGGGAATTCTTGGCACCCTAGGCACATCACCATGTGCCGCCGTCTCTTTTGTTTTTGTTTTCTTGCATTAGGGGTTTTTTGGCTGCATTATTATCATGTACAATTAATATATATTCCTACTGCTGCCAATCGTGACTTGTGTAAAGTGACACGAAAAGAGTATAGTAGCAGTCCAGTACTGCTGAGCCTTGGCCTTGATGATGACACGTTTGCATTTTTGGGCAAAACTTGTTTGTTGGTGTAGATCATCATCACCAATGGTACGCTTCTTCTTCTTGTGGTTTAAGCGACGACGATGACACGAGCTCCATGCACTCTGCTCTGCATTACGCCTCAGGAAATGAACAAGAGGCCCAATTACAACCCGAAGGCGAGCATGCAGCGGGGCTCACCTGCTGCTCAAAGGCCAGAAGTACGAGATTTGGCCCAGGAGAGGGCAGCAGCAGAAGCCCAAGGAGAGCAGATCAGCTGCAGCGGCAGTGCAGCATGTCGCCGCACGCCGGACGGCCGCGGCGGCGTGAGCAGCTGGATGATCGTCGCGGGAGGATGACGCGGAACCGTTCCATGGTGGACATACGGAGCCAGCTGTTACATCGGACGCTGGTGGAGGAGCTCAACCGCCGCCTCTTCTTCAACACCGTCGGCGCCGTCGAGAACATCGGATTCCGAGCACCGGCCACCACCACTTCCTCCTCCTCGTCGACGAAGCGCGGTGGAAGGAGAAGCAAAGACGACAACCATCACCAGTACATCATGCTTTGAGCAATTAAGGTCGTTTGGTGTTGTATGCAAATGTGGAAGCACAATATTGTACTGTACAGTTTGTACAATGGGGAAAAAAAAGTTTCGTGCATCATGGCACATGCTGGCATGCATGGCCGCAAGAATGTGTATATTTCCGAGAGCGTAGTGTGGTGTAGGCTACCAGAAAACTTGCGAGATGGAGTTAATAGTTTGATGACTGTGTACATATATATCATATATTAATTATTTATATCCGGTAAGGGTTTTATAGAGAGTTTTATGGACACTAAATAGTCATAGTATACCACATCAGCATTTTTTTGACATGGCAAGGTAATTACAAGGAGAGGTGGTTTCATCGTATATAAGAAGAGTTTCATCCCCGTGAAACCCAGTAGGCAT
>CM014277.1:9265607-9280335 GCA_004135705.1 Alloteropsis semialata
CGTGACTGACCGATGTCGACGCGTGTCCGGCCTCCGCCAAGCCTCCGACGCCTCCAAGTCTTTCGCTCCCGCATCCGGGCCGCCTACTCGACTCGCCTCCGTCCCGCTTGACTCGACCGACGCCGTCTTCATCCCATCATGTACTCTTGCTCTTCCGCGCACTATGTGGATCGCCCATGACTCCGCCCGGACTCCTCGGGTCCCTCAGTCCAAGCCTACTCGTTCACCCTTCACCGTCCTCGGTCCATCGGCATGAACCTTTCGCGCTTGACCTTCACCGCATGCCGTCGACCGCCATGTCGCATCCTACACCTGCACATCACAAGCCAAGAGATACATCAAACCACACAACGGTTGTCAATCACTCATCATCCAAGGGTGACCATCATTGGTCCACAATTTTCCACATGTTTTTTTAACGATTAATGTGCCACCCTTTTGTGACTTTCACTGTGTCACATGATGATTTCCACCTTGGGATTGACATATATAGGCGATCCCACATTTCAACGAGAAGAGATGGTTAGTTAAATCGACAATCTTGCTGACATTGTTGATACATAGCCCCCCTGCTGTACATGCTTGTCTAAATGAACTGCTGATTATTAGCTTATCTTCCGTTCATGATTCGGTCATTTACAAAAGTGAATGCACGAAAAAGACGCTTACCAACAGTTTCCACTAGCTTAATAAAATAGTCACTGCCACTGGCACAATAGAAAAATGTCACTGGCACTGCCACAATATATACGACCACCTGTATATATGGTTCTTATCCATGTTTTACTCAATAAAGTGCTAGTCTCCAAGAGAAAGAAGAAGAGAAGGATGGGGTTGGGATAAAGCTGGGAAAAAGTTGCATGCTTTTTGTGTTTGGGAACAGGAGGCAAAAGGGAACTAGACATCACGTGATTGAGATACCATTGGAAGGCAGTTTCTCTTAGTGAAGCTGTGTTTTGCCGCCACGCGGTCTTTTGTCGAGCAGGATTTGCAATGTTTCATGTGTGATGATTGGCAACTGGAGGATTGTTCACACAAATGCGAAAGCAAGGGCATTCACATCGGTAGGATCTCTCATTGAAGAAACGAAATCCCGCTGTATTCATTAGCGCTTGATGAAGAGACATGTGTTTCACCAGTTGGACGATAGATGGATGATTTCTCTGGGTTATAATAATTCAAATACATCAGTAGTGGACTGATCACAATATCTAGCCTAATTGAAGTCAAGTCTGAAGAGCGCACTATGTAGTTAATAGGACATTGCCGGTTTAATGAGTGGATTTTCTGATTGCTGACGAAGAACATTATTCACTTGTTTCTTGTACAGTCGTCCCAGATGTGCACAATTGCACCACCAGTTAAATCGGCAATCCTTAACGATGACATTGTGAATATCCCCTGCTCCTTGCAGACACATCCTAGTCTAATTTTGAGATGAACTACCTAGTGACAGATATTAATTGACAGTGATGGCCAGCAGATCTTCCGTGCAAGATGGTTTCAATTTATTAGGCAAGTAAATGCATGAAAATAAAAACACCTATCGGCAATTTCTATAACACAACAAAAAAATGAACTGTGCACTTGCACAACATATATATATGACCACCTATACCCTATAGTGCTCTCCATTTCATTTCTAGTTCGTTGAAGTGCCATACACCAGTGCAGTGGTAGTGCTGGGAAGAAGCTGCATGCTTGGTGTGTTGGGAATTGGAGGCAAAAGGGAAGTAGACATCACGTGATGGACACACCCGAGGCAAGAAGTTTCTTTGAATGAAGCTTGTTCCATCATATGTTGTATGTGCATGTGCAGCAGAATTTCCACAAGTGTCCAAGTGTCTACTCTTGTGTGTTTGATCAGTAGAAGAGCAGCAGCTGGGAGTGCCGGCTGGCAGACTGATAGTAAACTGAAGAGAATTGGCTTGTGTCCAAGTATGTGTTCGCGTGTGTTTTTGACTAGCTAGCTAAAGTTGTGTTGTCTTGTAATGTTCAAGAATGGGCTTGGTTCTATGCAAGGATTAAGAAGACATGCATATGTATTGCTAGACACTTGGGCCTTACTTAGTGAACGCGCGATATCAACAATAATAGTCCATAAGTGGTAGATATGCAGATTACTGAAACAATAGTAGATATTTCCTCATTTCCTTTTGAACAAGTGGATAAATGCTGCATTGCTGCTATAGCAAGTATATAACTGATGATTCATATATGAAGCATAATTAATTAAATTCTTGTATTCTAATTCCTGTAAAAATATGTATTTCTTATCAAAAAATATTAATGCCCTGAATTGTGGAAAACCCTCTAAATGAACTGCTGATAAGATGCTTCCTTTAGGTGGTTTTGACATCATTATTGCACATGATGTTGCTGCTGATGGGTCATGGACCAAAACAAATCAAAGTGATAAATAATTTATTTTGCACGATGCATGCCCACTATGAGGACAAATGGCGGCAGGACCCACGGGAAGGACACTGTGAAGAGGATTTAAAGATATACTATCTTTCATGATGATGCAACCACTATGTAGCTACCAAATGTTTCGTTTCAGAACTATCTGCATTTGAGATTTTGATCACAAAAAGAAAAATTGTCAGTTCAGGGTAGCTGAAGCACACTATGCTTCTTTTTTTGTGATGAAAATATAGCAGTGCAGATATACTACCACACCTCACATCTTATTCCTAGATTATGGCTGATCTTGTAAGTCGCAGCATGACACTTTGTTCGATACTAAGATCAGAAGCCAAGCTGGGAATGAAATGCTAGTCTCAGCACAAGCATGCAGATGGAGTGAGGCTTAATTATGGCTCAACTTAGTGTTCATGCCCATGGCATATACGCTAATGGTACTCTCGTTTTGGGATGCCCAAAAACCTTCTGCTGCCAGATATATATTCATCCTCGGCTTCACGGTGGAGAAGAAAAATTTCCTGTGGCAGAGGCCTAAAATGCCCGCCTATATATCTAGTGTTGTTGGTTCGACTAAGAGTTGTTCAACAAAAAAATAGATACAAAATACCACGAATAGAGAGTAGACTAGAGGAACAGAAGAGTAGGATGGTTAAAGGAGTTGGAATTGGAGGTAGAAGGGAAGTACAAACTAGATGATTGAGAACATTCAGCAATAATATGTGCAGATTGAGCTGTGGCAAAAAGTTATGATTTGCCCTTTCTTGGAGGAAATGGGTGGCAAATTCTCAACAATTTGGCTCCATGCATCTAGGCTAATCTTGTTTTTAGATCAACTGCCTTCTCCTGTCAGACATAGTATTCATAGTTGTGATGAGCAAATCTCTACGTTATGTCACCATTTAAATGACCGAATATCATAGCATAATGCACTTGCCATGCAGCAACTTGCACTTGAAATAGTTCCTCGTCTAGAGCTTTGGTGAATCAATTGGGTGGCTTTTGGCGTTAGGAGGCGATGGGTTTTTTGGCACCCAATAGGAACTGCATTTGTGTGTCGATCGATTTTCTTCTGGTTACACAATTGTTGATTTGTGGTCCGATCAAAAAATGACCGAGGAGTATCTTGTGCCAATTCAACAGACCGTTTTTAGCAAGGATCAAGTTGATTTACCCGCATCAGCATCGCGGTCGGTGGTGCTACCTCATCCAAACACATTATTTTTGATGCACTGAGCATTGCTTCCTAGCGATGCAGTTTAGTGTATCCTGGTGGAGCTATTTAATGCATTTTCCTTTTTGATATTAATTAATGGAAGCAAATGAGATTACAATCTGTGCTGCGTATTCCCAAATAGATACTAGATACATCAGGAACATCTTGACGTAGACAAGATATATGAAGATGTGCTTCTTTTAGATTAATGCCTTAATTAGACGTTAATTTGGAGAATACATATATACATGATTTTTTAGTGCATTACTTTCAGGAGCAGTTCATGTGCGCTTTGAGTTTTTTTTTTGTATGACCATGGAACGAAGCACATTAGCAAGCAGGAGCTAGTAAGTATTATATGTGCATATCATCTTCTTTTCAAATATACACTCTTGAAAATAGCAGGAGCGACGCCAGTAATCTTCCTGGATATCAGCGGGGATATATGAGCGCACGAGTACGTTCTTTTAGATGGACATCCAGAGTGTATTAGCAGCTCTTTGTTGATTTCCTTGGACCAATACAAGCAAGAATTTCAGCACTGTAGAACACACAGACTGTACATTCTCAAAGAACGAATGTGTATTATTTTTTTCATTCATTTTAATTTGTATAATTTTGCTATTCAAGTTGGTGTTCTAGTAGAGCTACAGCACGTCCAGTTTTGTAAGCAGCAGAAATGTTTTGAGCTATTCATCAGTGACGTTGTACTATATAGTAACAACGTGTCACCGTTTCACTGTTCCAGGGATAGATGCAATGCGTAATGAAAGTCTCCTGTCATCCCACAAATACGAGGAGCGAGCTCCAGGTTCCCATAGATGTACTTATATTATGCCAGTCTATTCATGCTGCTGTTGAAACAAACGAAAGCACAGGTCCACTGTCACTGGCACAAGACTACCTATATAGCTAGTACATGACTCTACATGAACTGTTCAACAAAATGCCAGCAACCCGTCACAGGTTAGTGTCGACTAGCAGAAGGCATAGACTAGTATAGAATGATTAAAAGAGTTGGGAACAAGCTGCCGTTGTGTGTTGGGAACAGGAAGCATCTGGGAAATACGTACATATCAGGATCATGTGAAGATATGGAGGGACAGGTTCGGTCGGACTTGGATTGCTCAATCAACCTCCATACCGCCGGGAATTGGTTCAGAGCGCCATGACGAACAGAGGTGCCTGAGTACATGTACGGCAACTGCAATGTGCCTCATTTTGATGTACACGGGCAGAACTACCAGAAAATGTAGCAGAACGTGAGGTTGCCGTGGGGACAGAGACAGATGTTGGTCTTCTATTGCATACTTAAGATTGATTTTGCTAGCGTAGTACCTGAAGAGAAAAACAGAAGGCTTACACGTTCTCATTACCTGGAAAATCGAACCAGGACAGCCTAATATATTATTGTGTTGTGACAAACAAAAAAACATAAAACCCAGCGCTTCTTTCATGTTCGCATTATTCTAGAGCAAAGTAATTAATAAAAGAGTGGCATTGTCTAGGTTGGTTCCCAATTGTGGCACTGTCTAATAAAAGAGTGGTGTTGGGGAGGATTGTAAGATACCATGATGATTATCGACTCAATTCGTTCCTTATCATTTTTCATATTGATGCACAAGGGAGCTACCACAGAGTTCAGGATTATGTGCTCATTTATTTAGTGCGCAATACACTTTTTCTGTGACAAACGGCAAAATAGATACAGCTTGATTAACTCAATGTCCCTTTTCATGTTCTAGTTGATGCGCTGGGTCTTTTAATGTGCTACTGAGTACATGTTTAGTTTGTAGGAGCACATGACAGGTTGAGCGAGACTAGCTTGATTGATCACTCCAGCAAGTACGTGTCTGTGGCTTGCACATGCACATATGACATATGCTACAATTTACCTTCTGCCAGCAGATACATTGACTGTGATCACGAGGAAATCTTCCGTGCAAGATATGATGGTTGGCATGGGTAAATTCATTTATAACAATCAAAATATGCAGCTGCCAGCAGCTGAAAACTCATAACAATGATAAAATGGAAACTTGCAGTGGCATTGCCACAATATATAGTGTTATTGGTCGTGCAAATAATTTAACAACAGAGAGTAAGCTTGGGGAGGAAGAGGTGAAGGATGATTGAGAGTGTTGCAATGAAGACCCGTGGAGTGTCATGGGAATAGGAGGCAAAAAGGAAGTAAGAATTAGAAGAACTGAGCGACATTGTACCACCGGCACGCTGTTGCTGCTTAAAGTTGACTAGATAATTAGTATTTTGTGAGAATTAACATAAATTAATTGACTTGGACGTTGAAGTGTTATTGATGCTTGCAGCAAAAAACTGATTAACAATTTACACAAAGCATGGCCACTTATGGAGTGTTATCTTATAATGTGATTAACTCAATGTAGATCTTTTCATTTAATAGCTGATGTGCTGGGCCTGTTTGGTAGAGCATTCGGGGTGCTCCAGTTCCAGCTAGTTTTTTGAGCTCCACCGGCTCCGCGGTGCAGTGCTGCAATGTTGCTACTGTAGATCGGAGCTAGAGTACCCCAAAAGCTCTGACAAACGGGGCTTAAATCACAGCTGGAGCATCAGACAGGACTAGGGGTCTGATCCTCTAGCATGATTTGGTACTTGTGGTGATTTTTCTTGCTAGCTATGGCGCACACATGTTAACCTAGAGGACGTGTTTTTCTTTCATTTATACCTTTTTGCTTTCCCCTCGGGGCAATGTATTGCGTCTGTTTTTTCCAACTATCTATTAATACAAAGATATTAAACTTTTCTTGGTGTTCATCAAAAAACATACATGGATTTTCTTTTTTCAGGTTGCAAGCGTCATGTTAGAAATAAGAAATACCAGGTGTATCACCACCGGCGTGTTACTGCCATCTTCTTGACATTGACTAATAAATAATGAGTAATTTGTTAGATGTAATTAGTACCTTTCATTAGCATCTTTTAGATAAATGAATAGTTCAATATTCTGGGCTCTACATATATACTTCTTTTAGCTTTTGCCAACCCATTGGCATATAGCCCCTGACAGGTCATTGATCCAGCAAATAAATTTGATAAATAATTATTAACTATGCATGCCCACTTATGAAGTGGGCTCGTATAATTTACATATGGATAGATGTGTCATGTGTCATGTGTGACAGTAGGGGATGCCTCAACAGAAGAAAAGTTTGAGGATTATTTGGAATTCATGTGTTCTATTCTTCATCAGGAGGGGGTTAAACTGAGCAGCCCAGCAATCTTACTAACTTGTGATAAAAATCATAAAATGGATATACCATGGTTAACTCAATGCCGCTTTCATGTTTGCGTTAATTCTAGACCAAGTAATTGACATCCTATATGTTCAGGTTAGTTCTATATATGAGCACAAGCAAGTGCAGAATTATATGTCTGTATCGCAAATGCATTAATTTGGCCTCTCACGTTGGGAACAGCTGGTCAAGTTTTTTCAACTACCATCTGCCAGATATATATCGCTATGCCAATGAGCACATCATCCGTGTAGAATATATGTGCATAGGAATAAAAATGCACCAACTAGCAATTTCCACTGGCAGCGTTCTGCGTCCATTTCCACCAATTGTAGCAGAGCAGCATGGTGTAGACTAGAAAGATGAAGAGGTGAGAAGGATGCCGAATAATAGAACTAGGAAGAAGCTGCATGCATGGTTTGTTGGGAATGGTAGGTAAAAGGAAAGTAGACATAAGATTGCCAGGAAAAATCAGGGAGACACAAGCTGAAGTAGTCTCTTGGAGGGGAGATGATCCAGTTTGTTGCAGTTGTATGTGTAAAAGAGAAGGGCAATGGGTAGCAGACTCCACAGAAGATTCCTAGCTGAGAGACTGCCCAAGAAATCGAATATCGTGCGAGTAGCTTCCTAGACGGCTCGATACTCCTCTAAGATAAAAGCTAGGAGATGTCTTCTTAGTATGATGGAGTTTATTGTCTTCAGTTTGCAGAGCACGAATGTTAATTACAGGACAGAAATGCAGCATGTGCTATTAAACAGTCCAATAACCTTTGTTTTGTGATAGAAAATTGACAAGATGTACCGTGATTAGTTCAAAGTCTGTACGATAAGTGAACTTTATTCTGGGGCATATTTCACACATGGCACCAACTGTGTTGTTTCTAGGATGAACTCTATTCTTAAGACATGTCTTCTTCCACACAGTTCAACGTACACAGTAGCAGACTTTGGTTCAATTGATCACGGTATCTCGAGTTTATTTTGCTGCATACCTGGATTCGTGTAAACCTAAACCTCTATATATTTGATTTACAAGGACTATATTTAGATTTCAGAAGTATATTTGTGCTCAATAACAACCAGGTGCCACACGGTTAAGAGATTGGGTAAGTTTTTGAAATGCTTATACATACGAGTCTTTGTAGCTTCTGCAATTTTGCTATTGGACCGTGTGTTTAATTTTCTTGGGGTAACCGAATTATGTGGATGGTGTGACTGCTGGATTAACAGAGTATAAGGCCATTATCAGTGCAAGGTTTCATCATACGCTTTCCAAGAGTGTCATGTCATCTAAGCATACTTGAAACGATGAATGAAACAACCTCTCTCCATGCAAAGTTTCACTTCACAGTTTCATAGGCTAAAATATCACTTAAATGCCGCATCCAATGGACCAATGAGAGGTGTTGAAATGTGTGTAGATGAAACAAATTGCTCTCAGTGGAGGTTTCATTCCAGTTTCATTGTCTTGGTAACTGTGTATAGAGAGTATCATCCCTATGAAACCCAACTCCTCTCTCTCATCATAAATTTCATGTCATGTCAGCGCTTTTGCCTGTGTGGCATGCTATTTAATGAGAATGAAACTCTCGTGAAACTTGCATTGAGAATGGCCTAAGGAATAAATCAATAAAAAGTTGGGGTTCACTGTGGTCTTTATGGATCTGGGTAGGTTACCGTACTAAAAGAACGACAACCTAACACAACCAGAATCTTAGACTTCTTCTAGTTATGTGGGCTTCTCCTAGTGTTTTGTCATTTAAAATTTAGTATAAACTTTCTCTACCAAATGCCTCCTAGTGAGGATTCCATGTGCTATGACTAGTGGTAGTGTTTTATTACTACTTAAAAACACTAGAAAAATTCCACCATTTGGGTTGTGTAAAGATATATCTTTTTTCCAAAGAACAGGAAAGATATATTTTTTAATTTTGAAATTGATGATAGCTAGCACATGTCAGGCTTTATGGCCATAATACATTAAAAGTCGCAAGGCTATGCTTGTGCTATTAAGCTATTCATCATACAAATATTGCAGTAATCACTCAATGTCTATCACTCCATGAGTCCATGTATCTTTCAATTTTTTGTGTTGTCTTAATAATCGAGTAACACACGCCACACATTCAGTTCTCTAGCATATGCAAATATTTAAAGCTGCAAAACTATGTATTTATTAAGTATACTAGACTCTGTTGAGCTTGCTGCGTACTTGTAGCATTAGTTGACTGGCATTTCTGACAATTATTCTATGATATGTGAACCACAGGTGAAAACTAGAGATAGAATAATTCTAAGGCGTCAAAGTAACGCAATCAAGAATCCTAGAAGAACTCGCGAAGAACGAAACAAAGCATGGAAGACAGAAGCACCAACGCTTCTCACCGCAACGGTGAAGACAGAAGCACAAAACGCGTTTGCAATAGAGATAGCAACATATAGAAAAATCTAATGCATATCTAGATAGATTTTGGAAGAGGTTTTTATATGTGTGTGGAATCTGATTAGTTTTTAAGACACCTAATTCACATCCACCACTTAGGCTTAGATTGGGAGCAAGGGGCTACTAGCCCAGGGAAGATAATCCCCACCGGGAAAAATCAATAATATCAGTTTCGCCTTCCACCTCAGGGAGAGAAATCCCCTGAAAGGAAAGCTCCCGTTGCTGCTGTTTGGAAGCATTTTTCCAGGGCGGAAAACGACCGGCTGATCTCAGAACAGAAATAATTAGAAACACAAAGACGCTCAAGAAACAGAAAAAATCAACAAAAATTAGGAAAAATAATATCATGGAAAACTCATTGTAAGATATTATTTTTGAAAAAATGACCACGAATATTACATTATCATCCACACATTAAAGCTCACATAGAACATGTCAGCACAATCCATAAGGAAATCTTATATGTACAGCTTAACACAAATGAATAGCAGCTAAAAAGTCTAAAACGATGGCAACAATTCTTTTGTTGCAGATCTGCACCAGTGCACAAATGAATAGCTGCTAAAGTCTAAAACGATGGCAACAATTCTTTTGTTGCAGATCTGCATCAGCGCAGATAACATATAAAGTCTCTACACTCTTGAGTTCAAACTTATGTTCATGTGATTCTTAATCAGTTAATCCATTGGGCTAATCCTTCCTGAGAGAATAAGAAGAAAACATGAGTCAGGAAGAAACAATTTGCAAACTAAGGTTCGGGATGGTGACAAACAGTTGTTGGAAAAAATAGCAGAATTGTTGACTACAGTAGGTACTTTAGCTCTACTCTAGTTCTCCATGCTACAATCAAGAAAATATGATTGATCATGTAGCTGTGCAGACTGCACATAACAACATTAGTAGTTCATTCAGAAACAATATTAGCTCCCTAATCCATCAGCAAGGAGCAAACCGCAGATAATAATACAATCAAGAAACTTGTGCAGTCTGCAGATAGCAATATGAATATGACTTGTTTTTCTTAACTGTCCATGCTAATGACACAAAGGCATAGAAACATAATAACCTGGACTTATGAGCAGGGAGCTGAGCGCAGAGGAAGCATGTTAGCAGTCTATGGGCCTGTTTGGATCCGCTCCGCTCCACGTTTTTTTAGCTCTGCTCCAACAATTCCAAGCCAAACACCACCAGCTCTACGAAAAACGTGAATTTGGAGGCCAACTTCACGTTTTTTGTGAAGCTCCACAAGAGGTGCTCCACGTTTTGCAACTCCACGGTGGATCTGCTCTATGGTGGAGTTGATGGAGTGAAGCTGCGTGGATCTGATCCAGCAAACAAAAACAGCTCATTGTTTGATAATTTATCTCAGTCAGAAATAACAGCTACGACGGCGCTGGGACAGGGGCGCTGCGACAGAGGCGCTCGGGACAAAGACACAACACAACAGCTCTAGGACGATGAGACGGAGCGGCGCCACGATTCGACAGGACAGCGGCACGCCGACACGGGACAGGGAGCACAGGGTAGCGGCGCCCGACCCCTCGAGGTGGGGAGCAGCTGCCCCGGAGAAAATGCGAGGAACGGGTCGCCAAGCCCCACGCCGTGGGTTCCCAGATGGCCAGGAATTTTGGCCCGTGCGCATGATTCCGCGTGGGTAGCCTGTCCCGGAAAAAGGCCAGGAACCCGGCGTGGTTTTGGGCTCCTAAAGTGGTCCTTAGAGCAAGTATTATAAGCCAGCTCAGCCGACGAAATGCAAGGACACCTCAGCAATATCTGACGTGGGGAGAGAGAAAGCAGGAGAGAGAAAAAAAGCGAACGACTCGTGAAACGCCGGCTCAATACGGGCGAAATGTACTGTTTTGGCAGAAGGTCGCACCTGTGCTGCTCCTATTCTTCCACGTCGCACCTGTGCAGCTCATTGCATTAAAGAAGCGTGGGCCCCGCCACCACAGCTCAGCTGCGCGGTCTGAGCTGGAGCGTGAGACGCCGGCAAGCTGGCGTAACCATAAAACTTGCTCTTAGGGTGTCATAGTCCCTTCACCTAGTAGCTGCAGACAATGGTTGAATTCTGCTGCATACTGGGTTTCTTGTCCTGGCCATGTGTGCTTTCCCTTTACGGAGTACCTTCTATTCCTAGTATAGTAGTACACCACTGAAGCTTCTTAGGCCATGTTTAGATCTGCAAGATAAGTTTAGAAAATTTATTGTAGCAATTCTAATTCGAAGATTAGGAGGACTAAACATGATCTAATTATAAAACTAATTATACGGATGGACGGAAAATCGCGAGACGAATCTATTAAGCTTAATTAATTCACATTTAATACCCTTAATTAGTGTTAGGAAATTTGATGAATAGTGATGAATAGAAAAAACTTATGAAAGTAAACAGGGCCTTAATTGCCAACATTTCTGCTCACCCTCCTATTCCGAACACACGACGATGGCACCCGTGCGTTGTCACTGTGCACTGACAACTACTGCTTAGGTAATGTAACGACTAGGGATGGATTCGGATGTTCAGACATCCGAATTATCCGTATTCGTATTCGACTAAAACGTCAATATGGATATCCGTATTCGTATTCGATTTTAATGTGGATGTGTTGACACCGGATTTTTGCGCCTGACATGCTGGGTCAGATGATGACGTGCTGAGGTTGAGACTGCGAAGTGGACCCATTGACTGGTCAAGGCCAAAGGTGACAGAGAAGGAAGCCGATGCTGAAGAAGGGTCTGATGAAGCAGGAGTCCGACCCGATGACGAGTTCAAGGGGAAAGGCGTGTCGGCTAAGAAGGAGGCGTATCAGATTCAGGGACTATTTCCTTTTCAGAAGGCGTATGAGAGTCCCGTTCTATCTTAAGTTTAGTTTACTTTATTTAGTTAGTCTGGTCCGATCAGGACTCTCCATGACCAGGGTATAAATTTGAACCCTCGTCCATTGTAAAGAACTATTCTCACAATCAATACAACCCGGCTTCACGCCAAAACCCTAGTAGTAGTTACGACGAAGCTCATTGGTGGACGGGCTGCATCAGTTCTGATCTCCGGCTTACCAGTAAGTTAGTCAATTTATCGAACTAGTATAGGCTTTGAATTGAGGCGCATCGCCCTTTCTCGTTTATACTGTTCAACCGATTTATCTCTGGATAATCAAGATTGATATAGATTCCCTACGTCGGAGCTAAATCAATATTGATTATTCAACAGATTATCGTTTATCGGACTACACTTTAAGCCTAGATTCCCTACGTCGGAGCTAGGTATCAAGATTAGTCTAGATTCCCTACGTCGGAGCTAGAATAATCTTGGTTACTAAAGGTAGTCTTTGCGGTTTGTTGGAGTTGCTAGATTGGTTTAGATCTACGCCATGTGAATCAATTCTACTTCTTCGACGACTTTGAGCATTGGTCTTGGTCCGATTTAAGCAATATTTATCTTACAGCATCGTTCTATGTCCGATTCTGCCTTGTGGTTTAATCTAGTTGTTCTTTGAGTATTACACTGGTGTAGATTCCCTACGTCGGAGCTGGATCTTTGTAATACGCTTAGATTAATCTTTGACTGTCATGCTTGGTCTAGATTCCCTACGTCGGAGCTAGGTTCATCTTGATTAGTTAAAGGAAGCTTTGGTTATGCCTTATTGCTATTTGAATATTAAGTGTGGTGTAGATTCCCTACGTCGGAGCTGGATCTCGCTTAATTGTTTGGTAGCATATCTTAGAATCAGAACGAATCTGTTAATGTTTTACCTGCTTATTTTGCTTAATCTGATCAACACCTGTGCGAGCATCTTGTTTAATTAACAGGTTGATAAGTCAAGTCTGATTATCTAGCTATCTGATCTGATCATAGTTGGAGAAATCTAGATTCCCTACGTCGGAGCTAGATTTCTCTGAAAAGGCTATAGTCCGATCGATTGGTTAGATGGTCCGATAAGATGAGTCAAACTGGTAACTAGATAAGGTGGACAATGTATCGGCTTACACTTTGATTATTTAATATCTTGTTTCAAGACATAGCTGATCCATTATTTTACATATTGGCCTTGCTTTATGCTTTATTTCATTATTCAAAGGCTGATCTGTCATATCAAATCAAGGTCCGATCCTGATTGGTCCGATTCTGAGGTCCGATTTGATGTCTGATTGAGGTCCGATCATCCGGTCCGATTGACGTCATCAATGAAGTCCGATTTTGAGGTCCGATCGGTATCGGCCGATACGTGTCTGATTGGGTCTTGGCTACAATTCGACGCTACTCCATCGTCTGAAATAGAGCCGGCACAATCATAGAGCAATTTAACTGTTTTATCCTTGTCAATTTCAGGTCAAATTGACTGGCACGCCGCGAACCTGAACTGGAGTGTAGACTGGCACTGGAGCGAAGCTGATCTCCCTGGTCTTCGTGTGCTGCACGCGGGGAATACGACCGCCGATTTTCCGCGTCAACAGGATGTTAAATGGAAATATCCGAATTCGTTTTTTGTTACTTTTCTCTATCCGAATCCATATCCGTATTCGAATAAAATGTGGAATATCCGATATTATCCGTATCCGTGAAGAATTAACACGTGATGAAGCCATCTATCCGAATGCGAATCCGTATTCGATGTATTCGTTTTGTATTCGTATCCGACAAGAATGGACAACATTCGCATCCGTATTCGTATCCGACAAGATTCGTATTTGATTCATATTCGAATTAAAATATGGTAAAAGGTGACATCCGGATTCGATTCCATACGTATCCGATCCGAATCCATCCCTAGTAACGACCTACAATGAACATCTCTAGACCTAATAAACCTATAATATTAATAATTTACAAAGGAGTATATTCAGAGGTGTATACATATGTGCTCAATATAGCAACGAGGTGCACACGGTTAACGATCAAATTAATCTTTTTGAAATGGTTAGTCCAGCCTCTGTAGCTTCTATACTCACTACCAGTCAACTCTTCATTGGTACCGAGTCATAAGGCCCATTGGTACCGGTTCTAAAACCGGTACCGGGCATCCGTGACTAAAAACAAGGGGTCTTTGGTACCGGGTGAATACTCGGTCTTTGGTACCGGGTCAAGACACGACCCGGTACCAAAGCTTTCCTCATCAAAAAAATATTTTTAAATTCTGGAGAGGCTCCCACATGATTTTTCACGCGAAAATACGCGCGTGCGGCGCGCGGGGTTCGAACCCACGACCTGTGGCTTCGCGTGTTGCTTCCTTACCATCTCACCTACACACCACAACTGACCAAGTCTCAGATGCTTTCCTTTTGAATTAACCCGTGGGGGGGGCCTTTGGTACCCAAAGGGGGGGTCTTTGGTACGGGTTGGTGTTACCAACCGGTACCAAAGGGTCCTCAGAG
>CM014277.1:9280995-9306097 GCA_004135705.1 Alloteropsis semialata
AGAAGAAACTCTACAGAAATTTTGTTGACAAGAATCGCACGCCAACTTTCACAGGAGCATATGAGAAGCTAAGACCCCACTGGGCTGCATTTGTGCAATACAAGCGTTCGACACTTGGAAAGAAGCTTATGGAGACGAACAAATCTAATGCCGCCCAGAAAGAATACCATCACCGTCTCGGCCAAGGTGGATACACTGCAGCAATTCCAAAATAGGAAAAGATGGAACAAGATCTACGTGATAGAGGTATCACACCACAGACGCCAACTTGGACTGACCGTGCACGACATTGGTTTTATGCCCATGGCGGAACATTGGCCCCCGATACCGGGGAATGCATCCTTGGACAGCAGATACAACAAGCCGCACAGAGACTTATGCATGCCATAGAAGCAGTTGACAAGGGAGAGTTTCACCCGGACAGAGAAAAGGATGAGCTCACGTGGGCTCTGCAGAATCCCGAGCATCCTGGACGGACGCGAGGCAAAGGAGGGGTTCCGTGGAAGTACGGGTTTGCCGACTGCATTGAGTCTTATAGAAGTCGCAGCAGAAGAAAAAACGAGGAGTTAGAGAAGATGCGACGACTCGAGGAAAGGATACTGCAGAACGAACAAAGAACAGGGGAGGTTCAGCGGCAACTGGAGATAGCACTTAGCTCTCAGCAACAAAGCCGTGGATCCGCCGGCGCTCCAGTAGACGCAATTAGCCCTATCCAGCATCATCGAAGCAGTTGCGCGTCCACTGACGTCCCAAATGATGCTCAAGTCCAACGCTACCCCGTGGACGATATAACTAGGCGGACGACTTGTGAGCTGCATAGTCCATTCAAGAACTTAACGTTCAAGGTGGCGTACGGTAGTGCTTTGCCGAGTCAAGAAGGAGATCTCTACCATGGAGGGCAAATACCTGCTGGCTATGCTAGAGTTGGGGTGGAGCAGGTCTTGGCCGGGCACGAATCACTCCAGCTTGACATTCCTGGAGGTGATGGGGAGACGACACTAGAAGAGGCAGTTCATGGTGTTATCCTATGGGAGAAGCGTTACATCGTCTTAACTCCCGAGGGGCCTTCGTCATCACCCCAAAGCTCAAGGGCATCTCCGCCGCCTCCAGCTCCACAGTCCCCGCCGCAGCAATATTCGCCTGTTCTCCCTAAACAAAGGTCTCCGTCGCCAACAACTCAAAAATCTCCGTCGTCTCCAGCTAAGCAATCTCCGCTGCCTGCACCTCCGCCGGCAAAGAAAGCTAAGCAACAGAAAGCCAAGGCACCAACAAAGCCACCTACAAAGGAGCCAGCAAAGCAAGCCAAGGAACCTGCCAAGCTACCATGGGAAAAAAAACTGATGAGGAGTGCAAGCAGCATAGTCTGGATAAGGTTAAAGAGTTCTTCAAAAAGAAGGAGCCCAAGAAGGGGGTCTTTGGTACCCAAGGGGGGGGTCTTTGGTACAGGTTGGTGTTACCAACCGGTACCAAAGGGTTCTCGGAGCCTACCAAATTTAGACCCGGTACCAATGACCCCTTTGGTACCGGGTCATAAGCAACGGGTACTAAAGTGGGGTGACCGATAGGCCATTTTCTGGTAGTGACTACTTGGTATTGTATCGTGTATCGTGTTTAATTTTTTTGAATTATATGGATGTGTTGACTGCTGGATAATTAATAGCGAAAAAGAAGGTAGAAACAGTTGAGATTCACCGTGCTGTGCATGGATCTTGTCATGCCATTGTACTAAAAACATTAAAAAGGCTATGTTATTGTACTAAAAGAACAGCAAATTAAAGATGTACCCTTTTTTTCGTAGAACAGAACATATACATCTGTTTTCAATTTTGCCATTCATGATAGCTAGCACATGTCAGGCTTTATATATGGCCATCATAATAATATAATAAAAGTCGCAAGGCTATGCTTGTGCCATTAAGCTATATATATTCATCACGTGAAAGTTGCACTAATCATTCAATGTCGTCTATATTACAGTATTATTACTCCATGAGTCCATGCATCTTTTAATTTTCCATGTTATCTTACTCGAATAACACCACGCCACACTTTCAGTCCTCTAGCAGATGCAAAGCTGCAGAACTATATATCTTCTGTGACGTATATTAATTCATGGTACTGATGTTCAGATCTTCCATGCAAGATATGGTCATTTTGACGAGTTATTGGATAGCTACAAAAGCAAACCTACCCGCAGTTCCCAGCGAAGCACTGATTAAAACCAAGGAAATATATAGCACTGCCTTTGGCAAAATGTGACTGCCTATATAGTAGACTAGACGAAGGGAAAAGGATCAGTAAAACGGTTGGAAAGAAGCTGCGCCATGGTGTGTTAGGAATAGGAGGTAAAAGGGAAGTGGACATCACATGGAACGGGACACCATTGTGTGAATGTTCGAGCGACAGGTGGTGGAGCAACGGTGAAGAAAGGGACGAGAGAGGCTCACCATGCTTGCTGTAAGGATATAGCCTGGTTGAATCGATTTGCCCTTCCAGTTTTCCACGTTGATGCGCTACTAGCTTCCACAAGTCCAGTTTACTGCAGATGAGTAGAAGCAAAGTTGCTGCGAAGTTGCTGGATTGTGTGCCATTAAGCTACTCAACAGTGCCAACCTGAAGGATTCAGAGGATGAATTGCACTTGCTTGTAATCCACGTTCACTGCAAATCTTTCAGCTTCCACGGATGGCGAATCTCGCATCCTGCTGCTACCATGGGCTGGTCCACCTCGAAGAAAAGACGTATACTGCATACCTGTTCTTATTCAGCTTTGATTTCCCTGCTTTCTCCATTATGGTTGACACTTGACAGTCGACATACACACGCATTGTGACACGATATATAGCAAATTTAGCAGTCACATGTTTAAAATTCTTGAAGACACAAGTGGTGTTATCCTGTCCATTTCGGGCACTTTTAACTAGGACAAAAATGCTTTACCAAGGGTTTCCAGATGAGATGAGGTACATATATATGTGCATTCTTGAGTTTTTTTTTTGGGGGCATATGCACATTCTTGAGTTGTGTTTCTTGTTTTGTGTTGTATATATAGGTTGTGATGCTACTTCTGAAAGTTCTCATGGCTTCAAGCTAGCAGTAAAATACTATACTAGTACTTTACTTAAAAAACATTTGGGTCCAATCATATTTTTGAACAGCTTGATATTTACTATGAGCTACTTCATCCATTACAAATTACTTGTCACTGATGATAAAATAAGTCACAAATAAAATAAGTGATGCTTACAAATTTTTTTATAGATGGCAAGTAAGCATTGGCAAGTAATTCTGGACGGAAGAAATATGTTTGCAGGTCATTAGAGAATTCAATTAATGGTTCTACCATGGTGGGGAGGTCTGATTGAGTGCAACACTAAGCTGGAGAGTACTGGCTACTGAGAACACCTCTCGCGATTATAGATTAGTGCATGGATGCTCCTTCGAATGATGGCAGCGAAGGTAACACAACCCCTTTTTCTTTCTCCACCTTGTCACAGAAAGGAAAAATGATGTGTTCAACTTTTGTAGATACAAATTTTCTCCATAAATGATGAGTTCACCTTTTGTAGATACAAATTTTCTCCATTAATGTTCTTTGTGTTTGTTCATAAGATGGATAGTAACTTGGTGGGAAGGCAAATGCCAGTCTCTGTTGGAGCAAAATCTTTAGCTCTTTCACACAAAAAAAGAAAAAAGAAAAAAAAGTTCAGCTTGAAACATGCCCAAGTTTTTTTTTAAAGGCAAAACACGCACAAGTTGTGTGGTGTCCGGCTCAAAGAATCGAGACATGCGCGGGGCGGGACCGATTCATGTTCGGCGAGCCTGGCCCGGCCCAGCGGGTGTAAATTAGGCCCGGAAGCTTGAGCAGGCCGAGCTACCGCACTTGGCCCAGCGGCGCGCCTCCGTCCCCAGCTATAGCCCATTACAGATTTACAGCAACAGACATTTTGCACTCTGCACCTCGAATTTCTCCGGTATCGCAACCACCACCTCTTCCAGAAGCAACACACCCAGTGACACCGCGGCCACAGTTCGAAATCGCGATAACCTAAGGCCGCCTCGCCCGCCCCAACCCCCGCCGCCGCCGTCTGCCGCCCTTCGTCTCCTCTTCCACCGCTCACTTACACCTTGCGCTCTCGCGATCCCCCCGCGAGATTTTGGTGAGCTCCGGCGGAGCGGTGCGCTGGCGGAGAACCCCCTCCTCTCCGTTCGTGGTCGTCGTTCCCCTCTCCGTCCGTCCGTTTGCTCCGCCGCTAGGCTCGTCAGCTGGTTGTTTGAGGTAGTACAGCTGCAATGGCCGAATGGGTGCCATCCTACCCCATGCCCTCATCGCTCCTCCCTCCCCTTTCATTTACCTCCTGTGGGTATTTTGGTTGTTCGTGGGGCACTGTGGACAAATGAAGGCTTTCTTCTAAGCGAGAATGCTTGTAGCCGATGATTCGGCTGTGATGATAGTAGATCTACATGATCTCGTGCTTGAGCTGCCAAATCCAAGTTTCCCTGAGACAAAAAAGATTTATATTGTTTAACAAACCACCCATGTCCAACTTGAAATCCGGCTGTGGCTGAGCAGCGAGTAGGGCTTTTGACTTGGAGGCATCTGCGGACTTATATTTTGGAATTTATGTTAATTGATGGTCCTGCCTGGCTGCCTGCACGGCACATGTATCCTCAGTAGACGACGCAATAGAGTTAGAATGCTGGTTTAATTTAGCTGGTTTCATGTGTGGACGACACGTTTTCTGTTTTTTATGCAGTTGCTATTGGGTTAGTTACCACTGAACAAGATACTAGGCTCACCGGAGTATCATTGTGCAGTTTCCAAGATGGCTCGCCGAGGTTTAATGGAACAGGACTTAAGCAAGCTTGACGTGACGAAGCTTCACCCGTTGTCACCTGAAGTTATCTCACGCCAAGCGACTATTAACATTGGTACGGATGCAATCCTGTTGCCCATGTGAATTCAGCATGGCTTATGTGCAGTATTCTTATGCAAAGCAAAACATCCTGCACTGGCATAAACATTCTTCTATATCTCAGGTACCATTGGCCATGTGGCTCATGGAAAGTCTACTGTTGTGAAAGCTATATCAGGAGTTCAGGTGTGATTCACATATGGCATGTTCCAGTACCACATTTTCCTTCCAAGCATTGAGTCTGAGTTATATATATGGTTGACAGTTAATGACATTTCTCTGTAACTCCAACATGTGATGGTTAGATGTGCCTTTTATAGTTTGGTACACTGTTGGGCGTATGGGCTTTGGAAGCTTTGAATTTCATGCTAGGAATACATTGTACATTTGATTAATAAATATTTGATTCAGAGAAGTTATTTCTGGGGGAATGCAATATTACAATCATATAAACATATTTGCTTCTATTCCTAAGTGAAGGCACTTTATTGTGGTTCATGCTTCTCAGCATTTGTTACAATGATTATCAACTGCTTTTTGTTGATGCTCTCAATCTTTTTCACCATGTTTGTGCTTGATATATTATTTGTTTTTGATGGCCTAATTTTGGTTCTGTAGACTGTTCGGTTCAAGAATGAGCTAGAACGTAACATCACTATAAAGCTGGGGTACGCTAATGCAAAAATCTACAAATGTGAGGATGACAGATGTCCGCGACCAATGTGCTACAAGTATGTTTGTCATACACTAATGTCACAGTTCTCTCTTAAAATGACAAGCTTCTATATGTCATACAATGCAGAACTCAGCATGGTTGTTCTAAACTCGTGTATTATCTTTTCTGTTGATGTATCTGTCATACAATGCAGAACTCAGCATGGTCTACACTTGTGTATTATCTTTTCTGTTGATGTAATTCATTTAATAGCAAATAGGTTTCAAAGTTCATGCTTGAGTTCTCAAATAATTAATTCTGCAGAAAATATATCATATATTATTTAGCTTTTACCTCTCAAATTTTTAGAATTTGATATGTTGTTGTCAAGTCCTGGTGCACCTTGTTTTTGAATAATTGGTGCACTATTTGTTAACTCTTTCTTTTAAATGAAGGGCCTATGGAAGTGGAAAAGAAGATAGCCCTCTCTGTGATGTGCCTGGGTTTGAAAACACTAGGATGAAGCTTCTGAGACATGTTTCTTTTGTTGATTGCCCGGTTGGTGAACCCTATCAATATTCTGTTGTACTCGTTTTTGAAGATTCTGTGCCTAATTAAATTGTGCTACCTGAAATCCTTATCAACATAACTGCATGCAAGTGAACAAGCAATAAGCTTTATACTATGCTGCATATAGTTGAGTTTTGTCTTGCTCTCTGTCAATTTTGTTGATGATTAATGATGTTTCCACCAGAAGGAATATGTAAAATACTGGCTGTTTATGATTGTCTTGGGAAATTGGATTATCTTAGTTTTTCCAAAGTTTCATTTGATATTGGTTATATAGTTTTATTGGTTGAGAATGATATTAGGAAATAATTATATGTGTGACCTTATCTCCTTGAATAGGGGCACGACATTCTCATGGCTACAATGCTTAATGGAGCTGCTATCATGGATGGAGCATTGCTTTTGATTGCAGCGAATGAAAGTTGCCCACAGCCCCAGACATCTGAGCATCTTGCAGCTGTTGAGATCATGCGTCTCCAGCATATCATCATTCTGCAGAACAAGATTGACCTTATCCAGGAAAGCGCAGCGATGAACCAGCATGAAGCAATCCAAAAATTCATCCAGGTGGATACTTGTTGCCATTGCCAACTTGTTATATAACGTGTCTTCTCTTTCATGGTCTGATCCTTTTTGCTCATTTGAGCAGGGAACAATAGCTGAAGGTGCTCCTGTGGTGCCTATATCTGCCCAGCTGAAATACAACATTGATGTGATCTGTGAATACATTGTGAAGAAAATCCCCATCCCTGAAAGGAACTTCACCTCACCTCCCAACATGATTGTTATTCGCTCCTTTGATGTCAACAAGCCTGGTGAAAGGAACTTCACCTCACCTCCCAACATGATTGTTATTCGCTCCTTTGATGTCAACAAGCCTGGTTCAGAGGTTGATGAAATTAGAGGTGGTGTAGCTGGTGGCAGTATCCTCAGGGTATATACATATCAGTCATGTTACTATTGTTCTGTTTTCCTTTGTGGTTGATATGAACAAAACAGCAATGCATCTTTACAGGGAGTTCTGAGGGTGAACCAGAAAATTGAAGTTCGCCCTGGTATTGTCATGAAAGATGAAAATGGCAACATCAAATGCACCCCAATCTACTCGAGGATTGTCTCGCTATATGCTGAGCAGAATGAGCTCCAGTTTGCTGTGCCTGGAGGGCTTATTGGTGTGGGAACAACCATGGACCCAACTCTAACACGTGCTGATAGACTGGTTGGTCAGGTTCTCGGTGAAGTTGGCTCGCTACCTGATGTTTATGTAGAGCTTGAGGTTTGTGCTATCTTTGTTCCTTCATGATTTTATATGGACAGAAATACTCGTTATGGATCATTGAACCTTTCCTTTGCAGATCAATTTCTTCCTTCTCCGGAGGCTGCTGGGTGTGAGGACGAAAGGCACAGAGAAGGCAGGGAAGGTGTCCAAGCTCACCAAGGGCGAGATCCTCATGCTCAACATAGGATCCATGTCCACAGGTGCCCGTGTGCTTGCTGTTAAGAACGATCTCGCCAAGCTACAGCTCACTGCGCCCGTCTGCACAAGCAGAGGAGAGAAGGTTGCCCTGAGCCGACGTGTGGAGAAGCATTGGCGCCTTATTGGATGGGGCCAGATCCAGGCTGGTGCGACACTTGAAGTACCACCCTGCCCGCTCTGAAGCGACATGAGCTGAAGCTGTGAGCGCCGAGAACACATGAGATTGTTAGTAGCCCTGCCTGTGTAACTGAGGATTCAAGGTTTAGCCACTAGTTCGATATTGTTAATTCGAAATTTTGGTGGCCGCATTGTCGACATTAGCAGGTTGAACATTAGCAGGTTGAACGCCAGCTACTTGTGGATCAGTTTTGCCTTGTCGACATTGATGGTAGTGTAATCTTTGGTTGAATTTTATCATGCCAAACATTTGTAGTTTTAACTATTTTCTTTTGTATGATATATACTTGTCACTATTGTTTGGTTGGCTACTTATAGGCCTACCAGCTCGTTTTTATTGGCCCAATAGAACTGTCATTGCGCATAATTATCGTATTGACAGTTCATAATATCTACATCTGGCGTGTAATTTTTTCTCATGATCGTTTTGTATCAACCACCAGTCCATTCAGGGTACTGACGACCACACCCTCCATACAAGATACGATGGTTAGCTCGATTACACTGCTAGAAAACCCTTCATCAGTTCAGGTATATCGATACTGGATTTTTAACACCTGGTACCAATGCTACCGGGTCCAGAGAGAAAAAAAACGAAGTCTTACAGATACCGGGTGCCAATGTCTTCGACGAGCCAACCCTCTCTCCTTTATCTCCCCACCACCAGTCCACCACCAGAGTCTTATCCTCTTCCTCTATCTCCTCTGTCTCCTCTCTCTCTGCTGTAGGCTCCCTGCCGCTATCTCGCCGTCGCAGGGGTGGAGGCCGCCGCCGTCGTGGGAGGGCGCCGGCCTCTCTGGACGGCGCAGGCGCGGCCGGGGGCCACCATCGGACGTGGGCGCAAGCCTCCCCGGCCGGAGCGAAGGCTGCTGTCGCCGCCGCCGTCGTGGGTGTGAGCGAGCGCGAGCCTCCCCGGCCGGCGCGGGGGCCGCCGTCGCGGGCGCAGGGGGCCGCACGGGTCCGGCCGTTTCCGGCGGCGCAGGCGAAGCTGGTGTGATTCTTGTCCGTCGCCTATACCTCCTGTGATTCTTGTGATTGTGATTCTTCCTGTGATTCGTGTGAAATGTGGGATAGGGATTCATGGAGAAGCAGAAGCTTGTGATCGTGATTCCTGTGATTCCTGTATTTTTGTGATCTTGTGATTGTGATTTGATTGTAATTCTTAGAGAAAATGTATCGAAATCAAAATGTACTGAGGGTGAGTATTTGGATTTGGCGCGAGCTTTTTTTTTTTTTGTTTTTCTCATCGGTACCGAGTAAAGAAAGGCCGGGATCGATGACTTTTGTCATTAGTCTCGGTTGCTCGGTATCGGTTCCAGAACAGGTACTGAAAGGGTTATCACCCGGTACTAATGGCGCCTTCTTCGGTAGTGTTATTAAATGTGTAGCAATAAAAAATCCTCCGTGCGAGATATGGTTAGCTTGACGAGTAAATGCATAGTAATAAAAACAGAACTTTTAATGAGTAAATGCGAAAATCCTCTATACAAAATATGGTTAGCTCTACAAGTAAATGCGTAGCAATAAAAATCTTCCGTACAAAATATGGTTAGCTCGACGAGTAAATGCGTAGCAGTAAAATCATAAATTTCGACGAGTAAATGCGAAAATCCTCCGTACAAGATATGGTTAGCTTGACGAGTAAATGCGTAGCAATAAAAACAGAACTTTCGACGAGTAAATGCGAAAAATCCTTCGTACAAGATATGGTTAGCTTGACGAGTAAATGCGTAGCAATAAAAACAGAACTTTCGATGAGTAAATGCGAAAAATCGAGCCTTGTTTGGTTCCCAAAAGTCTAAAAAGTGCTAAAGAGAATCTTGCATGCATGGAGTACTAAATAAAGTCTATTTGCAAAACTTCTTCACAGATGGGTGTAACTTTTCGAGACGAATCTAATGACCCTAATTAATCCATGATTAGCTACAGTGATGCTACAGTAACCATCCTCTCGTCATGCGGTCAAACGCCTCGAGATTCGTCTCGCGAAGTAGCGCAGGGGTTGTGGAGCTGATTTTGTAAACTGGCTTTATTTAATACCCCTAATTAGTGGTCAAAGTTCTAAACAGTAGTACTAAATTTTAATACACGTGGATCCAAACAGGGCCAAGATATGGTTAGCTCGATGAGTAAATACGAGTAGCAATAAAAATAGAACTTGTGCCAGAAATTTCCACCATCAATGGTAACTGAAACAAACGAAAATAATTCATGGCATAACATTACTGCCAGCCTATATATTGTTCTCCCTTCCCTGAACAATTCTACAAAATGCCTGCAACCCAGATGAGGGGAGTAGCCGGGTAGGATGCTCAAGGGACGAGAAGAACTTGCATGGGGTACGTGTTGGGAACAGGAGGCAAAAGGGGAAATACGTATCAGCCGGAAAAGACATTGGAGGGGCTTTTGAGAGCTACATGGCACCACATTCCCAGTTGGCAGAAATGGGCTCAGCGCCATGAGGGTCAATCGAAGGTGGCAGGGTACATGATTAGCATGTCCACCATGATATGTTTGACAGACAAGCGCGATAGTGTGGCGTATGCGTATTTCCACGAGATCATGAGGCCACGGGTGTGACGATGCATTGTGGTCTACACATTCTGTTGATTTTGCAGCATCTGTGCTTGTTGCCTTGTTGGTTCAAAGTGTGATCAGGAAAGTAAGTAGTGTTCCACATAATTCCTAGCAGTGGTCTACACATTCTGTTGATTTTGCAGCATCTGTGCCTTGTTTGTTTCCCATTCTCCTAGCCATGTTTTTCTGTTGCAAAAGACCATGTACACGGTCACACACGCAAGTAGACTCACTTCTATGAATACACGCACCCAAACCCCTACCCCTATTAGCAACTTCGAGAGACTGGACCGATTGTACCAATCTTGAGATTGATGAAGTCTCCATATGTGTCTCTCTATCGATGGACACGTCGCCTATCACTAAAAAAATAGCGCCTGACACATGTGGCGAGTCTGAAACTCGAATCCTGGTGGGCAGGTTCCCCCATATGTAACTTAACCAACTAAGTTGTGCTTAGTTCTCTTCTCTTAATGATGCTATGCTTGGATTAAAGATTTTCTCACTTCTCTTTTTTGTTTATTAAGATATCTAAAATGTCTTATCACAGAAGCAAGAATAATCGAAAATAAGCATGACGTTTGCTGGAATTCTCTTATTTTGACCGATAAATCGCTTACAAGCTGAAACAAACAGGGCCTGTGTTCAATGGTTCAGATAGCATTATTATACGTTTCAAGCAAATTAGATCAGATAATGCTCAATTCACCTAACACATCGCCCAGAAATTTCCACCATCAATTCTGATTGAAACAAACAAAAACAATTCCACGGCACAACATGAGTGCCTATATAGTGTTCTCCCTTCCGTGAACAATTCTACAAAATGCCTGCAACCCACGGAGGAGTGAAGTATATATAGCAGAGAATGAGGGGAGTAGGATGCTCATTGCTCAAGGGACGGGAAAAACTTGCCATGGAGTGTTGGGAGCAGGAGACAAAAGGGAAATACTTATCAGGTGGAAATGGACGCGGAGGGTGGCGCTGGATTTCCATGGCGCCATGAGGGTCTATCAAAGGTGGTAGGGTACATATGCGCATCAATTCCAGCATGATATGTTTGACAGACAGACACAATGTTGACAACTTTTTTATTTGAGATTCTTTACTGGTCTGAAAATGCAATATAATTTTATAAAATAAACACGTGGTGCCGTCAGCGATCCAAATATACCAAACCGAGCTCTCCCATTGGCCAACCTCTCCTCTTTCTTTCTCCCTTGTCCCACTGCTCATCTCTCTCTACTATTATCTCTTCCTCTTGGCTCTCGCTCTCCCTAGCCCACCGTTCCAACTTATCTCTTCATCCCTGCTTGTCTCTTATCTCTCCCTGCTGCCTCTGCTCCACCACATGAGAGCATAGAAGGGTGAACGACTATGTCCTTGAGGCAGCGCTGGATATGGTAGGTGGCGTTGGTGTTGCACAGGAGCACGGGTGCGGCGAGACCATGCAGCACATCAGCTGGTGGAGCATCGTCTCCAGTGGTGAGATAGATGGTTTGCAGGGGTGGTTGATAGCACAGCCGCCCCTACAAGTTCCTTTTCAGAGGCGGGGCATGCCTTCAATCGCCTCTAGACACTAGTAGTGAAACCGCTTTTAGTCCTGGTGTGGAACCGGTTTTAGTCCCGGTTCCACAACCGGGACTACGGCGCCGGGACTAAAGGCCCTGACCTTTAGTCCCGGGTATTTACCCGGGACTAAAAGCCCCCTTTAGTCTCGGCTGGCCTTTAGTCCCGGGTATTTACCCGGGACTAAAAGCCCCCTTTAGTCCCGGTTGGTAACACCAACCGGGACTAAAGGGGCTCCACGCGGCGCGCAGGGTGGAGCCCCTCTAGTCCCGGTTGGTGTTACCAACCGGGACTAAAGGGTTTTTTTTCTTTTCTGTTTTTCTTTTTCTTTTTCTTTTCTGGTTTCTTTTATACATAGATACATATTATACCTGTATAATAATATATATTAGTTATATGTCACTAATGCATTAAACTATTAATACTGATATTAATATATACGCTAATAATATTAAACTTATATATATATTTACATAAATCAAATTTTGAAAGGCAAATATTAATATTTACACCAAGATTTCAAAGGCGCATATATATGTATATTTACAAAATGCCTAATATTTGCTCCTTGTATCGACCTCGTATCCATCCCACCAGAACGCCCCTGTCTTGCTCACGACCTCATCGATTATAAATCCGCAGAGTGTCTCTTGAATCACCTTGACTCTTTGGAGCGGTAAAATCTCATCTTTCATATGCATCATCTGAGGATGTGGTTAATAGAAAAATATAAATAATATTATTATGACTCACATGCATACATACGTACATACATGCATACATATGTACATGCATATGTACATACGTACATACATACGTACGTAGACGGACGTACGTACGTACATACGTACATACATATAGATATCAATGGAAATGGAACATACCGTCAGGTCCCAATTAGTGACGATTGTCTTATGCCCTACAAGAGTGTGCATGTACTCACAGACATAATATCCACATAAATTGGTGCCTTGATTCTGCCTATAACACTTTATAGGAGAAATGGTCAAGTCATTACATGCATATTCATGATAATGAAACAAAAAAAAAGAGATGTGCGTCTATGTATAGTAGTATTTACCGGAAAGTCTGCCTTGATACCAAGTTTTTCCTTGAATGGACCTTTGTGCTCTGCACGAAACTTTTTCCAACACCTGCGCACACCATATAAAATAAATGGAATTCTCGGCTTATCTAAAGAGGAAAAATAGTGCGAGAATGGAAATTACTTTTGAAGGAGATCAATCATTGGATGGTACGCGTCCTGTGGTCCCCTCAATGAGTCCATGATGGTCAACAAAGCTTATGTCCGGTTGTATAACAAATAATATCCAATGAAACCTATTTACATGCAAGTTTTGTACCAAGGGTTACGTCAATTGAAATAAAAATTATGTTAGGAAGAAAACTGAAAGATGTCAGTAAAAGTACTCACCTAAAGTTGTAAGGAAATAGAATCATTGTCTTGTAATGTTGTACACGTAAGAATCTGTCAATGTTGTTCATTGTGTCTTCATAAAAATTTAGTAACATATGCTGGTTCATAGTTGTGGGTCGATGAAGCCCAAGTGGAAGTATGAGTTTTTCCTGATTCTTCAATCTCCATTCTACAGGATACAAAGGTTTGCGATGGTCCTCTAACATGCGCTGGAACTTCAACCTCTCCTTCTCAGTTTCGCTTGTGTCCTTTGCATTTTGCAACATCTGACCAAGATCATCTGCAGGCGCATCTTCTCCATCCTCTTCCTCAGCATCACCCATTGTAGTATCAGCAAAAGCAGGGTATTCAGCAAATCTGAGAATGTTGTCATCAATCTCATCTTCTCCGTCTTCCATTATAACACCTCTTTCTCCGTGGCTGGTCCAACAACTATAGCCAGACATGAAACCGTGTCTAATCAAGTGGCTGTGAATGACCTTTCTTGAACTGTGCTCCTTCAGGTTCTTGCAGACCCCACAGGGGCAACTCATGAATCCGTTTTTCTTGTTTTGCTCTGCCACATCTAGAAAATGATGCATGCCTTGAAAGAAGTCACCTGAACGTCTGTCGGCGTTATACATTCATTGCCGGTCCATCTGCAAGATTAGACAATTTTTAATTAGTACAAATAGTAAGTTTATTTTTGAAATAAATGAAAATTACATTCCTAATTGAGTAAGCAATTAATAAATTATAATCAAAGTGAGTAAAATAACTAAAGTATAAATATGAACTAAGTAAAGTATAAATATGAATTAACTAAAGTATAAATATGAACTAAGTAAAGTATAAATATGAATTAACTAAAGTATAAATATGAACTAAGTAAAGTATAAATATGAATTTACTAAATTATAAATATGAACTAAGTAAAGTATAATTATGAATTAACTAAAGTATAAATATGAACTAAGTAAAGTATAAATATGAATTAACTAAATTATAAATTTCAATTAAATAAAGTATAAATATGAATTAACTAAAGTATCAATATGACTTAACTAAATTATAAATATGAATTAACTAAAGTATCAATATGACTTAACTAAATTATAAATATGAATTAACTAATTAACTAAAGTACAAATATGAATTAATAAAGTAAAAAATAAATTAGTATAAATAACTAAACTATAAATATCAATTAAAACTAAATTGTGCTAAAAAATAAAACTTCCCCATTTCTCTATTCCACTAAAACTCAAATTTCTCTATGTATAAAGGATGAAACAAGAAATACTAACCGTGAAAGATGAGAGGATGAAGATATGCTCCTTTTAGACCACTTGGAGGAGCTAAATCTTCAAAATCCGAGAAAAAAACGGGCATGACCTCCCTTAGCTCCGGCCGGCGCCATGAACGAGCTCTGTGTTCATGGCTCGGTTGGGCTGGGGGAGGAAGATGATATTTGTAGGGGACCTTTTAGTCCCGGTCGGTGGCTCCAACCCGGACTAAAAGGTCTCCTTTAGTCCCGGTTGGAGCCACCAGCCGGGACTAGAGGGTGCGACCCCCTTTAGTCCCGGCTGGTGGCTCCAGCCGGGACTAAAATCCCCCTTTTAGTCCCGGTTGGAGCCACCAGCCGGGACTAAAGGCCCCCTGGCCCCCCTCCCCCGCCCATTTGGACCCGGGACTAATGCTCCCTTTAGTCCCGGTGCCAAATATGGCCGGGGGAAACCTAATGTGGTTTCTCCGGTAGTGAGAAACCGATCTTTAGGAGTAGACAATGGCGTGGACCACCCCTGTGGGCCATGTTTGGGTAGAAATGTATTGGAGTGAAATGAAGTGGATTGAGAGAGAAATGAACTAATTGCCTCGTCAATACCTCTCATTCCCATTCAATACACTTGTTGCCAGGGACGGGCCTGCACCTAGGGCCACCAAGGCCATGGCCCTAGTCGTGGGCCAAATTTTCTGAGTACTCCTCTTCAGTTGTAGGCCCAAAACTAAAGGCCCAATAGAACAACCAGGGTAAAATCAACCAAAGACCACAGCGTCGCCGCACGACATCTCCTTTCAGCCCTCGTCCGCACGGACGGCCTACGCTACGGAGCGCTGCCGCCCCCGCAACACACGGAATTTTTTTATTTTTTAGTTTTTTTACGATTTTTCGAAAACAACGTCCGGGTGACAGATTTTGCAAATCTGTCATCCAACTGCCGTATCATATGGCGGCTACCGCCATATGATACGGCGGTAAGGAATAAAACCGCCAAATCAAAGATCTGTAAGGCAAACCGCCAAATGATTTGGCGGTGCTACAGTACCCGCGGTACTGTAGCAACGTAACCGCCAAACCATTCGGCGGTTTGCTACCGTACCCGTGGGTACTGTAGCAGTGCCGCCCTTTCCTTATTCCTCTGTTAAAAAAAATCGTAACTTTTTCATATGAATTTGAATGGAGCTAAAATTTATACAAAAATTATAGATCTCGACGAGATCTACAACTTTGTAGTTCAAATTTTTTTTATTTGAAATCATCTTCATGTTCAAATAATGAAAACAATATTCATATCTAATGAACCAGAAGAATTTTCCTTCTCTGAACAGCACATCTTCAAAAAATTATAACTTTTTCATATGAATTCAGTTGGAGATAAGCTTCATACAAAAATTGTAGAGCTCGATGAGATCTATAACTTTGTTGTTCAAACTTTTTTCATTGCGAATAATTTTGGAGCTCAAATAATCGAGACAACGTTCAGATATAAAATTTAAATTTTAGATATGAATATTGTGTAGATTATTTGAACATAAAAATGATTTCAAACGAAAATTGTAGATCTCGACGAGATCTACAACTTTGTAGCTCAAACGTTTTTCATTTGAAATCATCTTTATATTCAAATAATCAAAACAATATTCATATCTAATGAACCAGAAGAATTTTCCTTCTCTGGACAGCATATCTTCAAAAAATTATAACTTTTTCACATGAATTCGGTTGGAGGTAAGCTTCATATAAAAATTGTAGAGCTCGATGAGATCTATAACTTTGTTGTTCAAACTTTTTTCATTGCAAATAATTTTGGAGCTCAAATAATCGAGACAACGTTCAGATATAAAATTCAAATTTTAGATATGAATATTGTGTAGATTATTTGAACATGAAGATGATTTCAAACGAAAATTGTAGATCTTGACGAGACCTACAACTTTGTAGTTCAAACGTTTTTCATTTGAAATCATCTTCATATTCAAATAATCAAAATAATATTCATATCTAATGAACCAGAAGAATTTTCCTTCTCTGGACAGCATATCTTTAAAAAATTATAACTTTTTCACATGAATTCGGTTGGAGGTAAGCTTCATACAAAAATTGTAGAGCTCAATGAGATATATAACTTTGTTGTTCAAACTTTTTTCATTGCGAATAATTTTGGAGCTCAAATATTCGAGACAATACTCAGATATAAAATTCAAATTTTAGATATGAATATCGTTTTGATTATTTGAACATGAAGATTATTTCAAATAAAAAAAGTTTGAACTATAAAGTTGTAGATCTCGTCGAGATCTACAATTTTCGTGTAAATTTTAGCTCCATTCAGGTTCATATGAAAAAAGTTACGATTTTTTTAACAAAGGAAGAAGGAACGGGCGTCACTGCTACAGTACCCGTGGGTACTGTAGCAAACCGCCAAATGGTTTGGCGGTTACGTTGCTACAGTACCGCGAGTACTGTAGCACCGCCAATTCATTTGACGGTTTGGCTTACAGATCTTTGATTTGGCGGTTTTATTCCTTACCGCCATATCATATGGCGGTAGCCATATGATACGGCGGTTGGGTGACGGCCGTTGTTTTTAAAAAATCATAAAAAAAATTAAAAAATAAAAAAAATCCCAACACACGCAACACGCCGCCGTCGCCCGTAGCGGTTGCTGGCTTCCTGCGTCGCCCGTCGCAGCGGCAGGCCAGCAGCTCGGTCAAACTCGGTCGGTCGGCCCTGCTGCCCTGCTGGTTGTTGGTTGCTGCGGAACTGAGAGCGTGTTTACTTCCGGCTCCGTTTTGCAGAATGAGTCCATTTTGCAAAACGCACGATTCTCAATGCATTTTTTTCTCTCTGTGCACGCGGTCCAACACGCCCATTTTGCATTCTACGTTTGCATTCTGGGGAACTAAATACCTCCTGAGTCCTGAGGTGTTGCGACACCGAGGGCCCGGGCCGCGGGGGTCCGGGCGTTCGGCCATCCGGCTGTCCGGGGTGCCTGGTCGCCTCGCCTAGAGGCTGGAGCCCAGTGCCGCCCGGCGCCTGCCTGGACGCGAGGAGAAGGTCCTCACCCGTCGCCCCCTTCTTATCTTACTATTACTAATTGGAGGCTCCTTTTGAAGCCTCCAGATGAAGCCACCTAGGATCCTAGGTGGACACTCTAGGAAAAGAGAAAATCCAAGAAATTCTCACAAAAAAGCAAAACATCTAGCCATCAATTGGAACATTTAAATCATCGTAGCCATTAGATCTATTATGTTTTCTAAAAAATTACCCACCTATGCCATTATAAAAATAGTTTAAAGTAACCCCCTAAATTAATATATAATTACCCACCTCTGCCATTATATGAAATAATCAAAGTTACCCCCTAATCTTCATCAAAATTACCCACTTATACCATTATAAATAATATTTAAAATAACCTCCTAAATTTGAAACTAAATTACCCGTATGAATATTTAAAAATAACTTAAAATAACCTCTTCCTTTACATCCATATTACCCACATATGCCATTATTAAAAATAATATGATGTAATCCTATATTTTAATCCAAATCACCTTAATTAAAAAATACACCAATATAAGATTCTAAATCGTATATTTCATGCACTATTGGTATATGATATAGTGATTAAGGTATATATGTATGATGTGCGTTGTCATTTATAAAGATATAGAGGAAGTGACGAGAATATAGATTTCTATGCTAAAATTATAGTTCAATCTTAGAGTTTATTAAATAAATTCAAAGCATACAAGCGATACAAAGTGAAAATTTAAAGATCATAAATGTGTATGAAAATATTATAAAATAATTACTAACTAAAATTTATCACAGTCGGAGGAAAATAATAACTATATATCTATATAGGTATTGTGTTTGAATACTTAACAAATGAGAGATAGCTCAAGGTTATAGTTCGGTAGCAATGTAGCCTTAATTTTTTAATTGGAGACTCCGCATTAGTTCTCACGAGACACACTAGAAAAAAAAGACAAATCCTAAAAATTCTCAAAAAATCAGAAACATCAATCATGTAAACTCCAATAACTAAAGTAATTGTATTTTTTAAAAAGTTACCCACCGCTATCATTATAAAATATTCTAAAATAAATCCTAAAACTATATCTTAATTATCGAGCTATGTCATTATAAAAAATAATTTAAATTAACCCCATAATCTTTATCATTATAAAGGATAACTTAAAATGATATTTAAAATTTGTATCTAAGTTTAAAGATAACCTAAACTAAACATCTAAATCTTAATCTAATTATCTTCATGTGTATCCTACCGAAAAGTCCAAAAGTAAAATAATATATGATTCAAAATTACCTATTTTTCATTGTTGATATATAAATAATAAGTTAAGCTATATACGCTTGATGAGTGTCATCACATAGACCATTTATACATGTATATGTGAGGAAGTGATGAAAAATATTGCTTTTATGCTAAATAAAATGTATGGAGGTGCGATACAAAATGAAAAAAGTGTGAATATGGATGAAAAAGTGTATAGAGTACTCACTAATTAAAAATTAATCATGAATGAAAAAAAAGATAAGTATACATCTATATAGGTACTATGTTAAGTATTGAAAAAATAAAAAAATAGTATGTAAACAATTTTGATTATTAGGTCGAAGTTTAATTTCTAAATAATTTTTAAATACAATGGCTTTAAAAATATTAGCCCGTGCGGAAGCACGGGTTGATGGACTAGTTATCTCAAATCAGAGATCACTCATCCTTTCCCTTTTTTAGTTTCTATTCCATGATTCTCAACAAAAATTACAATGTTGTTACTGGAATTTCTGAATTGAAGAATGAAGAGGACTAGAACTTTGCAATTACGTAGCTCAATTATTTGTTTTGTTAGAATTTTATTTACACTCCCATGTTGTATATGTCTAGGAGCCGCTGATGAGGAAATAGAAGATGTGAACCGGTGAATGAGCCAAATTTTCTAAATTAGTGTTATTTTATCGCACTTATGAACATTTAATTTTACTACGGATGTTATTTTATATGCCTATTTTGTACTGTAGCTGTTACAATGGGTAATGGATCTCTTGCTATTAGCTGTTAGTTTGTCCGCTAAATTTTGGCCCTAGTCCTAGAAAAAAGCTGGGTCTGCCACTGCTTGTTGCCAAACAAGCTCTATGGGATTTGCAGCTGCGGGTTGATGCCCATCCCTACTAATACAACATTTTTACCTGCGAGAAACAGGAGGCGGCATCGGACCTGTGCCTACAAACCCTATTTTGCCGGGCTCCTAGAAACCTTTTATCTAGCCGTGGTACCCTGTATCTTTATATCCGGTAACGCTAGTCATCTCCTCTAGTCCTCTTATGCTACAAAAATATATATGCAGCAATCTTTGATGCATTCTAGTATATGTGCCAATCGGATCGAATGCAGTTAATTGCCTGTCCATATTTTTTCTATCAACTACCACTGTCAGTCCATTTACGGTGCTGATGAGAAGATCTTCCATGAATGATAATTAAGGCCATTAATGTTGATTAAATTTAAACAAACAAAAAAATCCATGTCGCTGGCACAATATGACTGCCTATACAATGTTCTTCATTTCACGAACACATCACCGAGTAGTTGGGAGTATAGGATACCTGAGGGTTGGGAAGAACCACACCCATGCGGTAGGTGTTGGGAACAGGAGGCAAAAGCAAAATCCATTCATACAAAACGCAACCTCGAGGGAGGTGCTGGACTTGGATGTCTCTATCCATGAAAGGATTCATCGAAATGGCCTCAGCCCTAAACCCTAGGATCAAATGTGGCCATTTGCAACAATTGTGGAGTGACCGTTTGAGCGACACCTGTGGTGTGAACAACCACATACGGAGAAGATTGTGTGGCCGTGTGGCAGATGAACACATAAGTCTGGGTTAGCTCCGTCCTAATTAAAAGGATCAATCAAATGTTGTCCATATGAGGTTGGACTATAGTTCAATGCTTCAGATCATATTATAGAATTTTAATAAATTAGACGAGCTGGGCCGACCGGTTTTGTTGTATGCTTGAAATGCTCAATTTTATCACGGCATTGACTAGCTTAGGGCTTGTTCGGTTACATGAAAACCAAGGGGAATAGAGAGGGATTAAATCCCCAACAAGTCAAAATACTCCTCAAATTGTCTCAATCCCCCTCAAGTCCATGTGGGTTGTAGCTAACCGAACAAGGCCTTAGTTGGTAGCATAGATGATACTTGAAATGCTCAATTTATCATGGGCCCAATGCTGCAAATTCGGTAACAAATAAATGGAGGCGATGGATTAATCTAGAATATAGCCTGTCGTATGGATTTATTTCTTAATTATCAGTGCATTTTTATGTATCTTCCGTGCTAGATATCCTTAGTTGGATGAGTCAGTGCCTACACTCACTACGGGAAATCAGGGGTTTGCCGAGTGTCCCAAACACTCGGCAAAGGCCGAAATACACTCGGCAAAGACTTTGCCGAGTGTTACACTCGGCAAACAACACTCGGTAAACAGCGACTCGGCAAAGAGCTGTTTGCCGAGTGTATTTTTTCGGGCACTCGGCAAACCCTTTGCCGAGTGCTATTTGACACTCGGCAAACAGCCGGTTTCCAGTGCTAAAAAAAACCGAAAACAAATAGCAAAAAAATTTATTTAAATGTGGCAAGTCGCGCCATTTTTCGCGGAAAATTCGCGCGCTACGCGGTTGGCGGGATTCGAACCCGCGACCTCTCTCTCGCGCGTGACCTTCTCTACCACTGCACCACACTCTCATTTGTGACTAGATATTATTTTGATTCCTACCGTATTATACTAAACTGAGTGTAAATTACTTGTTTGAGGCCCTAAATGATCTCAAATTAAAAACTTGTCAACTACAAAGTTTTATAACTTTTTGAAATCTACAAGTTTTATTTTGGTAGTTTCTCCATCCGAGGTCATTTACAAAATTTGAATTTCAAATTTGAGAACATTCACACTTAGTTTTCGTTGACTATATGATTTCAAATGAAAAAGTGGTCAACTACAAAGTTTCATAACTTTTCAAGATCTACAACTATTATTTTGACTGTTTTTTCATCCGAGGTCATTTGAAAAAACTCAAATTTTGAATTTTGAGAACTACAAACGTACTTTTCATTAGCAAAACAAATTCAAATTAAAAAATTTTAAACTACAAAGTTGTATAACTTCTGAAGATCTACAACTTTGATATATGACATTTCTTCATCCGATGTAGTGAGAGTAACATTGTTCACAAATCTTATAGATCTCTCTTATAGTTTCAGGAAACTCTACGAGAGATCTAGATTTTGTGAACAATATTCATATGAATTTGTCGAATGAAGAAATGACCAAACTAAAAGTTCAGCATCTTGAGAAGTTATACAACTTTGTAGTTCAAAACTTTTTAATTTGAATTGATTTACTACTTCAAAATGTGGTTTTAATTATGACTTTGCCGAGTGTCAAAAAAAAACACTCGGCAAACAGGACCTTTGCCGAGTGTCAAAAAAAACACTCGGCAAAGATATTGTTTGCCGAGTGTTTTTTTTTTGACACTCGGCAAAGAATTTGTTTGCCGAGTGTTTTTTTTGACACTCGGCAAACCATATTTTTGCCGAGTGTTTTTTTTTTGCCGAGTGTTTTTTGAAAAACACTCGGCAAACAAGTTGTTTGCCGAGTGCCCGAAAAAAAACACTCGGCAAACATGAAGACACTCGGCAAACTTGGGATTTCCCGTAGTGACTACCTGCACTACGACAGAAACTCTTATCAGTGCCGGCTGTGTGGCACGTTAGTGCCGGTCAGCACAGCCGGCACTGATTGTCCGGCACTAACGTGCCACACGTTAGTGCCGGTCACGGGTGATCGGCACTAACGTGCGCACATCGCCAAAAAAATAAAAAAAAATCGCGCGCACAGGGGAGGCCCGCACACGCGCGTGCGCACGGCACGGTGATTTTTCACGCGTAAATGCGCGTACGCGGCCGCGAGGATTCGAACCCACGACCTCAGCCTCGTGCGTTTGCTTCCTTACCATCCCACCTATGCATCACATGTGGTTAGGGTGGAAGATATTTTCCTTTTGAAGTGACCCGCGGGAGACACGTTAGTGCCGGTCGGGGGCTGCAGCCGGCACTAAACGACGTCATTTAGTGCCGGCTGGTGTTATTGGCCGGCACTAAATGGGCGCGCCACTTTGGTGCCGGCCAATAACACCAGCCGGCACTAAATGACGTCGTTTAGTGCCGGCTGCAGCCCCCGACCGGCACTAACGTGTCTCCGCAGGCACGTTTCTTTCCAGCCGGCACTAAATGTTGCCCCCGAACATGTTAGTGCCGGCTCCAGGGGGACCGGCACTAATGTGCTCCCACCAATGTGAGTTTTTGTCGTAGTGCTGCTTGATGAGCACATCTTCCGTGCAAGATATAGTTGGATGAGTAAGTGCCTACACTACTCGATCTGTACGAATGTTTACCTTTTTAGTATCGGATGGTGTTACCACCAAGGGCTGAAGTCTTTAATTAGTACCAGGTGGTCCTATCACACAGTACTAAAAGGTAAGAATTAGTATTGGATGATGTTTTCACTCAGTACTAAAAGGTTTACCTGGTACAAATGTACTTTAAGGGTGTGGACCAATGTTGGTTTCTCTAGTAGTGCTAGGAATAAAAAAAAACCTGTGGCAGCAATTTCCGCCATCACTGCCGATGGAAACAAACAAAAATAATTCCACGGCGCAACCTGACTGCCTATATAGTGTTCTCCGATCGGTGAACAATTCTACGGAATGCCAGGAACATCACAGAGTAGTCAACTAGTAGGAGAGGGGAGTAGGATGCTCGATCAAGGGTTGGGAGGAACCTTCAATGGGGTGTTGGGAAGGGGAGGCAAAAGGGAAGTACATATCAGAAGAAGAATCTGCAGGGGCACCTCAGACATCTGTGGCGCTACAGACCTCAGTTCCAGAAATGCGCTCAGCGCCATGAGGGTCAATCATTAGGTGCCAGGGTACACGCGAGACAAGTACGGCATGACATGTTTGATGGGCATATGCACGTCATTGTACAGCTTAGCTCTGTCCAGAGTGTGATCAATTAATTAGTAAAGGGAAGAAGTAAGACGTTTCAACATTAGACCTAAAAACAACTAATAAGGGGACGTTTGGTACAGCTTAGCTTTGCCCAGTTTTTAATTTACTTTGTATCGTTTTCTGAACATACTCACGCTACATTGTCTCGTTTTATACAGAACAGGTGAAACTAAAGCCACTATATATAGTCCCTAACAAACAAGCCCTAAATATGGTCCATAGAAGTTATAGGACTATAATTCAGTGGTTCAGATTACATTATAGGATTCAAATAAATTAGATTGCATCGATCATTTTAGTTGTATGTTTGAAATGCTCGATTTATCCATGATTATTTTTAGAAAACACATGAAGCAGATTGGAAATGGGACGCGTTATCTCTACTACTTGCAACAACGGAGTTGGTGGTGCCATCATTTTCCCAGTATTATTTTCCCACCCCTGCCACTGATGAACACAATTGAGATCCACCCATGTCCTGGACTCACTACAAGAGATGTGTGACTTTTTGACACTCCAATTATGTCATAATATATGGAATTCATGTCACAAATCAGGGCTTATGACATTCCGGTGACGAAAATCTAAACGTCAAAAAGCCACCGTCATAAATTTTGATTATGACGTCTGTGTACAAAATGTCATAATGTTATGACATTAGTTTTTATGTCATAAAATTTTATGACATTAGATTTAGTGTCACAAAGTTCATACCTTGCCACGTAAGCAAATGCCACGTAGGATCAAAAGCTGACGTGGCGCTGACGTGGCAGAGATCAAAAAACGCCACAAAATGAAATTTGGCCTGCTAAAGCCCACATAGCTCATGGGCTACAAATGTATTTTGGGCTTTTAATGGCTAGCCCATTATTTCATTTTCGAATTTTTTCCCCAATTTTATTTGGGTTACTGCTGGTCAGCCCCATTATTTTTAATTTTCCTTTTGCCAATTCAATAGATATTTTTTTACCCATATCAAATCAGTACAATTTAGCACCATTACACATTTGAATTCAGATTCAACATTTGGTTCCAATATCAAACATTCCACATTTATCATAATATTTATTACAACCCATAATACACTGAATTTCAGCAAATTGCAGCCAATAATACACATTTTTCCTAGCTAAGCAAAGAAAGGAGTCCAAGCATCCCTAACTAACCACACACGCATGAACCAGCAAGGGATCTTCATTTCTTGTTGCAGCTGACCAAAAGATGAGAAGGGCACTATTCCTTGTTGTCTATTCCAGAAGTTCCTTCAAAGACCTGATGAACAAAGCAGTTCATTCAGAGACATAAATAATAAAACTTAATTTCTTTGTAGAATGGACAAAACTGACCATACTGCAA
>CM014277.1:9309095-9316595 GCA_004135705.1 Alloteropsis semialata
GCCGGTCCGGTCCATGTAAAAGATCGCCTGTGTAATTGACCCGGTAAAAACCAGAAAAACCGGCGGTTTTTTGTGAAAACCGGGTATAAAACCGGGACTTCGAACCGCTGAGGACCGGCTGGACGCTGCAGCGAGACACATGCGAGGGGGACATAGGACCTCCGGTGGTAAAATTGGGCAAAATAAGCGGAAACTGGGAATCGAGACTGAGACCTCCACGTTCAGAGCCTGTGGACACACCACCAGACTGCACATGCGCATGTGTTTAAAGTTGAACTTATATTATATTTAGACCGTGTTGAGCCGAGGGTTCGATGTCCGGTCCCATCCTAATAACTATGGTTCGAATCCCTTCTACGTGGTCTTTTTTTGTCTTTTTTCCAGTTTTAATAAACTTTGCTAGGAAATAATATTAAGGTGAATACATCTAAAATTAATGCTAATTAACAGTTGTTGCAGTGGTAAGGCATGCGAATATTGCCTTGAAGGCCAGGGTTCGAATCCTCTGTGCGAGGTATTTTTTTTTGGAACAAATGTTTTTTTTTGGGATTTTTTGGAACAAATGTTAAGCAGCGTATACTCATGTCTGAAATAACAAGTTCTATCACCAGCAACCACCATGTAGTGTAATGGTAAGACTTTGAAGTCCGATCCCAAAGTGCTGGGTTCGATTCCCTTCCTTACGTATTTTTCTCTTTTTTTTTCAAATTTAGATCGATCGCATTTACGAGTGTACAAAAGCAAACGTTACGCATACTTTGCACAAACATGCTAATGGAGCAGTGGTAGGCGCAGCACATTCTAAACTGAGAGGTTGTGGGATCAAACCCTGTTCTTCCTCCTTTTTTGTCTGATTGTTCAGTGGTCCATTTCTCATGCCAGGTGGAGACGCGGCTTTTGGGCCTAAAGAAATAAGTTGGGCTGATGTAAATAAAAGAAAGAAAAAGGAAAGACAATTTCTGACATGGCAGTAGGGATGCCCACGTTGCCAAAAAAAAATTAAAATAATTTAATAAATAAATTTGTGACATACAACTTTTGTCATATATTTTATGACATTAACAAATACGTCTTATGACATAGCAATTATCGTCATTGGGTGACATTGGAGTACATATATGACATATGTTATGACATACGATTTTTAATTGTCATAAAATCAAAATGGCTAATACATGATGTCATAAAATGAATGATATAATGACATTTTGCTCTATTGTCATACTAAATACGTCATAAAGCCATACATTTCTTGTAGTGACTCCCGGTCTTCTCTTGGAATTGATGTTATGCATGCACATGCAAATGTCTCGTTTTAATGGGTCTAAAAAGATATAGGGGAATGGGATATATCTATCTCATTCATGTTTTCTTTCTGGAGTATTTTAGCCCCTGTAGCTACAACATGTCCACTTGTGCAGTTTAATTCATGGGCATAAGAATGTTGCAGAACTGTGTTTGTGCCGGCCGTTGAGCGATTCATTAGTATGAGGCCAGTCTCAGTGCATAGTTTTATCGCACAGTTACCTAGGTAACTATGCTAAAAGAGTGTCATGTGGATGAAACTACTCTCTCATCCCATGAAACTCTCACCTTCTCTCTCATTGCCAAGTCATCAAAAATACTGATGTGACATTAAATTTATTGTCATGAAACTTTTATTGAAACTCCTCATGTTGCACTAATTAATCAATCAATATTTGTTTATAATTCTTATGTCCCTTCACTTTTTCCGTGTCGATGCTCCATCTACTAACGTGCCACATTTTCAATGTTCTAGGAGTAAATGCAAAGCTGCAGTGGCTTATATCTTTATTACTCGCTCCATTTTTTTTATAAGGCGTGATATATAGGATAACACAGTGTTCTTAAGGCAAGATATATAGAATTTGGCAGTCTTCTAAATCACATTTTGATAATTCATTTATTTTATATTATAATGTTTATGATTATAAACTTATGATCATTGTAGAGTATATTTGATTACAAATCCAACCATATAAAATTTACATTATAAAAATAAAAAATTACTAGCTAAACTGTTGGTAAAAATTCTAAAGTATATATTCAGAGTGAGCTCGATGCATCCTTTTGTATGTGCCGATTGGATGCAGTTAATTTTCAGTCTAATTTTTCGCATCAACTACGACTGTCAGTCCATTCATGGGGCCGATGAGCTCATCTTCTGTAGATATATATTGATATGGTCATTTAGATGAGTGAATGCATTTGTAGAAACAGAACAAAACTTGTGCCGCCAATTTCCACTTTTAATGTTGATTAAAACAATAAAATAAAGGAAAAAGCAGTCCACTGTCTCCGGCACAACATGACTGGCTATATAATGTTCTCCACCACCACGCAACCACCAATCACTGAGTATTAGATTCAGTAATAAGAGGGGAGGAGTAGTATACAGGATGCTCAATGGTTGGGAAGAACCAGCCCTCGGGTGTTGGGAACTGGAGGCAAAAGGAAAATACGTGTCAGACGAAACAGAATTGCGAGAGAGGCACTGAAGTTCGAAGGCGCAGTCCTGTTCCATGCATGCATGAAATGGGCTCAGCTTTATGAGGGTTAAAGGCAGCAGGGAACATGTTCGGGGCAAGATACAATTCGAGGACATGAATATATGGTCAACTGCAAGGTTTGCAGCAGATCAAGACAGTGGCGGAGCTAGGATTTTTGCATGGGGTATGCCAAACCAAAATGTTCATATGCAATTCGGTAAAATCCATTTAGCAATTCGGTAAAGTTTCATAAAAATATACCCAACAATTCGGTACACAACTACTAAATGGCATAATATGTCTTAAATTACAATCCAGGTAGTTTAAAACAACACACTAATAGTTTGGAATATAAATGACACAAGCTTAACAAATAGGATTACAACACTATTTTTGAGGCCTACGCTTTCTAATGGACATGAAAGTCTTGACTACATCATCTTCATCCACATCTTTCAAAATGTCTCTCTCAATGAACGTGACAAGGCAATCATCCAAGAGACTATCACCCATCTTATTTCTCCGCTTGGTTTTGACAAAATCCATACCAGAAAATGCCCTCTCAACACTTGCTGTCGCCACAGGTAGAAGCAATACCATTTTGAGAAGCAAGTAAACCATATCATAAATTTCATGCCTCCCTGTTTCCACTAGCTTAACTGAGAGGTCAACAAGATTTTGTAGACCACTGAATCTATCATCTCGTCTTATCACGTCAATATAGGTATCAAGTTGCAATTCTAGCTTAAGCAAATCAGAGCCAAAAATGTCATTGGGGTAGAGTTCAGCAAGTCGGCGTACCTTCTGTGCATCAAATGATGCAAATGAATTGGAGGGGTTGAGGGCAGACATACAAGAAAGCAACTCCATATTAACCTCATCAAACCGACTATCAAGCTCTTGACTGATTTTATCAATGACCCCAATGTATACCTCTCTTCTGAAGTGACCATCATTTGTTTGATTTTGGACAAAACGTCGTGATCTTCCAAAAGGCACAAAGTTACGCTCCATTGCAGGAACTTCAACACCATGTTTGTTGCAAAACAAAGTGACCTTTTGAAGGAACTGATTCCATCCTTCAGACCTCAAGTGTTGCATTCTGTTTTTTGCCACACCAACAAGTTGGATTGCATGAATAATATCTTGCTCTCTCCTTTGCAAACACTCAGACAATTCATTTGTGTATCCAAGAATAATAAACATTAAGTGTAAACTGAACACAAAATCAAAGGACTCAAATGCTCCAACCATAAAATGAATTTTTACCCAATCAGCCTTATGTGTTGTGTCCTCTCCAAGGGTGATGAGTACATCACGGATTATTGGATACATAGAAATGATGTTGCACACGGTTCTATAATGAGAACCCCACCTAGTCTCACTAGGCCTAGCCAATCCTATCTCTTGGTTTTGTCCACTCCCAGTTTTGAGTTCACCACATTCAAGTGCTTTCATTATATTCTCAACTCTAGCATTTCGAAGCATCCCATGGCGCTTACAAGAAACCCCAACAATATTCAGCAAGAGGGATACTTGTTCCAAGAACCAAACACAATCGGTATTGTCCTTAGCAACGGCAACAAGAACTAGTTGTAGTTGATGTGCAAAGCAATGGACATAATAAGCAGAAGGTGACTCTTGCATAATCAATGTTTTCAGCCCTTTAATATCCCCTTTCATGTTGCTAGCTCCGTCATATCCCTGACCTCGAATGCTAGTTAGAGTCAAGCCATGACTAACAAGTACATACTCAATTGCTTCCTTAAGTGATAAAGAGGTAGTATCATCTACATGAACTACTCCAACAAAGTGCTCACGTGGCCTTCCCAATTTATCAACAAAACGCAAGCAAAGGGCTAGTTGTTCCTTATGTGATACATCACTTGACTCATCAGCTAAGATAGCAAAACGTTCTTCACCAATCTCTTCAATTATTTTCTTTCTAGTCTCTATAGCAAAACATGAAATAATTTGCTTCTGGATCATTGGGCTAGTCAATGAGCAATTACCTGGAGCATTGTTCAGCACAAACTTGTTCACTTCTTCACTATTTGCTGCAAGAAATTTCAACAATTCAATGAAGTTCCCTCGGTTGCTAGACTCTTCACTTGCATCATGTCCACGGAATGTCAACCCTTGATGCAAAAGAAACTTGATACATCTTAGTGAATAAGTCAATCTGATTTTATAAAGCTTTATTTCCTCATCACTCCACTTCTCAATTTTATCATCAATAGCTGCATCAGGAGTTAGATAGCCAATGTACTTTTCATGAGCCTCCTTGTGTGCTTGAGAGCGACAATGTTTCAAAAGTGACTTGTCTCCTACATTCCAATTTCTCCAACCATCTACAATAAATTTATCTGACCCCTTGCCCTTGTATTTCTTGCTTTTGAACAAGTAGCAGAAAAAGCAAAACACAGAATCCTTCTTGATGCTATATTCAACCCAATCATATTTGGCAAACCATGTACATGTGAAATTACGATCTCTATTTCCAATTTTTCGTTTTGGAAACTCATGTGCATAAGGTTGGAATGCCCCTTTAAGAATATATGCTCTTCTAACTGCACCTTGATCATTAGCATGATAACTTGCAATAGGAAACCTTTCACCTGGATCACGTGGAAGGTGATCGACATCAAAACCCGATGGTGGTGGTGGTGGTGGCGGCGGCGATGGCGGTGGCACTGATGGTGGAGGTGGAGATGGCAACACATCTTCAACTGGCTCCAAAGATGGAGTAGGTGGTGTAGGAGTAGGACCAGCAACTTCTTCGATTACTCTCTCTTCCAATTGCTCTGGCTCTTGATTTTGCTGTTCCACTTCCACCACAGAAGATGAAGCTGAAGCATGTTTCTTTGCAGCATGTCTCTGGAACATAGAAGCAATGTCTCCATCCCTCTTCATAGTTATCAAATCCTACAACCAAATCGAATAATACATCATTAATTTTGGGGGTAACAGTATAGTTAGGGTTAGAGATTTGGGGAAAAACTCGAGAAAATACAGGGGAGAGTAGAGGGGATTGAGTTCTCACCGGCTGCACGGCCGCAAGGGCAGCCCGGTGCGGAGGCGCAACAGTGGGGATGGGGGACGGCCAGCCCCGGCCGGGAGGAAGGTTGCCGGCAGCGGCGAGGGGCTGCCCAGCACAGCAAGCAGCAACGCCCAGAGGGGGATGAGGCCGGAGCAGAGCCGCCCGTCGCCGAGGGAGGGAGCCGGACGTCGCCGAGGGCGAGGAAGCGCCGAGCGGAGTAGCGGACGCCGGATGAAGGTTGGAGGGGCAGGGTCGCTGTGCTGTGCTGTCGCACCCCTGCAGCCGTAAGCCGCGATTTCGCTCGGGCGAGGAGCGTGCGGTCTGCGACTCTGTGTCCTGCGTGAGCAACCGAAGGTTTTTTTTACACAGATGTATGCTTGTTGGGCTGGGCCTAGGGTATGCCAGGCCATACCTGTGCAGCCCATTGGATCCGCCCCTGGATCGAGAGGCTGTGGCAGATGCATTTTCTTCACACCGACTTGCGCAAAGGTACTGACGAGGAACTATGTTTGACATGGATACAACCGGTGAAGTAGCTAATAGCTGCTTAATACCCCTGAAAAAGAAATACGTTTTCTGGCATGACATATACAATATGTGCATTTAGCTTCAAAGTGTGATCAATATAATGCTCAATCCAACACACTGGCATAGAAGGCATTTATGTAGCATATAGTGTTGGGAATAGGACAACAAGTTGACTCACTAGTGGCCCATGAAGTTGCTATCCTCTAACTTTGAGTCGTTGACAAGTGGGCCCCAAACAAATGTTGTCCATATGAGGTTGGATTATATTTCAATGGTTTGAATCATATGATACGATGTGAACAAATTAGATCAGGTGGATCACTTTTGTTATATGCATGTTGATGTCATAATCAATAGTTAATTGCAAAGTTGTTGGAAGAGGAAGATAGTTCCAGCTACATGCACATGGCTAACCATGCACTGCGAAACCTTATTTCTTTACTACATTTTTTCTAGGTTTTAAGAAACTACAAAGTACCCATGCTATTGTGACATCCCAACCCATGGTCAGATGGGCCGGGTGAAATGCGTGCTACTGTAGCTTGGATACGGGTTAGCAGTGTGGAGCATAGTAGCTTCAGGACTCTAGTTAGAGAGCTAGACCAGCTTAAATACCGGACTTGAGGAGGCTACTAACTCCGATGCAACCTTTTGCGCGAAGTGAGGATGAAAGTGCAAGAGAGTTAATTAGCATGTGTGGTCCATTCAACGTTTAGAGTGGGCCTTAGACGTTGCCTTGGGTCGGGTGTTATACTACTCTTCAACTAATTAATGGAATTATGGTTGATATGTTTTAATCGTTGGTACCTCTTAGTACCTTGTAGACACAATAAAATTCCTCATTTTTGTGACAGAAGGATGCGAATAGATATTTACTAGAAGAGGAGGGAAGAAACTACCATGGTGTTCTTACTGGGAATAGGAAGCAAAAGGGAAATTCGCGTCACTTGGAAGAAGAACTCTAGGGAGGCACACACCAAACTTTGGATAGAGTAGTAGAACAATTCGCAACACGTGGTGGTTTAAGTTTGGGAACATGCACATATTTTTCCTTCATTAGAAGTGGTTCCAAGAACCGATAATGGTACATGCTAGTAGAAAATTGAGATCTAATGCTTTGGCCACCTCTTGCACACTGACCTTCTAGTACGGTGATGGGTCGAATGTGTATATGAATGTAGTATATATAACAATAGATAACATATATATATATATATATAGTATCTACCATATTCCTTATTTTTGTATACCATAGCCGGCACCTCAGCGAGCCACGTCACCGCTTCCATCCGGCCGTTCGATCGTCATGTGTCAACAATCCCTGCTTTGTCTCTGGATTCATCCAGTTAAGGCGTAACAGACCCTGAGAGAGGAAAACAAAATATCACGGCCGGCTTCCAACAAACGCCTCGCCTTCCAAGG
>CM014277.1:9321595-9327650 GCA_004135705.1 Alloteropsis semialata
GACATGAAGAGTATGGAAGAACATATATATCATGGTGTTTTAACTGGGAATAGGAAGCAAAAGGGAAATTTGAAATAGATGGAAGAAAAATTGCAGGATGCATATTCGTTACTGATCTGTGGAAGTGGACTGAGCTTTATAACAGTTCATGGTAAGCAGCAGTTTCTGCTTGGGGATATTCCAATTTCCGTTTTCTTGCATTCGAAGTATTCGCGTCTAAAGATTTTCCATCGACACATTAGAAATTTGGTCACTTGAGCAGCCGATCGACGAAATGAAATTGATGTCCATTGCAGCTATGGTGACTGTGGCGAACAAACTGAAAACTGTAACTTCCTTTTGTTTTGTGAGCGCGTGAAAAATAAACTTTGTATATATATGTTTTGTGTGCGCATAAAAAAAATTAGAACTGTGGTGAGATATGTGGCCTTGTGAGCATATATCACATCACAAAACTGATGCTCAAACATGCCCTTATCATCAAGAACTGACTGAACCTGTTCAGAATCTACTGCAACATTTTACTATTGGCTTATACATGACACAAGGCTCCAAGGCACTGGACTTAATTACGTGCAGTGTTCAACTTACCGGAATTTAAAAAATTTCGGAGGGGGCCGGTAAAACCGGTAAACCGATTTTCGGCCAAAATTTCGGCCGGTATTTTTGAAATTTAGACAAAATTTAATTAAAATTTGAAAGTTCTGGCCGAAAAGTCATTGGTATTACCGGTAGGACTATTTACCGGTCCCGGCCGGTAGAACCGAAATTCGCCGAAAACCGGTGAATTTTGGCCGAAAGTCTGAACACTGATTACATGCCAATTCATTGAGCTCAAATCATACTAAGGGTATCAAGAGTAGCTGGCTTTGGGTCAAATGAGTTGTGGGTGAACAGCTAGCCCATGCAATTCGATTCCTCGACTCGACATTGGTGTCCGTCGATTTTAGGAGTAAGCAAACACATACGTGCATTCAGCGGGGAAGGGCATTTCTATACGTCATTTGAGACTTTGTGTGCTTACAGTATAATTTAGGATGTGTAGGAGACGTGCATGTGTGAGTGTGCGGGCCTTCAATGTAGTATTAAGGCTGGTCTCAGTGCACATCTTCATTGTATAGTTATCAAGATTGGAAACTATAGGTAACTGTGCTAGCCGAGTGTCATGGGAATAAAACTTGTCTCACATCTAATGAAAGTCTCTCTTCTCTCTCCTCATAAATATTTTGTCAAGTCAGCAAAATTACTGATGTGACATGAAATTTAATGTCTATATAAAACTCACCATAAAACTCCCAATGAGACTGGTTTAAAAGAGTAATTTTAAGTGGCACAAGGTTAATATTGTGCAGAATTTTATTCATTAAGTCCCTTCTACAGTGCTTTGCTGAACACATTAGTAATAATGGGTCACTTGATAAACCGATGAAATAAACGTGGCCAACAATGCGGTTGTGATCACTCTCGGCATTAATCATTACCACTCTTTAAAATATATGTAGAGACCAATTAACCAATGGTATCACCAGCTACAGCTACTACCAAACCCTAGAGTTAAAATCTGGTTCTAGAGCATATGGAAAATTAATCTTCCACCACTAATCCAACCAAACGACACCTAACCTGCTCCTGCAAACCTTAAACAAGAGACTAAGTACGACCCAACTAGACCTAAAAGTATTTTCCTTTGTCTCGGCCTTGGGCCTGGGGATTGGTCGATCTGGGAACTGGGAGAGGGGGCTTCAAGCTGCACGAGGCGCGCCGCTGCTTGCCACGCCGGGCCGCTAGTTATTCAGCTGAGAACGGCAGGGGCTCTCGTCATCATGTAGACTTGACTCGGAACGAAGCCTCATTCTCTCGACTCGGACGGAAGCCCGACAAGCGAATTTGCTTGGGCCAGCCATCGGCTAATGCCACTTCTCAAGAAAATAAGGTGAACCGTGAAAAATTAAAAGGCGCGTTATTTGGGCCACGTCTAGGGCCATGGCCCTAGTGGCCCTAGACCCATATCCGTCCCTGGTACCTGTCATACATAATGTTTGAAATAGCCCATCAAACATACCTTTATTTTATTTATTAGCATATGAATGAGTAGAAGATTTACAGGTTGGTTGATTTTTATATATATATATATATTTTTTGCAACAATACCTGAACTATCTGGTGCTTTCTCCGTTCCAAATTACAATTTGTTTGACTTTGTTGACCCAAGTTTGACCGCTCATTTTATTTAAAAAATTTGTGCAAATATAGTCAAATTTAAGTCATTCTTGAATAACTTATATTAATAAAACAAGCCACAACAAAAGATGTGATAATTTGCACAATTTTTTGAATAAGACGAGCGGTCAAACTTGAGGTCAAAAAAGTCAAACGAATTGTAATTTGGAACGGAGGGAGTACATCAGTAAATGTATGTGCATTGTCTACTACTAGGAGCATCTATAATACACTGGATGAACATATTTTAGATTGATGAAGTCACTGTAGGTGCGACGCTACCGTCAAACACATCACCTATTAATGATACAATAATTAGTTCAAAATACGAGCCTAAGTCGAATAGTCGTACCGATTAACCGGTAGTCGGATTCCACAACAAGAAGGGTGAGTCTGTTATCTTCGATCGCCGATACGTTAGTTGATCCGAATTCACGAAAGTTTCCAATCTATTGTTCAGCACAAATTTGCAAAATGTTTTCTATCTACTCGATCTTACAACAAACTTTTTATTTTGCGTCTATCACATTCAACAATTTGGTTGTATACAATAATAAGTATCTAACCGTTGTGTGAGATGTTGACTCGATCAAAACGCGTACCACATGGGTTGGTCCAGACGTGGAAAAGAGCATCACAAAAAGAAGAGAATGGAGAACAAGGACGTGGACTTGAAAAGGGCAGTATAGTAATCTTTGGAGTCTTGACTCCACTAGCAGTCATCAGTCCAAGTCACCGTCCAGGTCCGAATTCGCCCCCCACGCCGACGGCGACGAAGTCAACCACTGCCAGCCAAAAGCCAGTTGACGCCATGGACGACTCGCTCTGATCCTCCTCCTCTCCCTCTTCGCTCTACCAAGATCCATCCAGCGGCTCCACCATATCACCACGCTAGCTGCCGGCCGGCCACCACGCCATGGACTTACCTTTACCTGTCCTCGGGCTGATCCTCTTTGCCGTCTCCGCCGCCGTCGCGGTCCCCTGCTCCCTCCTCGTCGCCTTCCTCTACCAACGCTGCCGCAGGAACCACAAGCCGTGCAGCCAGAGGCGCTGCGGCTCGTCCCCGTCGTCGGGGCCGGCGCTCCCCGTCTCCGCGCCGGACAACTCCTCGTCGTGGTCCTTCTGCGGCGGCAGCGACGCGGGCGCCAGCTGTCTCGAGAAGCTCTCCCTCGCCGACCTCGCCGCCGCCACGGGCGGATTCTCCCCGGACAACATCATCGGCGACGGGAGCTTCGGGTTCGTCTACCGCGCCGTGCTCCCCAGCGGCGCCGCGGTCGCCGTCAAGCGCCTCTCCGGCGACGGCGCCGCGGGGGCCGGCAACCGCGAGTTCCTCACCGAGCTGGAGGTGCTCGGCAGCCTCAGCCACCCGAACCTCGCGCGCCTGCTCGGCTACTGCGCCGCCGGCCGCGACCGGATCCTCGTCTACGAGCTCCTCGAGCGCGGCAGCCTCGACGCGTGGCTCCACGGCGACGCCGAGGGCGGCGAGGCGCTCCCCTGGCCCGCGCGCCTCCGCGTCGCGCGCGGCGCCGCCGCGGCCCTCGCGTTCCTGCACCACGGCCGGCGCCCGCCCGTGCTGCACCGCGACGTCAAGTCCAGCAACGTCCTGCTCGGCGAGGGGTTCGAGGCCAAGCTCGCCGACTTCGGCCTCGCCAGGATCGTCAGAGGAAGCCCTGCCAAGTCGCACGTCAGCACTCAAGCCGCCGGCACCGCTGGGTAACAATACACCTTACATGTTCTTGCAACAAATTTATATATGATATCGTTCATACAGCAATCATAGTTCATGTTCGACAAATTTTGGAAATCGACAATTGTGCCATCACGATCTATGGTAGAATACATGAATGTTCGAAGTTAAATTTGGTCTTCCAAAAGATGTAGTATGTTTGTGTGATGTACTGTGAAACAGGTATGTGGCACCTGAGATATGGGCCGGCGTGGGCGCGACGGCAAAGGCAGACGTGTACAGCTTCGGCGTGCTGGTAATTGAGATAGTAACAGGTCACCGGCCAAGTTGGCCAGTGAAGGGCAAGATTGGGGAGAAGGAGATTGATATGGTGGATTGGGCAAGGGAGAAGATAGGCGCAGGCAAAGCCTCGGAGATCTTGGATAGACGGATGGGCGTTGGAGAGCAAGGGAAGGAGATGGACGAGGTGAAGGGGCTCCTGGAAATCGCGTGGCAGTGCACAGATCTTACGCACAAGAACCGGCCCACCATGGAGGAGGTGACGACAATGCTGAACAAGATTTGAGAATGTCAAATCAAATGGATGCCGTTCATATAGCCGCGCAATTGCATATATAGTTAGATTAGAATCAAGAATTGAAGAAGCTTCAAGTATGTGCGCTGGATTATTTGCATTATTGCTTTCGCTTGAGTTTGGCACAAAGTAAAGGATGTGCCTGTCATATGTCGAGCTGTCATGTGCTGGACATATATAGGTTGAGAAAAAAAAGAAGGGAATAGTTCTCTACGAATAAACCTGTGTAGTGTGCCAGAAATTTGTACACATTTTGATCACCTTGTCTTGCTATAATAACAAAGGGCACATTTAATTTGAGTTGAAATATCTGTGCCTCATGCCTGCGAGTTAACAGTTAACCTTTAACTTTTGTACGTTAGAGATGTCATTGTGGTACCATGTTTGAAGAAAAAGTCTGATTTATGCCCTCCAACAATTAGAAGAATTCTAGTTTTGAACCTTATACTGCAAAACTTGACATTATAGGTCATTTAATTATTGATTTGTTTTGAAAAATATTTTTTAACTTAAAATTTCAAACTAATTTATTTTAAATCAGAAAATATGAAACCAATATGTAAAAATTTTAAAAAAGTAACCTATTGCTCTGTTGGGAGTGTGGGATATGGGTACCCCTCGGCCCACTACCGACCAGGTAGCCAGTCGGCCTAGGCCCACATCTGACAGCAGTGTGGTGTTTGCGGTTCTTAGTGATAAAATATTATTGCTAACAAAGATACAAAAGGATGATAAAATAAATAGACATAGGGTTATTTACTAATGAATTCCACAGGTTTTGGTGCATATGTGTTTACAGGAACAAAGTGGCAAAAGAAGGACTAAAGTGGGCCCAGGGCCAGGTCGCCCGACCTCTCCTGGTCGGCCGACCTGGGTCCAGGCCCAGGGAGGTCCAACCTTAGCCCATCAACAGAAGCACACTTGAGAGTGATCAGGGACATTGAGATCAAGTCGGTGGAGTTGAATAGATGGGATTGGGCCACGTGGCAAGCACATGGATTCATGGGCCCACATCGCTGACTTAACTTACATATCTTCGCGATTACCCACCGGAAAACCGACCATGGGGCCCACAGGAGAGTGACACTGACAGAGTGGGGCCGAGGGGCCACAACCCCGGGTCGGCCGACCTAGCCAGGTCGGCCGATCTGGCCGAGCGACAAAACCGCCACCGCCTTCACGAGCAACTGTCAACCGTCTCCAAGGAGCCATCTGTGCCGTGGATCACCAAAGTCGGTTCATCCCACGGTCGGCCGATCCCCACAAGTCGGCCGACCTGGGCCCACCTCTGGACCGTCTCAACCGCCGCATACCGACTCTAAACCGCCTCTCCATGCTATAAATATCTGGACTCGGGGCAGGGCTAATCATCATCAAGATGAAGTGAAGATCCAAGGCGAAGCCCTCCTCATATCTAGAGTAGAAGTAGGGAGAGAGTGAGGAGAGTCTGGAGGAGTCCCGGCGTGTCGGCGACCCTCCACCTGTACCTCGACGGATGCAAGCTACTCAGTAAGTATCCGGGATTCAACTAGTACTTAAGTCTGAGTTATAGAAAGCTGAGTTCTCTATTGTGC
>CM014277.1:9327659-9340469 GCA_004135705.1 Alloteropsis semialata
TCTTAGTGATTAGATAGCCTTTACGTTCCCCGTGGATTCGATACCTGGTTTACTCACGGGTGAAAGCTACTACGACAGCCGTGCGCTTACGGACTTTCTGTTTGCCACCGCTGGTGTCAACAAGCTTTCTAGCGCCGTTGCCGGGGATCGGTAGCTGTTGTCTAAGATCTAAGGTTGCTAGTTTATCTTTTATTTTATATTTCTTTTATTTTTGTTTTTAACCATGAATTCCACCGAAATTCTTGAGTTCTCTGCTCCAAAGGGCGAATTATTGGAGCCGCAACCCTCGTCAAATCCTATTTTAACCGATAGCTATGAACTTCGCCCTGCCTTCATAGTTATGGTCCAGGACATATCCTTCTCTGGAGGTGATGGTGAAAACCCGTACCATCACTTACATGCATTTGAGTTGCTCTGTTCATGTCTGGTTATATCAGGTATGACACAGGCAAAGATTAGATGGAAGCTCTTCCCGTTCTCTCTCAAAGAGAGAGCAAGGAAGTGGTACCATACCGTTGGGCTAACGAACGGTGAATGGGAAAAGTTACGGGACAAGTTTTGTCTTGAATACTTCCCTATTCATCGGATCTGTGCACTTCGGAAGGAGATCATTAACTTCCAACAACGAGAGAAGGAAACGATCGCCAAAGCATGGGACCGGTTCCAGGACTCACGTCTAACCGGGACTGATCTAGGCTTCCCAGACTACATGCTCATGCAGCATTTTCGGTCTGGATTGAATAGTGAAGATGCCAGGTATATAGACATAGCAGCCGGAGGCTCATTCCTACACATAACCCCGGCCAGAGCAAAAAAAGTCCTAGCAGCCATCCGGGAAAACTCTCCTGCTGACGCGACCGACACTGAGCAAGAAGACTCCCAAGTAGAACCCATAGACTTGCCCAGTCCAGCTCCTGAGACTTTATCCGTTGAGGAAGAGGAAACTCAACATCTCGGATTACCCTTTGAGTTCGAGGAAGACCTTTTTGAAGACTTTGGGAATACCTTGAACTACACAACACAGGAGAAGCCTACGGTAGAGACCCCCTCCATTTATATGGAGATAGAATTCCTAAACTAAACCGTAAGGGAGCTTATTTCCATCCTAAACACAGAATGGTCAAACGAGGCTAAGTTTTCTTCTGAAATTATTCGGATTGACTCAACTCGACTGTTGGGGCGAACATCATGTCTAGCTCTTTCGCGCATGTCCTTGGACGTCGTAAGAAGCTGGCCCCAACATCAAAACTCCTTAGAACACCCTCAGTGAAAGTGCATCTAGGCCCCATGTGGGTTTTGGTGAATTGTATGACAAAACGATTAAAGGACTAACTTGTTTGCTTAAGACTATGAGCAGGTTGTTATTTGTATATTCACGGTGTGATATTGAATTATATATGAAATGAATGTTATTTGGCTCATAATGTAAAAGGCAAGCAAGTGTGAGATCTCTTTGTGCATAAATAATGAATGACAAGCATGTGTGTTGATATATTATGGACAAGTCAACAAAGGTATATCTATGTGGTTCCAATCTACGAGAAAGCTTGTTGATATATGAAGGGATCATTCAAAGTGGAAATTGCAAGGCTTCATGTATGTACACCAAAGGGACATATGCTTATGTGACATACGTTGGTCTCATTGTTGGAAGCTTGCAATTGTGTGAATATACTTTGTCAATCAAGAACAAGCATTTGAAGAGTTCTTTCAAATGGGATTTCAAAATGATGAAGCAAAGCTAAACTCAATGTGGCAAGGGTAAGTGGTGAAGAAATCAACCGAGATGACTAGAGCGAGGGACTAAGCAAGCTTTGGCTCAGCGACGGCTTTCCATGTGCGAATTGCTAAGGTGAAGTATCTAGATCCGTGAGGTTTCGAAGAATCATATCCAAGCCTTATTGAGGGAGCAATGCAAAGCATCAATTTGTTGTGATTGATAAAATGGAGTGACTTAAGGATTCAAATACACTTTGTCAATGGATGATGGAAAATCTCAAGTCACTAGCTCAAGTATGGAATTGCTCAAGAAAGATAGCAATGTTGAAAGTCCTCATGTTGACAACTATCAAAGTATGGCATTGATGAAGACTTGGAAACTCAAGAGGATGTCTTTGTGTTTATATTTATCCTTGAGTATAGGTACGCCATACTATCAAGAGGGATGCAACATTTGCTTATTGACAAATATCAAAAGTGCTCAATAGTTGACCTATTTGAGAATAGCCTTAAGAGAGCCACTGAGTGTGTTATCTGTCCCAGCTCAACTAACCGTGAGTGGCTTTGCCTTTTGGTGAAGCGAGAGCTAACTTGTGAGAGTTTGGGACAAACTCGGCCTGACCGGTCTGACCGGTCAAGGGGACCAGTCTGACCGGTGCTGGCTCTAACGGCTAGTTTTCAAATTCAGATCTGCCTGACCGGTCTGACCGGTCAGGGTGACCGGTCTGACCGGTCACGGCAGGATCCCAACGGCTAGTTTTTGTGTGCTGGGGTATTTATACCCCTTAGCCCCCTTCTTGGTGGGCTGCTGCTTCCACACGCATTTGAGACATCCCAGAAGCCAGAAAAGCTCTCCCCAACCTCTCTTTGTGAGATTTGTGTGTTATTGGAGATATCTTTGTGTTGGGTTGAGAGAGTGAGATTGTGTGAGCATTAGAGAGCAAAGAAGAGCAACCATAGCTTGAGCACTTCGATTCGCGTCAAGAAAGCCATTTGAAGCATTTGTTACTCTTGGAGGTTCTTCCTCCTAGACGGCTAGGCGTCGCCCGATGAGCTACCAAAGTGTGTGGTGAGCCACGGGATTGTTTGTGCAGGTTGTGTTTCACCTCCGAAAGGGAAGAAGCAAACTAGTGGAAGGAGGAGATAGCTTGACCTTGTGTGGTCGCATAAGCTTCCTCAACGGAGAGTAGGATTCACCGTGCCTTGGTGGCTGCTGTGTGCAAGCGGTGAATCCGAACTTCGGGAAACAACTCCTTGTGTCTTGGTTTGAGTTTTTCCTCACTTGTTGATTTCTAGCATATTATTTGTGCTTCCGCTTCGATCTACTTGGGTGTGCTTATATTGTGTGCAGGGATAGTTTTGCCTTGCTAAATATCATCTATACAAGCTGCTGTTGGGTGTGTGCTCTGCACGGCACCAGTCTAACCGGTGTGGAGCACTGGTCTGACCGGTGCCCCACTGGCAGCTGGAGCAATTTGGGGGAAAAGTTTGATTTAATGGTCACTCGCCTATTCACCCCCCTCTAGGCGACATCAAGGTCCTTTCACTCAGGCCATATTCTCGAGAGTCTCGGCTTAGCACGAGACCTTCTCTCATGCACAATGGGGTTGAGATGGCTCTAGACTTTTACGTCTTTGAGACATCAGATTTTGACCTCTTGATAGGACATCCTATCGAGGGCCTCCTACAGGATGTAACCTCGGAAGGAAACCTCCTAGCCAAAGTAGGAAGAAATCTCCTCACTGTACCTCTAACTAAGGTCAAGAATTCCATAGTTGAACCTTTGGTAGCCTAACCCAGCCGAGGAAGTGAAATCCCTACAACCAAGTGACCCATTTGAGTCATTCCTCGAAGAGCATGTTCACGACTTTATAGAGAGAAGAGGATGACGCTTCTGAGCCACTTGAAACTGAGGAGCCACCCAAGGCACACGTAGAGCTAAAACCCTTGCCTGCTGGTCTTCGCTTTGTCTTTCTAAATGAGGACAGGGATTCCCCTGTTATCATTAGTGACAAGCTAACGCAGGACGAGAGTGATAGACTCATAAAGGTGCTCGAGAAACACCGCTCGGCGTTCAGATACTCCCTCAAAGACTTGAAGGGAGTAAGTCCAGCACTCTGTACCCATCGTATTCCCATAGATCCAGATTCTACACTTTCTAGGGAGCCTCAGCGTAGGCTAAACAATGCGATGAGGGAAGTCGTAAAGAAGGAAGTTCTAAAACTTCTGCATACCGGGATCATTTATCCCGTCCCTCATAGTGAATGGGTAAGCCCTGTCCAAGTAGTACCCAAGAAGGGAGGTATGACCGTCGTAAGTAACGAGAAAAATGAGCTGATTTCTCAGCATACCGTTACTGGGTGGCGGATGTGCATTGATTACCGCCAACTCAACAAGGCGACAAAGAAGGATCACTTCCCGCTTACCTTCATCGATGAGATGTTGGAGAGACTCGCAAACCACACCTTCTTCTGTTTCCTTGATAGGTATTCCGGCTATCACCAGATTCCCATCCACCCCGATGATCAAGAAAAGACCACCTTCACGTGCCCCTACGGAACGTATGCATACCGCAGGATGTCATTCGGGTTATGCAATGCGCCAGCATCGTTCCAAAGGTGCATGATGTCTATTTTCTCAGACATGATTGAAGAGATCATGGAAGTTTTCATGGACGATTTTTTAGTCTATGGAAAGACTTTCGACCATTGTCTGCAGAATCTAGACAAGGTACTACAAAGATACTGACACAAGGACCTGGTGCTAAACTGGGAAAGTGCCATTTCATGGTCCGAGAGGGTATAGTGTTAGGACACTTGGTGTTCAAAAAGGGAATAGAGGTGGATAGAGCGAAAATTAAAGTCATAGAAAAGCTTCCGCCTCCTACCAATGTCAAGCGAATCCGTAGCTTCCTAGGCCATGCGGGATTTTACCGGTGTTTCATTAGAGATTTCTCTTAGATAGCCAGGCCCCTCACTAGCCTTTTAGCAAAGGATGTACCCTTTGACTTTGATGATGAGTGTTTACATGCTTTCACCATTTTAAAGAATGCTCTCATCTCAGCACCAGTCATTCAACCCCCTGACTGGACGCTACCTTTCGAGATTATGTGTGATGCTAGTGATTATGCTGTTGGTGCTGTCCTTGGACAAACCAAAAGTAAGAATCATCATGCTATCTCGTATGCTAGTAAAACTTTGATAGGAGCTCAACTTAACTATGCTACCACTGAAAAAGAGCTTTTGGCAGTAGTTTTTGCTATAGACAAGTTTAGATCTTACTTGATAGGAGCTAAGGTGATTGTTTACACCGATCATGCTGCCTTGAAATATCTGCTTATCAAGAAAAATGCTAAACCACGCCTTATCTGCTGGATTCTCTTACTCCAAGAATTTGACTTGGAAATTAAAGATAAAAAGGAGTAGAGAATTCAGTGGCAGATCATTTGTCGCGTATGCAGTTTACTGACATGCAGGATCTACCGATAAATGACTTCCTACGCGACGACACCCTACTCAAGGTGACTGCCTCTGACCCCTGGTATGCAAATATTGTGAACTTTATGGTTGCAGGATATGTACCGCCAGGGGAGAACAAGAGAAGGCTTATCTACAAGAGTAGACTCCATCTACGGGATGAACCATACATATACATGGTATGTTCAGATGGCATGCTCAGGCGATGTGTACCAACAAATGAGGCAAGAAAGATCCTTGAGCAGTGCCATGCAGCCCCATATGAAGGTCACTACGGGGTGTTTAGGACAAGGTCGAAGATCTGGCAGAGTGGATTCTACTGGCCCACAATGTATGAGGATACAAAAGAATTCATTCGACGATGCCAGCAATGCCAGAAACACGGAAGGATCACAGCAAGAGATGCAATCCCACTCACAAACAACTTACAAGTTGAGTTGTTCGATGTGTGGGGCATTGATTTCATGGCAAAAGCCTATGATAGCGAGTACATCCTGGTGGCAGTGGACTACGTCTCAAAGTGGGTTGAAGCAATGCCATGTCGAGCCGCTGACTCCAAACACGCACGGAAGATGTTCCATGAGATCATCTTCCCATGTTTTGGAACCCCCAGAATGGTGATCAGTGATGGAGAATCACATTTCATCGACAAGACCTTCCGAAAGTTTCTGGCAGAACTGGGGGCGAAGCACAACATAGCTACACCATACCACCCCCAGACAAGTGGTCAAGCAGAAACTTCAAACAAGCAAATCAAGAACATTCTGCAGAAAACCGTGACAGAAATGGGCAAAGGATGGAAGAGCAAGCTACCGGATGCTCTATGGGCCTACCGAACGGTATACAAAACGCCAATCGGGATGTCTCCATATCAACTGGTTTACGGCAAGACTTGCCATCTACCAGTTGAGCTAGAGCATCGGGCGCACTAGGCCATAAGAAAGTGGAATATGGATTTGCCAGCAGCCCAGCAGATGAGGAGAATGCAGCTGTCAGAGCTAGAAGTGTGGAGGGACAAAGCGTGCCACAGTGCCAGAATCTTTAAGGATAGAACCAAGAGGTGGCATGATAAAAGGATCAAGGTGAAGGAGTTCCACCCCGGGGATAAGGTATTACTCTTTAATTCTAGGGTAAAGCTCTTTGGGCATGAAAAACTTTGGAGCAAATGGGAAGGACCGTTCATTGTGATGGAAACTTCATCGCACGGGGCAATCACACTCCAAGATGATGAAGGTTCAAGTGTGGGGGAGATTCGCAACGGGAAACAGAGTGATACAACGCGAAACAGAGCATACCAGAACGACTCAGAACATCATGCGAAAGGGCTGAACCTGGGGGCTTCTTCTTTTTCCTGCACGCTGGTGTTATCGTCCTAACCCCTGTTTCAGTTGAATACTTGCAGAACCTGATCATGGAATTCTGAACTTAACTAAATTAACGCTTTTTGCATCTCCCCATCACATGGAGAATATTAACTTACATATATTTTATTCCCTATACCTTTTGGCTTGTGGAAATCCTCATGTTTTTAGGAACTCATGTCATCTAAGTTATTGCATTTTGAGATATGGCTTTAATATGAAAGATACTTTTACTTACTCGAGTACTTGGAATTTATGAAAAGTTTTTGAAATTCTTAACCTTGCTATGCTCCTCATGGGTTTGAGAGACAACCACTTACAATTATAATCAAGCATTCCTTTTGAGCTTTGAGTTGTTCCAAGTCTTGTGACCCTTATTAGAGATACTTCATGTTTTTAAAGTCAAGATCACGTACACTCCACCATAAAAAGCTAAACCCTTACTCTGAGGGTAAAGCAAAACATGCATTTGTTCCATGTTCATGAATAAAATACTTCAAAGTGATTTTCTTCCCCAAAATCAAGATGAAAAGAAGATATGGGCTATATGCATAAAAAAAAAGAGAAGAAAAAAAAGAAGAAAAGTGCAATAGCCCATATCCAAAAAGAAAAAGAAAAGGGAAGGAAGTCAAGACAAAGGAGTACTACTACATTTCCACCTCATATCACACACTTACACATCTTGACTTGATTACATGACTTGTTTCTGGTTTGGATCCAATCCTTGGAATGACAACACAAGTGAAATAAGGTATGAGTTTTGAGAGCTCCACATATAAAGTTGTATTTTGGAGAGTATGAGTGTTATCCAACCACCATGAATAACCAGAGAGAAACTCGTTGAAGAGCAAGGCAATGGTTTTCTTTTGCAAAATTCTAAAAACCCAAGTACTTGAGAGTAAAGTGTATCATGTCATAGAAAAGCTGTTCCTTCCTGCAATAACCCAAGAAGACATGTTAGCCACTCATATAATTCCACTAAGCCTAAATGTTTGGGAATAACTTATATGTTTGTTCATGATTTCCATGATGAAGTTTAGACTTTACTCGAGGACGAGTAAAGGATAAGTGTGGGGGAGCTTGTTGGTGGTTCTTAGTGATAAAATATTATTGCCAACAAAGATACAAAAGGATGATAAAACAAATAGACATAGGGTTATTTACTAATGAATTCCACAAGTTTTGGTGCATATGTGCTTACAGGAACAAAGTGGCAAAAGAAGGACTAAAGTGGGCCCAGGGCCAGGTCGCCCGACCTCTCCTGGTCGGCCGGACCTGGGTCCAGGCCCAGGGAGATCCAACCTTAGCCCATCAACAGAAGCACACTTGAGAGTGATCAGGGACGTTGAGATCAAGTCGGTGGAGTTGAATAGATGGGATTGGGCCACGTGGCAAGAACATGGATTCATGGGCCCACATCCCTGACTAAACTTACATATCTTCACGATTACCCACCAGAAACCGACCATGGGGCCCACAGGAGAGTGACACTGACAGAGTGGGGCCGAGGGGCCACAACCCCGGGTCGGCCGACTTAGCCAGGTCGGCCGATCTGGCCGAGCTACGAAACCGCCACCGCCTTCACGAGCAACTGTCAACCGTCTCCAAGGAGCCATCTGTGCCGTGGATCACCAAAGTCGGTTCATCCCACGGTCGGCCGATCCCCCCAAGTCGGCCGACCTAGGCCCACCTCCGGACCGTCTCAACCACCGCATACCGACTCTAAACTGCCTCTCCATGCTATAAATACCTGGACTTGGGCAGGGCTAATCATCATCGAGATGAAGTGAAGATCCAAGGCTAAGCCCTCCTCATATCTAGAGTAGAAGTAGGGAGAGAGTGAGGGAGAGTCTGGAGGAGTCCCGGCGTGTCGGCGACCATCCACCTGTACCTCGACAGATGCAAGCTACTCAGTAAGTATCCGGGATTCAACTAGTACTTAAGTCTGAGTTATAGAAAGCTGAGTTCTCTATTGTGCTTGTGGGTTCATTGCTTTATTCGTAAAGTATTCTAATCTCTGATCAAGGTTAGGATAGCTGATATTATCTTAGGCATGGTGCTTAGGTGTATATCTGCCCTCGTTTGCCTCATAGCCCCACGGATTAGTAGAGGTAGGCGGCAGGTGGTGACAGCCCTGTCCGTCCTTTGTAATCCTCCACGTACGGGTACGGCGTAGAGCTGTTGGCCGGCAATTTCCTAGAGGCCTAGGATACCCCGGTGCCCAAAGCAAGCATAGGAGAATTCCCTTAGCTATATTCACAACCTTAGTGCTAATTTATCCTCTCTACCCATCCTTTATATACACTCGATCGATCCGGACATTCTTAGTGATTAGATAGCCTTTACGTTCCCCGTGGATTCGATACCTGGTTTACTCACGGGTGAAAGCTACTACGACAGCCATGCGCTTGCGGACTTTCTGTTTGCCACCGCTGGTGTCAACAAGTGGGCCGACCCAGGGCCAGCCCACGAGGATCTCCGGACTCGATGGACAAGATTGATGAAGACTTAGCCCACAAGGCATGTGGCGATATACTCGGGTCTCGCCCGAGGATCACGGAGATTATGTTGCAACCAACCCAAATTAGTTTCCTAGTTGTAGCCAGTTACAATTAGAGATAACTGACTTGTAAACCCTAGGCTGTCAGCCTATATAAGGCGGCCTAGGTCGACCCCTTCATTCATTCGATTCTTAGCCATCAGGTCTCTCATTGTAACCAGGAGCTCGCCGCTGTTCTCCGGAACTTCGCCGAGCAGAGCAATACATCGCCATCGAGCATAGGACGTAGGGTATTATACCTCCGGGTAGCCTGAACCTGTATAAACCCTGTGCCTCTGTGTTACCTTGAGCTCCCTAGTCCCACGATTGCCCTTTGCCTACAAATAAACCACTTGGGTACCCCCTAGTGGACTGCCGGTCAATAGATCCGACAGTTGGCGCGCCACATAGGGGTAATCATGGGGCATTACAGCTAGCTCGATGGCAGATCGTCGCAGCGTCATCTTCCTCGAAAGCCTCAAAGATTGCCTCAAGCATCTTGAGGGCATCAGCTTCTTCACCGAAGTCCACTCCACCACCTCCGACTCCAACACGTCGCTCAGCACCGCCACATGGACCAGCTCTACGCTGTCCACCTCGCCGCCTTCGTCATCGACCGTTGCCCCGCTCTAGCAGTGGTTCGACGCGGTGGCACTTCGTGACCAGGCTCCGACCCCGGCCACCCGCCCAAGACTTCTGCCCCCCAACGAGCTCCTCGCTAGCTTGGACCGTGTTCAAGACACTCTCACCGAGTGCATAGCTATGTCAGAGGAGGCCCTGCGCCAGCCTCGTGGCCAAGCCCCGCTCGGGCTTCGCAACGCGTCAGCAGATTACTCGGCATGGATACGTAGAAGCATGGCTCAGATCCAATCTGAAAGACTGCTAGCACCCACCTAGTCCCTGGAATGCGGGGAATTCCAAGTTGCCACAAGCGTGCTCTTTCCGGCCCAGGCTAACTCAAGCAATAATTTCAGCTACGTCACGCCCCAAGGGCGTGAAGTATTCGTCTCTGAGGACCAGGCTACTCAGGATGGAGAAACCAACTCAGACAGGGAGCACCGTCACGAGCGTGATGCTGATCACGCCCGCCGACTGGATGAGGAAGCACAGCTGCCTCGAGCAGCGGCAGGGGATGCGGCAACCGTAGCGGCAGCCGTGGCCCCCGAAGAGATCGCCCCCAGGGCATAGCAAGACAGCCGCCCGTCGGCTGGGCACTCGGCGGCGTCAACCCGGTTAACCTCGATGGAGCATTCGTGGAAGCCCGAGTGCCCTTTCGCACGCCGTAGGCCAACATCGCAGCTACCTTTGCCGAGTTGGAACACATGGTCAACACCCCTGAGGTGTGGCGTGCCAGAGCTCGCCTTGAAGCCGCCCAAGCACAAGTTGAGCGGTTGTATAGGTCCAGATCTAGATCCGGTCGATCCAACTCGGCCCGTTCAGCAAGCCAACATTTGACTCACAGCAGGTCAGATCGGGGCCAGCCTCGGCATGGGAATCTTTCTCTCCCTATAATCAACGAAGAGGTGGCACAAAACCACAATGAGGAAGATGACGAGGAGTGCCGCAACCCATGCAACGCTCGTGACGACAGGTGCGCACGAGCCGAGCGATACGATCGCCCGGTCGCTCGGCAAGACGGCGACCTCCGGGATCGCTTGAGGGACCACATCAGTGACATCAGGGAAAATCTCAACACTCGGCATCGCGAATGCGATGCAGCCGAGCTCGAGCGTTGCGAACACTATGATCGGGACTATGGCCGACCCGATCGCCAACCAGTCCCAGAGGATGACAACGCAGCAGCAGAGGAGGACGAGCACCGCGTAGTCCATGAGCTCATGGAGCACAAGCAGTACGACGCACGCTACGGCCCTCCGCGGGACGATCGGCGACCACGACACAATGACGTGCAGCCCCGGGCTAACCAGGGCCGACCTCTTCGCCACGAGTGAGACAACCGTGACGACGAGGAAGATGTTTTTGATGGCTTTGCCACCTTTTCAGCACGGCACGGAGCCGTCCAATGGCCTGACTCCTTCAAACCAGCACAAGTCGAAAAGTTCGATGGTCGCTCCGACTCCAAGCTCTGGCTAAAGACGAATCACACAGCGGTCAAGGCAGCCCATGGCTCCAATGACCAAGCTACATCCTACTTCCCCATGATGTTAGGCAAGGAGGCGCTACTGTGGCTCGAGGGCCTCCCTCGAGACACCATCGACAGCTGGGCCGACCTCTGCCAAGCCTTCACCAAGAACTACCAAGCAAGCTACACTCGCCCAGCGTCGAGGTTTGACCTGGACAACGTGAAGCAACGGAAGGGTGAGAGTCTCCGTGACTACACCGACCGTTTCTTTGACAACCGCAACAAGCTTAACGACATCGAGGATCGCGACATCATTGATGCGTTCTGGTGTGGACTGATCGACAACACACTCTTTCGTACGCTCTTCAATGTCAACCCAACAACAGTCGCCAAGCTGATAGACGTGGTTGACCTTGAGGTCCGAGCCGATCAGGCCGAATTGGCCCAGTTCAAGAACAAGCAAAAGCAGCTAGAAGACAATGACCGGATTGAAAGCTCCAAGCAACACGAGCCCTTGCGCGGATGCAAGGCGGGCCCCAAGCCCACGTTGCCGTGGCAGAAGGAGACGGCTGAGTGGAATCCCGATTCCTCGCAGCAGAGTTCCATGACACCCTGAACGACCAGTGCCCCTTTCGTAAGGACGCCAAGCATACCCGCCGCGACTGCCACGTGCTGCTTAAAGAGCTCGCCATGCCACCAATGAAGAAGCAGCGCTACAACAACAACGGCCACCGCTATAACAACTACCGCCGTGACGGTCACGATGACCGTGATCACCGCAGTGACTACCGTCGCGGAGACGACCGTGACCGACGCGACGACTATCATCGTGGCGATGACCACCACTGTGATGCCCTGGCTCATCGAGAAGTTGCGCGCCATCAAGGCGACGAGCGCCGACCCGCTGTGCTTGAGGAAGCCCCTAGGCGTTGGGCAAACGGCGAGTTCCAGCAAGCCGACCGCCACATCAACGTCATTATCAGGGGGCCCGGTGCCTTCTTGGACAGACGCAAGGGGAAGCTACACAAGTGCAAGGTGAAGCTAGTCTCCAGCAAGCCCATCGAGTACCTTTAGTGGTCGGAGATGCCGATCACATTTAGCCGCGCCGACCACTTGGTCTACCTCTCGGAGCCAGGATCCTACCCGCTTGTCGTGGCCCCCGTTGTTGAGCGGGTCCTCCTCTCTAAGGTCCTGGTCGATGGGGGCAGCGCTCTAAACATCATCTTCACCAGCACAATTAACAGCATGGGGTTCGACTACAGCCGACTCCTGAACACCGAAGATCCGTTCTTTGGCATCGTGCCAAGAAAAGCTTCCTACCCAATAGGAAGAGTGGTTCTCCCAGTTACATTCAGCACGGCCAACAACTACCGCACGGAGTTCCTTTACTTCGAGGTGGCCAACTTTCAGAGCTCATACCATGCCATCTTTGGTAGGCCAATGTTGGCCCGGTTCATGGCTATACCGAACCACACGTACCTCGTCTAAGGGAGTCCTCTCCGTCCGTGGAGACATCAAGACCTCATTCGAGTACGACGAAAAAGCTATCAAGATTGCTGAACTGTCACACCAACTCAGCAACAGCGCTTTGCTGGTGGAACCCGCACCCACGACGGCGCTGGCACTAGCAGT
>CM014277.1:9354171-9386226 GCA_004135705.1 Alloteropsis semialata
AATGTAAAAATAAAAGCAAAATTGAAGCTTCCATTGCCGAGGCATACATTCTGGAGGAGGTGTCAAACTTCACAACAAAATATTATTCTGACAACCTTCCTAGCGTGCATAATCCACCCTCTCGTTACAATGCCGGCGAAGAAGAATCGAACCTCAGTATTTTTCGGGGGCAACTCGGAAAGGCAAGTGATGCGACCACCAAGACCTTGAATATTGAAGAGTGGCACAATATCATGCTATATGTCTTGAAAAACCTTGACGAAGTGGAGCCGTACATACAGTAAGTTCTCAACGAACTTGTTCTCGAATATTCACTCTTCTGCATCCAACCCTCCTTTGCGTTTATACAGGGAATTTCATTTGCAATACTGGCGTCCATCAAGACCACCTACCCTGCAGGAATATGACAACCTTCTTAAACATGGTGCGGGAAATGGGATGCCCGATTTCATTTCTTGGTTCAAACAGAAGGTAATGTCCTATTTAGCGTCTACTTAGTATGACATTACAATTTATCTCGTACTTCATATAACGAATTATCCTGATTGAACTTCTAGGGCCAAACTGATGCGTCAATGAGTCCCGAGTTGAGACAAGTTGCCGATGGCTGTGCCTTTAGGGTCAGATCATTTGGCGCTTATGACGTGAATGGATATCGCTTTCACACAACAAGACACGATCAGAGTCGGCCCAATCGAAGAACCACAAATACTGGAGTGTTCACGTCAGGAGACGATGGGGTCGAATACTATGGAAGAATTGAAGAAATATACGAACTCGAATACTATGGTTCCAAACCTCTCAAACCTGTCATATTCAAATGCCATTGGTTTGATCCTCAAGTAGTGAGACGGACTCCAAATCTTGGGCTAGTCGAAATTCAACAGTCGTCCGTGTACCCAGGCGACGATGTCTATATTGTGGCTCAACAGGCCACCCAAGTTTATTATCTCTCGTACCCGTGCCAAACCAAAGAGCATCTTAAGGGTTGGGATGTTGTGTACAAGGTATCGCCACACGGTAAACTACCTGTCCCAAACAATGAAGATTACAACATAGACCCAAACACATATGACGGAGAGTTCTTCCAAGAAGATGGGCTAGAAGGGAGATTTGAGATAGACTTAACCGAAGCCATCGGAATGGAAGTAGACAATGAAAGGCTTGTTGACGAGGATGCCGGAGATGAGGTTCAGAATGCAATGGACTTAGAATTACTTGAGCGATTACGTTTAGGCAATGACAGCGATGATGATAATGTTCCTCCTTTGGAACACAACGCCGATTATATCGAAATGTGTGATAGTGATGATGAGGATTATGGTGTAGCTACTCTCGATCATGATGATTATTTTTAACACATGTAAGTAATTCCATGTTAAATTTACTAGTAGCACTAATTTATTTACAAATTGTACATTTCTAATTGATGTACTAATTGGCTTACTCTTTTCAAATGCAGGTGATTGAATAAAGATGGTGGGGCGCAACCCGTTGAGGTCGGTTAACTCGCTTTATAAGAGAGTTACCGGCAGAGTTGAGGACTCCGGGACGGCTGGAGGTGACGCTGAGGACTCCAGGACGGCTCGAGGGAGAGGCCAGGGTCGAGGGAGAGGCAAGGGTGGAGCGAGTTCCTCGGCGCCTGCATCTGAGGACTCCGGCACGACACAGGGGAGGAGGGGGAGGAAGGCGAGGCCCTCGCTAATGGCACCAGTTTCGGAGTCGTCTGAGGAGGAGGAGGTTCCTTCTGTGCACGGCTCTGAGGAGGAGGAGGAGGAGCAGGGTGGGGGAGGAGGGGCAGGGGGGGAGGAGGAGCAGGGTGGGGGAGGAGGGGCAGGGGGGAGGAGGAGCAGGGGGAGGGGGAGGGTGAGGAGGAGGGTGAGGAGGGGGGCGAGGAGGGTGAGGAGGAGGCGGCAGGCGGAGGAGCGCGTGTCTACCTACGAGGCCCCTCGAAGCTTCCGGAGCGGCCGATACCTTTAGAGAGTCGGCCGATTATTCGACCCTGTGGGAAAAGGCAAGTAAATTTACATGTTTTCACTACTTTTTTCTTTGATATGTTTAATTTATCTTTGATATGTTTGATATGCAGGTACTGGAGGGTGATCGCTCCAGGTGCTCACGGTCGCCTGCCCAATGGCATCCTAGGGCTTTTGTGCAGGTTACACTTCCCTGGCTTGGTGCAGCACGCCGGCAGAGTTGAGCCGGCGTATACGTGGGACCACTACATCGCCGTCTTTGATCAACCAGACCGGGAAGGCAGGTTTTTCAACACCAAGGCGGGGCGCGTGGTGGGCGAGCTGTGGGTAAGTCTTCCACGCACTACATTGCTCAATACATCGCATTCATTTGACATTCTTGAAATAATGACATCGCATCTATGTGCAGGATTTCTTCAGGTGCGAGGAGGGCTCTTTGCAGAGGGCAAATGCGGTGGCTCACAAAGCCTGTTACAAACTGGTCACCGATATGCACTATGAGTCTCGCGTCCAGGCCATCGTGTATTACTATGGGACATACGAGAATTTGAAAGTTAGCAAAGAAGAAGCCAGAAACATGCGGTTGACTAAGGAACAATTCATGATGGTAAGTATCTCATATACTTGATGATGTCCTACTGATTGATGACTAAGGATTAAGTACGCTCAGTTTTATATGTCATGTATTTGATGATGTGCAGGCGGTTCCTTGGTGGTGCGCCCAGCACATTCAGTGCTGGGAAATGATCGTGGACAAGTGGCTCGCGGAGGAATGGGAGGAGATCCACAACGCTGCCCGGGAGCTGCGTTTGATGATGCCAGGTGCACCACACCATCAAGGCAACCTTAACACCGAGGAGTACGCGGCTAGATGGGTACGTGAATTCATTTCTTTATTCTAATGGTCAATTCTGATTAATTTGTAACCATCTTGCTGTCTTTTTTGCAGTCGCAAGCACATGGTGGCCAGCCTTGCACCCCGCTCATGGCATATGCTTTGTCCCACAAGGGTAAGGCGAAGTCCGACGTCACCTTCAACCCGCAGGACCCGCCTGAGGCGTACAGCAATCCAACCGTCCACAGCCGCATCAGTGAGTACTCAGCGATGGCAAGGGAGGTCCATGGGCCAGATTTTGATCCGACCACCGCTGAGCTTGATGGAGAAGTGATCATGAGGGTGGGAGGAGGCAAGAAGCATGGCCGGTACTGGATGGCCGACAGTACACTCGACACGGCCAGTACTCCCACTCTCTCTCAGATTAAAGCCAGGAGCACGAGCTCAGCCCCGCCCATACGCCCACGGCCGACCGCTGCACAGGCCCAGATGGACGCACTCCAGGTAATTTCTGTTCTAACTGTTGTTAATTGATTCGCTTAAATATGTTTTGTATTGTAACATTGGCATGAAATATTGCAGGCCCGAATGGAGCAAGAGATGAAAGCACGGGAGGAGGAGATGGAGCGGAGGTGGCAGGCCCGGATGGACCAAGAGCTGAGAGCACGGGAGGAGAAGTTGAAGGCAGACTTTCTGCAACAGCAGGAGGCCGACCGGATGAGGCTGGATCAAATGGCTCAGTACTTGCAGAGTATTGGGACGTCGTTAGGTCAAGCGCCGCCATCAACGCTATTCGCTCCACCACCTCCTGCAGACGTTACTCCTGTGAGTCACTTGTCAACTTTTGAAGTTTTATTTCCTCATAATGACTTAGAACTTAGAATGACTTAGAAAGAAACTTAGTGACTTAGAATGACTTAGAAACAAGTTAGATGACTTAGAATGCTTTTTGTTCGAATGCTTTATCTTTTATGCAGAATCAGTCGGCGGCGTCGAATGATGGGCCCATCGCACCAGACATGTCGCCGCCTCAGCCGCCTCAGTGGATACGGTACGGGCCCTTGCCGCAGCTGCCTCCCACCACGTCGTACCAGCAGTGGCCGCAGCCCCCTCAGAGCTCGCCCTACCCGCAGCACCCTCACGGCTCGCCCACCTGGCCGCCGCCGCCGCGCCCACCGCCGTCTCTGTGAGTTCTTTGGACTTACGCCCTTGTATCGACCTATATGGATTTGTATGGACCTTTTATCGGCTTGTATGGACTTGTATGGACTTCTTTGGATTTGTATGGACTTGTATGGACTACTAGTGGTTGTGGATGAACGATACTTGAGTTTATTTGCATATGTGGATTATTTGACTATATAAACTGCCTGTGATGGTTATTGTCAATTATAAACTGCCTGTGATGCTTATTGTGAAATATATATGCCTGTGATTTGTGTTTGGGGTCTCATTTACCAAAAAATCAAAAAAAAATGGGGGGGGGAAGGCCCCTTTGCCGTGTGCAATGGCTGTGGCACACGGCAAAGAGTGGGCCTTTGCCGTGTGCCATGGCCCTAGCACACGGCAAAGGCCCACTCTTTGCCGTGTGCTAGGGCCATGGCACACGGCAAAGGCCCACTCTTTGCCGTGTGCCACGCCGTCAGGCACACGGCAAAGGGGGGTCACACCGTCAGTTGGCCGTCGGGTTCAAGATCTTTGCCGTGGGCCAAATGTGGCACACGGCAAACCTTTGCCGTGTGCCCGAAGAAAGGCCCACGGCAAAGGCGCCTTTGCCGGCCCACTCTTTGCCGTGTGCCCTTTGCCGTGGGCGGCACACGGCAAAGCCTTTGCCGTGGGCAAAAGGTCCTTTGCCGTGTGCCCCTGGCACACGGCAAAGAAGTCGATTCCGGTAGTGTTTACTGACTTGCTCCCAATATTACAGGTTCTTATAAATAATTACCTGGACCATTCCACATATTACACATCAACGCAATTAGGTATGTACGATTTTTTTTTTCTTATGGGTTATTAGGTGGGCCCAAAACTCATCCAGATTGTTCAAAACAGAGAACCAGTGTGATGCCGATACATAATGATCTGCCGGTGTGAGACGTGTAGACGACAGCGAATGCAGTTCTGTAAATGGTAACCACTATCGATCAAGGAAACAGTACAATTCTAAAATTCTACAAAGATAACAACTGTCGATCAAGGAAACAGTAAATGAAAATTTAATACTGAAGCTAAGCATAGAAGCATATCAAAGCATCCAACTCGATACCTACCACAAAATGGCAGCATCCAAAATTTCGGCAGATAGCGGCATGCAGGGAAAGAAGGCAATCGTTAATCGCTAGCACTAATACCGCTTCCCCAGAAACACGCCAATGAGTATGGATAGCAGGGCAACTCCCAGGATGAACTTGAAGGCCATGATCCCAGAAGGTTCTTGCACTTCTTGCTGGGTTGGGTTCGGTGAGTCCTTGTCAGCAACCTGAGATCTGTCATGTTGTTTGCTTGAAATTGAGGGTGAATTCCCTGGATCTCAACTCCACATCATCCTTTGCCTGCAAGGAGATTATGTGATTAATAACAAATGATCAGAGATAAGCAAACCAGCTGATTTCATCGGCATGCTGTTCCTCGGATTTAGAGTAAGCTACCTGCAGCTTCTGCTGAAGGTCCTGCACCTTCTTGTCCAATCCAGCCTCTTGCTTACTTTTTTTGCGTCAACTTGTTGAACTCTGTGGTGACATGGAAATCTCAAACAGTTCAATGCAAGAGAGATAAAAAAAATTGCAAGCTAGCAAATGGTTCATGCTATTTTAGCAAGTTGGTAATTTCCAATAATAAAGGAGCGTCATGTATGAGCCAGAACCAGGACCTATAAATATGGGGGGTACCCCAAGACTGCAAAGTTTCATCATGCTATTATATATTTGCTAACGTTATGTATGATGATCCTTTTACAAATAAATAGTGCTGCAAGGACAATGTTTACATTCTGCCTGTAGTATGCGTCCACTGATCGTTAACTTCTGTGTCAGAGCTTCGATCTGTTTTTCCAAGTCATTGGCATATTGACGCTGAGCTTGCAGCTCATCCAGTGAATGATTTTTATCCGCTTCCCATTGAACTGCCCTTAACGAAACCTGTTCTTCCTGTCAAAAGAAAATTTATCCAGTTATAAGAAGTCCACTGATACTGGAAATTCTCAAGTATCCAAGTTAAACATCAGTTAATAGAATATACCTTTTAGTATGTCATCTAATTGCCACAAAAAATGTCTACAGAGTTATAACACTATCTGTCGAGTCCAACAGGTGAATTAGCACATTGCACAAAATGAAAACTCAGATAAACCCCACCTTTTGCTTGTAGTGGATCTCAGCTTCCAGTTGATCCTTTGAATACTTCCTATATGCACCCCACTTTATCTTGTTCTCTGACTCTTGTTCTTCCTGCAAAAACAAATATTTGTCATGTCAATACAGGATCAGAAAATTTTTTAAGAGTGAAATATCAGTGTGTGTTTAAATGCTATTGGCCCTTGTGTTGACAACTTTAGTACATGTCAAGACAGTTGACGCAAAGGCAGTACAAAGAAGAAGGGGCCCTTTGTTGCCATTTTGTAGATTAAACTGATACAGCGGTTTCTCAATAACTGAAAGAAATACAAAAGCAAACCAAGGACAAAATGGTTTCGTCTCTAACAAGAACGAAGTGCTATATTTGCCAACCCCTAATTAACTTAGAAATAAGGCTTGAAATAAGAACAATATTACATTGATATTTGTTTTCAATAACACCAGTTTACCTGATTTGTTGTGGTATGGTAGGCACCATCAAGTTCTTTTCTAATTTCCAGCAACTGTTTTTCTAACTCAACTTTCTCATGCTGAAATGTTCCTGCATCTTGGCTGTTAGTGCTTCATCCTTTTCAGTTGTTTCCACCTGCATGGCCTTTTACTTTTATCTGAAAATATTGTATACATTATACATATGAGATAGCATTTCCAGGTGAAACCCCCAAAATATGGATGTGGAGTGGTTAACAAACATGAATTAGTTTCCTAGAAAATCTGTAACTAGAGAGTTTCTCTTCCAAGTATGCCTAATCACCACGAAGAGGTACGGGCTACCGGCATATATACACACCTCTTCTCTAGTTTCAATCGCTTCTTCAAGCCATGAAAAAACTAAGCAGGCTTGGTGATGGAAACTAATAATTAGAAGAAAGGTTTTAGTACACAGGCAAGACCCAAAGAGGCACAGACCAAACAGCGGGATACCTAATTGAGCGTTGACCGACCAAACCAATCCCCAAGATGATATCTTGGGTGCTAAAGGCACGAAGAAATTGCTCAGACACCACAGGGAAACAGATATTACCACAGATTTTTACGGGGGCCTCGAGCTCCAAAAGGTTAGACTGCCGCAGGAAGATCTCCTTGGCGGCAGCAGAGCTGCTTATTCTCGAAATGAGACGAAATCTATCAAGCTCTAATAAAAAATTAAGCAAGAAGCATAGAATGTAGTACAGAGTTAGAACTGCATACCGCATTGTGCCGGGCGTGACGATCCGTCGTTGCAAATGCAGGCAAACGCATCGGCATCGGCGTCGTACCCGCACTGTCCGCCGCTGGCATTGCACGCCGCGCAGTCCCCGAGCGACGCACGCCACTCCAGCAGGTATCCGCCCCTCAGCAGCCGTGGGTAGTCGCCCGCGCTCGCACCGGGGGACTCCGGCAACACCGGCACCACCGAGTAGTCGCCGCAGCTCCCGGCGGCCGCCCTGGCGGCGGAGGTGTTGTACCTCGGGTCCAGCGGCACCACGGCCTGCGTGTCCGGGCACGTCATGTTGATGAACCCAGGCGGCGCACCGCCGCCGGTGGTGCAGTTGAAGAGGAAGACGAGCTGCTGGCGGAGACGTCGATGCGCGGCACGGGGCAGCCGCTGGCGTCGGTCTGAACGTTGTCGTTGGCGACCACGACCGTGCGGTCGGCGTAGGAGAAGTGGAGGATCTTGTACATGCCGCGGAAGGACCGCGCCAGCAACGCCTCCTCGCCGCCGTGGCAGTCCACCTGGAACGCCACCGGGCCGCACGGCAGTGCCGTGGAGGAGGGGCTCGAGGGCGGGTCGTCCGGGAGCCAGAACGGGTAGGCGATGGTCAGGTTGCCGACAGGGAAGGACGAAGAGCTAGACGGGGAAGGGAGCGTCGTGGATAGGGAAGGGTTGCGGATTCTCCGTGATTGGATTTGGAGAGGGGCGGAAGGGAAGGGGCAGATTGGATCGGACGAAACGTCGGAGGAGGCGCTGTCACACCCGGTTTTAAGCACAAAACCGAATGATAATCATATGTGCGTCAGGATCAAGTTTACACACATATGAGACTTCATCAGTGATAAACAATAGCAGTATCACGTAAAACTATACAAAAACTTACAACTTATCAGAGTCACAGCTGATCCTGGAAACGAAGGCTCCAACACTTCACAGGCAATCGACTGGGGGTTGCGTACGCCTAGCATCATCTTCAACGGCTTCACAACAGCTTCTGAGCAGCAGTAAGCAAGGATGAGTACACTTATGGTTGGTACTCAGCAAGGCCACAAGAAATAACCAGAATTCCGATTCAATTCCATATTCAAGTTTATTAATCATGTGAGAGTCCAGGCCGCTCTTAACCGTGAGCACGGCTGTTATAACAGTTTTTAACACTCTGCAGAGGTTGTACACTTTACCCACAAGAAGCGTAAACCCAACCACGCGGTGCTGATCAGGCACGTATCACACTTCCTTTGGTGTGACTGCATAGGGACGCTACGAGGCCTTTACAAAGAATCCCTCTATGTATGTGTTGGTCCCTGTCCGGACGGTTTCCAGAAGGCGCACCTTCTTTCCCCGCACATCCTACACAAACCTTTCCAGCCCAACATACACCCCCAACACAACATAGAGTTCATCTAATTAATTATCCAAGACTAGAGCCATATAGTACTCGTGGTTGCACTGTTTTCCTGGGTGGTTCTCCATGTTCCAATTAACATCATCATGATATATTATAAGCACAGATAGAAGGATGGTTAGGGACACTTGCCTTTCTCCAACGCAAAGTTACTCTCACTGCTTGTTTGCTCTTGCTCACTTGAAAAACTTGATCTTGCACGAACAGCGATCCTTCTAGCGGCTCGAAGCAAACATCGGGCACAAACATACAAAGCAAAACAAACAAGTACAACTAAGAACAATACACCAAACAGTACTAAAAGTACAGAATAAGCACCTTAAACTAAAGAGCATGCAAAGACGATCGCGTGGACGCGAAAATCGCCCAAAACGGATTTAAAACGACGAAACTACGCTAGTTACAAGGTTGCAGGGACCTATATGCAATTAAAACTAAAGTCTGTGTACTGTTTTGATAAAAACTGAGGGCACAAACACAAATAAACATAGATCTCAGGGGCTAGCAAGTGATTTAACCATGAAAAGGAAGGCGGGCGGAATTATTCAAAAGATCAGGGGCCTAAACAGAAATTGTAAGGGCATATATATGAATACTTTACACATGACATGGATTGCGGGTTGAATAACAGAAAGATCAGGGTCTCTTTAGCAAAGTTGCCGGCGACCGGCGGGTTTGGCATGGTTGACCGGTACCGAGGTTTTAATCTTGGCCGTTGATCTAAGATCAGGCGATGCAAAACAAAAGGGGACGCCGGCGACACCGAACACAGCGGCGCCGCCGTGGCCGCGGCGGGGACTCGCCGGAGTGGGCGCTGCCGGGCGCTATAGTGCACGGGAAAGGCAACAAATGGCACAGGGAGCATCAGGAGGCCATGGCGAGCTCACCAGAGGGCTTTGATGGACCGAATGAGGGACGGAAGGTGCTCGTCGGCGTAAGGAGGCGGCGGCGAGCTTCGGTGTACGGCGAGGAGGATGTTCCGGCGTCGGTGGCGGCTCCTGGACGTCGGGAAACGGCTCCGGAGCTTCCTGTGAGTGAGCGAACACGATGGAGATGGTCAAAGGGGGCTCGGACAGAGAGGACCGAGGCGGCGGCGGTGATTACCTCACGGCGGCGGTGATGTTGAGCTCCGGTGAGTGATTGCACAAGAAAGAGAGGTGGTTTCGGCGTGGGGAGTGCTCGTGCGCGAGGAGAGATGCTCGGGGTATCTTATAGTGGGCCGAGGAGGAGCGGAGGGGGCTCGGTGTGTAGGGAATCCGAGAGCGGGCGCGGTGTTTACGGCCATTGAAGGCCTTGAAGGCTCTCGGCCGTTGCGAGGGAGGAAAGGGAGAGAGGGCCGAGGGAAGGGGAGTGATGTCGGGTTGATGGCGCAGTGAAGGGCCTTGACGAGAGGGAGGGAGACGCGGGCGCGCGTCGGTCGTGGGGCGAGAGCGGCGCGTGCGCTCGGGAAACGGCGGCTCGGGCGAGCGCTGAAGGAAGAAGACGCGCCGACAAGTGGGACCCGGTGTCAGCGAGAGAGGGGAAGAGAACGCGGGAGAGGGAGAGAAGGCCGAATGGGCCGGGAGCTGGGCCATTGTCCGGGCCGGCGGGGGAGAAAAAGAGAGGAAGTGGGAGTTGGGCCGGACCAGATTGGAGAGAAGGAAGGGAGGGAAAAGAAAATGGGTTTGAACATTGTTTGAATTAGATTTGGAAGAATTTGATAGGAGTTTGACTTGGGATTTGAATTTGAGAGGATTTTGAGATTGGATGAGAATTTGTATTGGGACAAGAATTTACAAACAACTCAAACAAAAACAATGCAAAGAGCATGAATGCAACAACCTCATTTAATTTAAAAAAAACCAATTATTTTCCTATACTAAATTCCCTGTCAACAAGATAAATGTTGGACAAATTTTAAAATTATAAAAAAAACGTTGTTTTATTTGTTCTTCTATTCACATCCTGAAATTGAAAATTTCAGGGTGTGACAGACGCGAGATGCGGGGCGCGGGGAGGACGACGGACGAAGGGCGAAACGATTGTCGCACCAGGAAAAAGGCCGAACTTCGTATGTTTTAGGAGCAGAGAAGATACCGGTCCATTTCTAGAGTAGTATAGGGCACTGTAAAGAGTTATTCTGGCCGGTAGCTGCAGAGCAGGGCTTTGCTTTGCATCAGATCCACACCATGCTACTGGTTTTCTTTCTTCTCTCATTCACGGTCCTCTTGGACCACTGTCGGAGAAGGGCCCTGAGATGCTGGTTGGGACGAGGGTCGAAATATTTGATACAACTCAATCAGTCACTGCTAGAAACCCAGAAATCTCTTACAGTTTGAACTTTTCTTACCATGGGCATGAAGAAAATCCACCTGAGTTTTCATTAAAGATGGAGGTGCTAGAGAGACGTATAATTTCCCATTAATTAGAGACTGTATATACCACATGAACAAAGTAAAAAAAAAACCGTTAGTCAGTTACAAATGTCTTGACAAGGGGTTTGATGTTGCAGACAATTTCTTTGTTACAAGTTCAGAAAATGGCTCATAGCCTACGTCATGCTCTGCTAGCTGCATTTCTATCTTTGTCTCCTTTTGTCTGAATGTTTTCTTTTCCAGCCGACCTCTTTCACAGACAATAATAAATGTACTCACCTAACAAACTTTATACTATAATCACCACATAAAATGCTTTTCCTCACACATTTGCACATCAAGCAGCAAAGGAAGAGCTTAGGAAGAACATGAAGAGAGAGGAAGTGGGTAGAGAGAGAGTTTCAGTGCGAACATCAGAATAGGAGGTAAAAGGAAGTCTGCTTGTAGCAGGAACCACAGCTGTGCTACCTCGTCCTTCATCAGACCAGGATACTTCGATCTTCCACCATAGGCAGCATGCAACGGCTCGCAGGTCATGATCATCCTAGATGCCATTCGTTGTGGTTATTGGTCTGGCTGCTGGTGTGTGCATGTGAGCGTGGAAAATGCGAAAATCAATCGGACAGGGAGTTGTGGACTGTCTTCCCCATGGAAAATTGGAAATGAGTTGGATTGGGGTCGGTCATCTGATGTTCCTACTTTTCTGAATTAAAATAAAATATAAACTTCATTTGTGTAAAATCATTGATTATCTATGCCAACCAAGAAAACGAAATAGAAATATTCATGGCTGTTCCTGCACTACGGGATTGGACACTTTTGTCGTGTGCCAGGAGCACACGGCAAAGTCCAATAAGCACACGGCAACCTGTTTGCCGTGTGCAGCACACGGCAAAATGCTCACGGCAAACAGACACCGGCAAAGCCGTGTTTGCCGTGTGCCTTTTCTCAGGCACACGGCAAACACTTCACCGTGTGCCAAAAATGACACACGGCAAAGTTTTTCGGCATAACGTATAAGTGACGGTAACGGCTCTGTTTGCCGTGTGCCCTAACGGCGTGGCACACGGCAAACACGGCCATATTTGCCGTGTGCCAAGCCAATGCACACGGCAAACACTGTCCTGTTTGCCATGTGCCAAGGTAAATGCACACGGCAAACAGGTATACAGGCCAGCCACGAAATGCAGCTTTGCCGTGTGCTATGGTAAATGCACACGGCAAAGTGACCAAATTTCAAATTTTTTTTTGGTTTCTGCTCGTATATGGTACCCCAAAACATCACAGGCAGTTCATAATAAATATCACACGCATTTCATATGTCACAATAGCAATTTTACAATAACCATAAGCCACAGAAGTCCACACAAGTCATACAAATCCATACAAAGTCCATACAAGTTATAAAAGTCCATACACAACTCATAAAAGTCCATACAAAGCCATACGAGTCCAAACAAAGCAAGTCACTACGGCGGCGGCGGTGGCGGCGGCGGCTGATGCAGCGGCCACGTCAAGTGAGACGTCAAGTGAGCCGGCCACTGAGGCTGAGGCGGCGGCCAGTGAGACGACTGAGGAGGCTGAGGCTACTGAGGCTGAGGCGGCCACTGAGGCGACATGTCTGGATTGACTAGCCCATCATTGGATGCCGCCGATTGATTCTACAAATAGGTGAAAAGATTACATTTTAACTTCATCCTAAGTTATTAGTCATTGTAGTTGTCCTAAGTCATTAGTTCGAATTAAGTTTAGATTTATCCATCATTCAAAGTTCTAAGTCTGTAGCATTCCAGCTAAGTCATTGTATCTTAATCCTAAGTTCTTGGTCATTGTAGTTGTATCCTAAGTCATTGTAGCTTTATCCATCATTCAAAGTACTAAGTCGCTATAAGAAATTGAAACAACAAGATTGTCAAGTCACTCACAGGAGTAGGAGTAGCTGCCCGAAGTGGAGGTGGCTGTTGACACCGGATTTTCGCACCTGACATACTGAGTCAGATGATGACGTGGTGAGGTTGAGGCTGCACAGTGGACCCGTTGACTGGTCAAGGCCGAAGGTGACAGAGAAGGAAGCCGATGCTGAAGAGGGGTCCGATGAAGCAGGAGTCCGACCCGATGACGAGTTCAAGAGGAAAGGCGCGTCGGCTAAGAAGGAAGCGTATCAGATCCAGGGACTATTTCCTTTTCAGAAGGCGTATGAGAGTCCCGTTCTATCTTAAGCTTAGTTTACTTAGTTCGCAAGTTAGTCTGGTCCGATCAGGACTCTCCATGACCAGGGTATAAATATGAACCCTCGTCCATTGTAAAAACTATTCTCACAATCAATACAACCCGGCTTCACGCCAAAAACCCTAGTAGTAGTTACCGATGAAGCTCATTGGTGGACGGGCTGCATCAGTTCTGATCTCCGGCTTACCAGTAAGTTAGTCAATTTATCGAACTAGTATAGGCTTTGAATTGAGGCGCATCGCCCTTTCTCGTTTATACTGTTCAACCGATTTATCTCTGGATAATCAAGATTGATATAGATTCCTTACGTCGGAGCTAGATCAATATTGATTATTCAACAGATTATCGTTTATCGGACTACACTTTAAGCCTAGATTCCCTACGTCGGAGCTAGGTATCAAGATTAGTCTAGATTCCCTACGTCGGAGCTAGAGTAATCTTGGTTACTAAAGGTAGTCTTTGCGGTTTGTTGGAGTTGCTAGATTGGTTTAGATCTACGCCATGTGAATCAATTCTACTTCTTCAACGGCTTTGAGCATTGGTCTTGGTCCGATTTAAGCAATATTTATCTTACAGCATCGTTCTATGTCCGATCCTGCTTTGTGGTTTAATCTGGTTGTTCTTTGAGTATTGCGGTGTAGATTCCCTACGTCGGAGCTGGATCTTTACAATACGATTAGATTAATCTTTGATTGTCATGCTTGGTCTAGATTCCCTACGTCGGAGCTAGATTCATCTTGATTAGTTAAAGGAAGCTTTGGTTATGCCTTATTGCTATTTGAATGTTAAGTGTGGTGTAGATTCCCTACGTCGGAGCTGGATCTTGCTTAATTATTTGGTAGCATATTTTAGAATCAGAACGAATCTGTTAATGTTTTACCTGCTTATTTTGCTTAATCTGATCAACACCTGTGCGAGCATCTTGTTTAATTGACAGGTTGATGAATCGAGTCTGATTATCTAGCTATCTGATCTGATCATAGTTGGAGAAATCTAGATTCCCTACGTCGGAGCTAGATTTCTCTGAAAAGGCTATAGTCCGATCGGTTGGTTAGATGGTCCGATAAGATGAGTCAAACTGGCAACTAGACAAGGTGGACAATGTATCGGCTTACACTTTGATTATTTAATATCTTGTTTCAAGACACAGCTGATCCATTATTTTACATATTGGCCTTGTTATATGCTTTATTTTATTATTCAAAGGCTAATCTGTTATATCAATCAAGGTCCGATCCGGATTGGTCCGATTCTGAGGTCCGATTTGATGTCTGATTGAGGTCCGATCACTCGGTCCGATTGACGTCATCAATGAGGTCCGATTTTGAGGTCCGATTGGTATCGGCCGACACGTGTCTGATTGGGTCTTGGCTAAAATTCGACGTTACTCCATCGTCTGAAATAGAGCCGGCACAATCAAAGAGCAATTTAACTGTTTTATTCCCTTGTCAATTTCAGGTCAAATTGACTGGCACGCTGCGAACCTGAACTGGAGTGTAGACTGGCACTGGAGCGAAGCAGATCTCCCTGGTCTTCGTGTGCTGCACGCGGGGAATACGACCGCCGATTTTCCGCGTCAACAGTGGCGGTGGACTGAATTGTGGCGGCGAATGACCTATCACCGCGCCCAAACATTGCATGTACTGAAGCGCCTGCTCCAGTCTCAGGCGATCAGCCTCCTGCCTCCGCTGATACTCTTGCTCCATCCTCTCTCGCTCGGCCTGCCACCTCGCCTCCATCTCCTGCTCCCGTGCTTTAAACTCTACGTCCATCCAGGCCTACAATATTTGATCCAAGGATTAGAATACAAAGCAAGCATATGTAAAAATCAATGAACGTTGCGTAAAACATAAATAACCTGGAGTGCCTCCATCTGGGTCTGTGTAGAGGTTGGCCGTGGGCGTATGGCCGGGCTTGAGTCGGTGCTCCTACCTCGAATCTGCGAAAGTGTGGGAGTACTGGCCGTGTCGAGTGAGCTGTCGGCAAGATAGAACCGGCCATGCTTCTTGCCTCCTCCCACCCTCATGACGATTTCTCCATCAATGGGCTGCGTGCTCGGATCGAACTCCGGCCCGGACCTGCCGTGCCATCTCGGTGTAATCAGTCAGGCGGCTGTGGATGGACGGATTGCTATACCCCTCTGGCGGGTCCTCCGGGTTGTAGGTGACATCGGACTTCGCCTTCCCCTTGTGGGCCAAAGCATATGCCTGCAGTTGGCTGCAAGGCAAGCCACCATGTGCCGCCGACTGTGAAAAAAAGCAAGATGATTAGAAATTATATAGAATTAAGTATTGGAATAAAAAATGAATTCACGTACCCAGGTAGCCCCGTACTGGGTGAGGTGACGGTTGCCTTGATGGTGTGGTGCACGTGGCATCATCAAACGCCGCTGCCGGCAAGCGTTGTGCATCTCCACCCAACCCTCCGCGCACCACTTGTCCACCATCATTTCCCAACACTGAACATTTGTGGCTAATCACCACGGAGGCACCTGTACGCGCGTCATCAAGTACATGAAATATACGAAAATCAAATGGAGCGTACTGCATCTCAGAAATGTTGTATATTTACCGAAATGAATTGTTCCTGGGTCAGCCTCATGTTTCTTGCAACCTCTTTCTTGACCCGCTGTCCGTGTAATCCGCTGTATGTTATGATGGCCTGGATGCACGCCTCATAATGCATATCCGCCACCAGCTTGTAACAGGCAGTGTTAGCCACCGCGAGCGCCCTTGCAAGCGGTACTCCCTCCTCCAATCTGTAAAAATCCTGCACATATACGTGATGTCATTATTTCAATAAATGTCCGATGAATGTGATGTATTGAGGATTGTAGTGTGAGGAGGACTTACCCATAGTTCGTTCAACACCCGCTGCGCCTTGTTTGAAAATATCCGGCCTTCCAGATCTACTGCATCGTCAGCGGCGATGTAGTGCTCCCACGACGACGCCGGCTGATCTTGGCCGGCAATCTGCATCACGTCAGGGAAGTGTAGCTTGCAGAGCAGCCCCAGAATGCCATTGGGAATGCAGTTGTGAGCACGTGGACTGATACTTGGAGCGACGGTCATAAAGTTCCTGCACAAGTGATTAAGATAAATTATTAGTTTCAATTGTGATTTTTAACATATCAAAAGAAAAAGTAGACATAACATATAAAGTTACTTACCTTTTCCCGTCGGGTCGAATAATCGGCCGTCCCTCTGGAGGTATTGGTCGCTCCGGGAGCCTAGAGGGGCCTCGCAACCAGACACGAGGTATGGCGCCTGCCTCCGCCCCCTCGTGCTCCTCGTCCCCCTCCTGCTCCTCGTCCCCCTCCTGCTCCTCCGCCCCCTCCTGCTCCTCGTCCCCCTCCTGCTCCTCCGCCCCCTCCTGCTCCTCGTCCCCCTCCTGCTCCTCCCGCTCCTCCTCCTCCTCCTCAGACGATGACGGGGCCGTCGAGCCGTGCCAGAGTCCTCAATTGCTGCAAGCGCCAATGAACTCGTTTGACCCTTCCCTTTTCCCTTCGCTCTCCCTCGAGTCGTCCGGGAGGATTCACCGCTCCCGCTACCTCTGCCGAGCACCTCCGTGAGCGACCTCATCATAGCTCTGCCGCCCCCACCATCTTTGATCAATCACCTGCATTCGAAAAGAGTAAACCAATCAGTACATGTATTAGAAATTAATTAGTACAACTAATAAATAAATTAGCACAACTAGTAATATAAACAAAACATAGTATTACAGCTAGTAAATTAATTAGTATGAAACTTACATGTATTAGAAATACTCATTGTGATAGGGATTAGCTGGATCATATGTCTCATCATCGCTATCACGCGTGTCGTTACAATCAACACCGTGCTCCAAAGGAGGTTCGTTGTCATCATCACTGTCATTGTCTAAATGTAATCGCTCAAGTAATTCTACGTCCTTCAAATTATGAACCTCATCCCCGGGATTAGCTGGATTATATGTCTCGTCATCGCTATCACTTTCATTGTCAACTTCCATTCCGATGGCTTCGGTTAAGTCTATCTCAAATCTCCCTTCTAGCCCATCTTCTTGAAAGAACTCACCGTCATATGTGTTTGGGTCTATGTTGTAGTCTTCGTTGTTTGGGACAGGCAGTTTACCGTGTGGCGATACCTTGTACACAACATCCCAACCCTTGAGACGTTCGTTGGTTTGGCATGGGTAAGAGAGATAATAGACTTGTGTGGCCTGTTGAGCTACAATATAAACGTCATCTCCTTTGTACATGGACGACTGTTGAATCTTGACTAGACCAACATTCGGGGTCCGTCTCACAGCTTGAGGATCAAACCAATGGCATTTGAGTATGACAGGTTTAAGGGGAATGGAACCATGAAACGACAGTTCGTATATTTCTTCGATTCTTCCATAGTACTCGAGCCCATCGTCTCCTGGGGTAAAAACTCCAGTATTTGTGGTTTTTTGATTGGGCCGACTCTGCTCATGCCTTGTTGTGTGAACGCGATATCCATTCACGTCATAAGCGCCAAATGACTTGACCCTATAGGCACAGCCATTGGCAACCTGTCGCAACTCAGCACTCATAGACATATCATTTTGGGCCTGCAAGTTCAAGTTCAAGCAGGATAGTAATGTCGTATTATTCATCCATACGAGCCAATTGTAATGTGATACTACGAACGAGCTAAATTGGACATTACCTTCTGTTTGAACCAAGAAATGAAACCAGGTCTTCCATTTCCCGCACCATGTCTAAGAAGGCTCTCAGCTTCTTGCAGTGTAGGTGGCCTTGATGGACGCCAGAATTGCACATGAAATTCCCTGTACCAAAGAGGACCAATGGGGTTGGATGCAGAAGAGGAAGTATTCGAATACTAAATGTTCGTTGAGAACTTACTGTATGTATGGTTGGACTTCGGAAAGTTTGGTCAACACATATAGCATGATAGTGCGCCACTCTTCAAGATTCAAGGTCTTGATGGTCGCATCACTTGCACTTCCGAGTTGCCCTCGGAAAAGACTGAGATTCGATTCATCTTCCCTAGCATTGTAATGGAGGGGTGGATTATGGACGCTAGGAAGGTTGTCAGCATAGTATTTTGATGTGAAGTTTGACACCTCCTCCAGAATGTATGCCTCTGCAATGGAAGCTTCAATTTTGCATTTATTTTTACATTTAGTTCGAAGAACCTTTTGACATCTCTCAATTGAATAGCACCAACGGGCCTGCACGGGCCCCTCCATTCGTGCCTCGTATGGGAGGTGCAAAATCATATGCTCCATCGGATTGAAGAAGCCTGGTGGAAAGATCTTCTCCAACTTACATAGCAACACAGGCGCCATTCTTTCCATTTATTCAATCACTGTCAGAGATAACTCCTTAGCATAAAGCTGGCGGAAGAAAAAGCTCAACTTTGCTAGCACTTGCCAGACATGATCAGGGACATAGCCTCGAACCATCACCGGAAGAAGCCGCTCGATCCATATGTGATAGTCATGACTCTTAAGCCCGTTGATTCGCATAGTAGACAAGTTCACTCCTCTACTCAGATTCGCTGCGTACCCATCAGGGAACATTAAGCCTTGGAACCATACTAGTACTTCCCTCCTTTGGGCCGGGGTCAGGCAGAAATCGGCCTTAGGCTTTTTCCATCTCTTGCCATCTTTGGGAGGCAGAATGTCGAACTTTGGTCTATTGCATAACATAGCTTGATCCACTCTAGCCTTAATGTTGTCCTTTGTCTTATCAGGTATGTCCATGATTGAACCCCAGGATGCCTCGGTGACATTCTTTTCGGTGTGCATCATATCAATGTTATGTGGAAGAAGAATGTCTTGCATATAGGGGAGCCTCCACAAACCACACTTTTGCGCCCAGGCATGTTGCTCACCATATCCTACAAAACCACCACCTTGTTCATTGATCACGAGAGCGTCTAACTGAGCACGAACCTTGGCACCTGTCATAATGTGCGGTGGAAGGTCTTTAACTTCGACACCTTTTGTAAAGTTCTTCTTATCTCGTCTGAATGGATGCTCCAGTGGGAGGAATTGTCGATGTTTGTCGAAGGAAGAATACTTGCCACCCTTCCTCAACCAAATGAACCTCAGAGCTGCCTTGCATATTGGGCAAGGAAACTTCCCGTGGACGCACCAACCGCAGAATATCCCATACGCCGGCATGTCATGCAGGGAGTAGTGGTACCAAACGTACATTCTGAAGTTTGTTTTTGTAGCTCGGTCGTATGTCCAAACCCCTTCATTCCAAGCATCGATCAAATCATCAATCAAAGGCTCCAATACTCATATTATTCCCCGAGTGTTCAGGAATTATCAACGACAAGAATATGTTCTGTCGTTGAAAGATAACGACGGGGGGGAGGGGGGAGATTGAGGGGGATAACAAACATGGGCCAACAAGTGTAAGAGGCTGCTGACATTCCATAAGGATTGAACCCATCTGTCGCCAGGGCAACACATACATTACGAGCTTCATCAGCTTTATCACGATGAATCCCATCAAAATGGGTCCATGATTCAGCATCGGATGGATGTACAAGCTTCTCAGGTTTGTATCGAGTTCCCTTTTTGTGCCATGTCATCTGTTTCGCAGATTCCTCGGTCAAGTAAAGCCTTTGGATCCTCGGTATGAACGGAAGGTACCGTAGGATTTTCACGGGGACCGCGAGCTGCCTCTTCTGACCATCACCAGAATCTACCTCCACATACCTAGAGGATTCACACTTTGGACAATACTTTGCTTCTGCATGTTCTTTCCTAAATAAGATGCATCCCTTGGGACAAACATGTATCATCTCATATGGCATCTTAAGTGCACGAAGGAGTTTTTGTGCCTCATACATGTTCTTTGGCAGAATGTGACCTTCCAGAAGCAGGCTGCCAAAAACTGTCATCATAACATCGAAGGCGTCTCGACTCAGGGCAAACTGGGACTTCACGGCCATTAGGCGCGCAATGGCATCCAATTGTGAAACCTTGGTATGTCCATGAAGGGGTTGCTGTGCTGCAGCCAACATGTCGTAATACGCCTTCACGGTTGGCTCCGGCTCATCCTCCCTATGTCCTTCATCAAAGTGTGCTTCATGAAAATCATCTAACATTTCTCCTACCCTGGCATCAGTATCATATTTCTCAATGCGCTGTCTCACGACCTCGTCTCTCATACGACTGCCTTCACCATGGAAGGTCCACCGGGTATAGTCTCTCATAAATCCATAATTGCAAAGATGTTGTGTCATGTCTTCCTTTGTTTGTCGACGTGTGTTCCCGCATTTGCTTTAGGGACACCAAGTGGTCTTGGCTCCTTTAAGCTTTGCAAATGCTCGATTCAAGAAAGACTCGGTCTTTTGAATCCAATCCACGGTCAAGTCACCCCCACGTTTCCAGCCCGTGTACATCCAAGCACGGTCATCCATCTTCTATAATATCAGCGAGTAATGTAAAAGTCATTTGCATCTACATGATGTCTATAGTTTCTAATGGGTGAAGATAGGTCCTAATCCCACCCAAAAATGCGTAGCGGGGGTAGGTTTCTATGGTCTACTCCAATCTAGGACAGAATTTCGATAGCACCTCCCCGTTGTTCTCCAAATACACATCCTAGCAGGGAGATTGTGTATCCGGAGAACAACGGGGAGGTGCTGTCGAAATTCTGTCCCAGATCGGAGTAGACCATGGAAACCTACCCCCACTACGCATCCTCGGGCTGTCCAAATAATGTGGACAATTCGAAACAGATACGGCCATAGATATGCACATGTCTGCATATTTCCAACCGTATCTCTTTTGAACGGGAGACGCCTAACTGGGTTACGTGATCTACGAACAAGATACGCGGGCGGAATCGTGGTGCTTACGGTGGGTAGATGGTGTAGGCGTGGCCGGCGTGGTGTGTACTCACGAAAGTGGTCGGCTACGGCTACGGCTCCGGCTCCCGCTCTTCGTCGAACAGGTCGGCGATGTACGCGTGCCAGGCGAAAAGGTTGCAATAGCCTCTCCTGCAAAATGTGATTTCAGCTAGGTCCACTTAAACAATACCAATACATACCTAGCAATATCAATCTCCATGTCTACACTTAATTGCTCAACAATTCACAAATCAATCCAACAAACAAAGCATGGTACCAATCCAGAGAATTCAAGAATGTACTGTCTCATCTCAGCTAGATTCTAGAAGAGAATACAAGAGCAGGGGTTCTTACAGTGGCGGCCCGGCGAGGGCGCTGCGGGCAGAGGCAGGGGCAGGGGCAGAGGCACTGGCCGTCGCGGCATAGGCCGANCGGTCGGCCAGGATAACGTTCACGGTGTTTGCCGTGTGCCGCGCATTTGGCACACGGCAAAGCCGGTTTTGTTTTTTTTAAATTTCAATATCTCAAGATTTGATCGAGTATTTAACGTTTGCATAACTTAGTCACATTTTTCACATTGCCAAAGTGACTCCATAATTCATGTTGGATGATTATAAGAGAAAAAATTTATCATTTCATGCGTTTCAACTTCAAATTCAATTTATATCAAATAAATTGCTTTCATAACATCTTTAAGTTAATTTGATTGAATGTACCTTACATACCTTGCTAAAGTCACTCGACAATTCATGTTTGATGATTCTATGCAAAAAAATTCATTATTTTATGCAGTTAGATAGCTGAATTTCAATAAGTACCACACATTGGATATTGTTTACATTAAAAAGAAAATAAGAATTATCAAACGGATCTGAAAAATAACCAAATTTTGGCATGAAACAATCTAAGTTGTGTGTTGCATATGCAAAAAGTTTTGAAGTGAAACCACAATTGTACCGTCACTTTGCTTCGAAATCATAACAGCTCTTTCTCAACTCTATGGATCTTCTCCGGAGATGCTTCGATTTGTAAAGAGCATGCGTGACAACTTGTGTGAAACCTTCTCAATTTTTTACCACAGCCTCCACGTATGAAATCATGATATCAGGACAAATTTTATGATTTTCAGAGTTTGTTTGATTTTTATAAAATTTTAAAACGATTCGGCCACACGTTCCTGGTCATGGTTCGTGAGCTACTTATTCCAAATGCCATTCCATTTCATGGATACGGTATCACATTGGACTCAACACCATGAATATCATTTTTCAAATCATTATAATCCATTATTGAAAACACTTGCAGTTCAAATTTGCATTATCGGCGAAAAATCAATCTAACAAAATTAAATGACTAAATATAGCAACAGGACCGAGAAACACACTAAAGTTTAACATAGACAACGACGTTAAGTAAGTGGTTAGAAGAAAAAGTTGGGAGGGCTAAATCAAATTTTTAAAAAACATTTTGCCATGTGCCATACATAGGACACACGGCATACACATAAAACACACGGCAAACATTTTGTTTTGCCGAGTGTTCCCTCAGGCACACGGCAAACTCTGACGGCCGAGGGACGGCCGTCGCAGGAGCTCATATTTGCCGTGTGCCTGACGTTAGGCACACAATAAACAGCTGATATTTGCCGTGTGCTTTTATTTGCCGTGTGTTACTCATGCCGTGTGTTTTTCGTTTACCGTGTGCTTAATTTCTAGCACAGGGCAAAAGAGACGTTTGCCGTGTGCCCGAAATTATGCACACGGCAAACTACGTAGCACACGGCAAACCAGCGGTTTCCGGTAGTGCTGGTTCATATGTTGTGAACCTGTGTTATATATATGCATACCACAGGGTCATCTGCATTATTTTATTCCTCCTCCGTGTCTCAGGCGCGCCATTTTGGAGCGTCCACAACTTGATAGCAACTAGAGCATAGAGTAGATAAAACTATCATCTTGCATATATTTATGCTTCAATCATGGCAAAGTACCATAATTGGCATTATGCCATCTATATATAGCACTTATTTGTATGTTTCACTGGGGAACAGTCAACATGAGATGAAAAATGGGTAGCCATGGATAGTGTTGGGAAGTTTCTGACGTTTATCTTTCTCGTGGGAATAGGAGGCAAAAGGGAAGAAACTATCGCCACCTTGTAACTTGAGTTATCCAGAAAGTGGAGTCCAGTGATGACAGCTTGAAAACGGCAAAGATATATAGACTACAGATGTACATCAGTCGAGAGTGTGGGAGTAATTGTTGGGCTTTGGCACACTGCTGCCAAGGTTTCTACATGCAGCTGCTGCCAGGGTGATGCCATCCACCAGATTACTTAGAGAGTTCATCGGTATGGATAGGGCTTGTGATCCAATGGCACATGGACAATCAGGCCATATTTTGGGAAGTGTTGAGAACTTGAGATTAGAACTTAGGACTAGGAGTTGTGGACTCTATTTCTTCCTCGTGGAAATGAGAGGATTGAGCCTAGCTAGGAATGCCATCCACGTACACTACTAGAAAAAGAGCATTTAGTCCCGGTGCGGAACGGGCTTTAGTGCCGGGTTTGCAGCCGGGACTACGACACCGGGACTAAAGGTCTCGGTCTTTAGTCCCGGGTATTTATCCGGGACTAAAAGAGTCCTTTAGTCCTGGTCAGTATTACCAACCGGACTAAAGCCTGAAAAAAAATTAAAAAAGGCCCATCGTCCCCGTCTCTCTCCCTCTCCTCTCCTCTCCTCTTTCTCTCCCAAATCAGTGGGAAAAATCATACCTCTCCTCTCCCAAATCAGTGGGAAAAATCATACCTCCCACAGATCCATTCATGCAAAATCAATATCTCTCACAAATCAGTGACAAAAATCCATCACAATCACAAGCTATATACAATTCATCTCACAAGCCATAAACAATCCATCAATTTTATGCATCTGCACTTCAAAATCAAAAGAAAAGAAAAAAAATCGGAGACCTGCTCCTGTCCGGCCACCGTCGCTCGCGAGGCTGGCTGAGACTGCCGCCGCGCCGCCTGCGAGACTGGCCGGAGGCCAGCGCCCTTGCCCGGCCGGCTTTCGCCCCGGCGGCCGGAGGCCGGATCCCCCGCGCCCTTGCCCGATGGAGGCCAGCGCCCTCGCCACGACGGCTGGAGGCCGACGCCCTCGTCCCGGTGGCCTCGCCCTGCGCCCTCGCCCTGCCCCCTAGCCTGGTGGCCTGCACCGTGCGCCGGCCGCTGGTGCCCTCACTGCCTAAGGCAGCAAGAGGATAAGGGAGAGAGATGATAGAAATGAGAGGTCATAGAGAAGAGACGAGAGAAGACTTAGAAATATATGGGGAGAGCCGCCGGCCACTGGGTTTTTGTCCCAGGTGTGATTTTCACCGGGACTAAAAGGGTGAGTTTTAGTCCCGGTGGGTGCTACCCCCCGGGACTAAAAGATATAGTCCCGGGTGATAGCATCCATCGGGACTAAATCTCGTTTTTACCCAGGATTAAAAGGTTATCTGGCTACTATCAATTGGACCTGGGACTAAAGACCTATTAGTCCCGGTGCCAAATATAACCGGGATTAAAGGTGCCGAACCGAAGGTGTTTTGTGTAGTAGTGGTATCTGCTTTATGTGGAAAACAAGGATATTTATTAACAAGGAAAACAATAAATTTATCACATAAGATATTTAATTATCTACCCAATAAAAAAGACCGATACTGTTCATGAATCAAATTACGTGAACCTATGTCAAATACATGAATAATGCACGATCAACTGCATTTCTCCTCCATGCCTCAGTTGCACTCTTGATGTGGACTTCCACTACTAGACAACAATTAGACTATTAGAGGATAGGAGCTGTAAATTTTGACATCTGGCGTACACCTAGGGCTCTGATCGTCTCCAAATGATGGGTTAATTATTAAAAGTTATGAGCAGACAAGCATTGAAATGGTGTGCAGCCAATAAGGCCAGTCCTAGTGGAGGTTTCATAGGAGTTTCATAGACATTAAATGAGTTGCCATGTAGACAAAAGTGATGACATGGCAAGGAAGTGATGAAGAGAGAGAAGGGATGAGTTTCATCTAGATGAAACTGTGTATGCACAGTTATCTAGACTATAAAACATGTTGAAACCACCATTGAGGCTAGAAAAATTTCATTTCATAAGGTTTCATCCAATCATGTGCAATGCATTTAAATACTACAAATAGCCTATGAAACCGTGACATGAAGTTGTCCATTGTAGGTCTTGTTTCATTTATAAAACCTATACATGTTTAGATGACATGCCATACATGGAAATCGTGTAACGAAACTTCCACTGGGAATGACCTAAGTGGTAAGAGATAAACTCTACTTTCTGCCACATATATATATTACTTGCTGGAGATAGAATCATGTGCTAATGTAAAAATCGTACAAAGATACTTTGCATATATATTCACCTACAAAATACACAATATTATTGGCATTCATACACCATTTGTTGCAGTGTGGTAGGCCATGGGCTTTGGCCTGATCTTGTACCCTAAACTTGATTTCACATTAAAGGCGAGGCACCTGTTTGCTTTAAAAATGGGCATTCATACACCATTATTAGCTTTTAAAATGGGCATTCATATGGGAATGTGTTGGCCCCTGTACAATTCATTTTTTTCCAGACTGTGACATCAGATGCTAGGAAGCACAATTTAGCTAGGATGAGCAGGAGAAATATCTGTAAAAGTGCCTAGAGAATTGTGAAATTGCTTTGCGACATAACATTATTGGATGAGGTAGAAGGGAAACATCCATCAGCTAACCAGAGCAAGTAACTCCACCGAGAACCTGGTACTTGTGTGCGTATCGAGATATCAAGGATGCCAGAGTTAAGCCACAGGGTGTGTGATATTTCAGCAAAGCAGAGCATACAATGCATGGTAGATGATTCGGTGAAATATTGGTTCTTGACCGACAACTGTATTTTGTAAACTCCAATTTCGTTTTGATTTCAATTTGCAGGTAACATGTAGTTTTTGGAGATGATATATATTGGTGTTCTAATCATAGTATCCACTAACATAAATGGAAAAGAGGTATGCATGGTCTAGTCCCTAAGCTTTTCCAATTTCAACAGCAATACACGATGAGCTCAAAGGATGCAGTGGCTACCAAAATTCAACCGTGACTTCCATGTCCTTGATTATAACATGCTTCGTTTCCAACATGGCATATATATATATAAGTAGCACTAGCAAACCAAAGGATATTATACTTGCCAAGTGTAGAAATGAATGGTTCTTATTCAGAATGAGCAGAAATTAGATTGGCTAGAGATGAGAAGTTGTAATCGGAAGAGCAGGCATATGGAAAGCAAGTATGAGCAACTTAGCATGAGGGCGAGTAGTAAACATGGACAGAGGCGCAATGAAGAGATTGGCAGCAGTTCTTGATCGATATATAGTGGCAGACCAGGGCTTTGCTTTGCGGCAGGTCCTCACCCTGCTACTATTTTTTCTCTCTCTCATTACGTATATCCTCTTTGACGAGCTAGGTGTTTTACGTGTCCTCTTTGTCCACACCCTCATCCTGATGTCCACATTAGTCCCGACTCCCGTGGCTCAAAACTTGGAGGGACTACCCTTCTCCAGTAATGGTGGGTCCACCCTTGTTGCGTTTATATATGTCATTATGAAAAATCTTTATTAGGGCATAAAAATATTATACTCAGTAACAACTAATGATATCCATCCCCTAACTACTCTAAGCATATCTCCCGGATTAAAAAGCATATCTTCTTTCAGTGATGGGTGAGGATTCATTGAAATTAAAAGAAGCTGAGATTTCCATACATAATTGTTCCAAATGGGGTATTTCCCAACAAATAAAACACGCAGGTCTTATACTCTTAGAAGTTACTTGGAGGTGGCTATTTGATAATCCCCAGACCTTTGTAGGTGGTATTGTTTTACAGTTTTTCAAAAAATCCAAAGGATGCTTATTTAGATATCTAGAAATGAATGTAGCACATCCTGTCCTACATATCTTAACCAATAAATTCAATCGTATCTGCTTTTAATAATGCGCAGAGAAAGGATTCAGCATCTAAGCATTAAACTCTTGTTAGTTTGTGGGTACGACTTCCTCTATATAAAGGTGCACATATGGAGAAGTTTTAAAATATATTTTCATGTTTTAAGTTTTTGCTCCCTCTAGATTACCACATCCAAGATGTCTTGGAAAGTAGCAGCTCTTATCATGCATCCTGTCCACAAACTGAAAAGAAAAATATCAATGATACAAAAATCAAAATTAGTTTGAGTATATCTAACTTTTAGGAAAAATAGACAAGGGAATATGAATGAGGAAGATTTTGAAGTTAAAACCTTGATCCGGCGATGACAAATTTGTAATCGGACAGGATAGGTAGGTGGCGAATCGGCGTTCTATGAACTTTGTTGGCATTTGTGACTTCGGTCTATTACCAACTTAGTATAGCATTTTTTAGAGGCCCCTAATTTTTGGAGGCCCGGTGCGGTCGCACTGACTGCACTGGCTCAGGGCCGGCCCTGCACGAGAAAGACAGGATCTTGCATGAGTGTGCAAGATCACTGAGGTATGACGATCTCCCTATAATCGTACCAAGAAACAGTAACTGTTGCTGGGCAATGCGATCAGTGCCGAATAAGAACATGACATGCATCGTTGGTCTTCTTACTGACTTAGAGAAGAAGCAACACAGCACAGATAAGATCCTGCGTCTTGAACCTCTATGCTAACCTTTCATCATGAGGTACATTTTTTTTTCTGTTCAACTTTTTATTTGCTAGTGCTAGTTATAATGAGACAGATAGACAAATGATCCTAATGCTGGTCCTTGAACTAATTCTATTGGTAGGTCATGGTGAACATGCAGTGGTCGCTGAAGGGGTGCATGGCCATAATAACCAACGAGCATCGTGCAAGATATACAATTATTTAATAAAGATGATAAAAGTGTGTGATTTTTGTGATATGTATTACCATTGATTGAGAAAACATCACTGATTAATATTTTTAATCCATTTCTTAGTTCCCGTCGAGCATTATTATTCTCTCTTTTTTTTTGGATCCAACACTTGTGACTTCTGACAAAAAACAACGGAGTTTAATTATTCCTCTTGATGTATCAAAGACTAGGTGTGACAAAAACAAACGATCAGCTGCATATATCTAAGACTTATAAATGGATTCTCTCTAATATTGCGTGCAAGGAACAATGGAGTTTAATTATTCCTCTAAGAATTCTTCCATTATATTACTCATTTTGAGGTCCTGACTCCTGAGTTTCCAGCACTAGTGATTGAAAAAGAATGGAGGCGGAGATGCCTGCTTGTTATGGATAGTTCTCTTCTTCCAACTTGGCATAGCCCCGAACCATCTCACATACGACAGCACATATAACAATTTTCGGTTGAATGAGATAGCTAAAAGCAATCAGGTTTAGATATTCGATGTAGCCTTAAAAATAACATTTGATTTATAGTGGCCTGTCCCAATTTGAATTACACATGTGACTATGAATATTGTACTCGATAACAATAATTAAGGCTACATGAGAAAATGATGTCTTTATTTTATATTATATGGACAACAAAGCTTCAGTGATGGGTTTAAGATTCTGTGTAATTAAATGAAACTGAGATTTCCATGCACAAATAATTGTGTCAAATCCCACCCAAGTAGGACAATCATGTAGGACGATATCGATGGCATGCAATGATGGCAGCAAAACACAAGTAAAACGATAGGCACTGATTATCCTCGCTGGCATTGATTGGCACCAATCCGGATAGTCACTTATCTGCGCTGGTGCATTTCCCGCTGGCAAAAATAACCCCTTTATGGGCACGAATGTGAGGAACCGACCAAATTAAACCCATTTTAATCGAGCGTTGTTCATTGGCCATCTCAATTAAAGGAGCCTAGTCCCGGTAATCCTTGAGATTTGTCTTGACCAATCCTGGGATTTATACACACCTCACAAGTACAACATAGTGAAACACCATCAGACATGTACATTTCACACACATAGTTTACATACATAAAGGGGTTTCAAGTTATTACATAACCAAGTTCAGAGTTTTGACAACGGAAAGTCTAACATTGCACTCATAAGTTAACAAAAGAATTATAGAGAGTCCACACTATATGCCGATAGTGTCTCTCCACTAAGCCACCGGCCATCACTCCCTACTCGTGCCTCCGTCCGCGAGGTAGAAGAAGCCAAACACGGCATCTGGCTGCGCATTACCTGTATCAACTTAACGGTAACACCATGAGTACAAAGGTACTCCATAGGACTTATCCACATAGGGTATATGTACCCGACTCCAAGGAATATGTATATGGATAAGTAGCACGGGAGGGTTGGATAATTACTTTTGTATAAAAGCCTCAACATTTTGATGAAGTTACATTAATACAATTGCATGAAATAAATAAATGATCATGTGACATGAGCTCAATCTTCCATAAACCCTCATCCGATAACTTGGGCGGGCGGTTAGGGGTCTCCTAGTGGTGGTGGGGTTTGGAGGCGCCGGCTTGGGTAGCTGGAGATGCTTCGCCGGCCTGCTCCTTCGCCGGCGACTGCTTAGCGGTTTGTTCGGGGAAAGGTGTCGTCGTGAAAGGAGAGGACTGCCATGTGGGGTCCATCTCATAGGAAGCAGGCCGACGGCCCATTGTGTACTTTGGGCTGGGGAGTTTGGACAGCTTGGGTTGGGCCGTAGTAAGATTGCATTTTGCTTTGCTTTGCGGACTCCATGCTGAAATGGGGCTCCATGAATGAGCTTTTTAAAAATTTTACCTTTTTGCAAAAATAATTGCCCATAACAAAAAATTTGCAAAACTACATCTATATAAACATTTGCAATATTTTTGTCAGGAAAATTATGTTTGCAAAAACTGAAAATTAAGAAATCCCACGAATGGCATCGGAAGCTATTAGCATTTAACAAAACCACGGGGAAAAAACTAAATGGTTCCTTGTTGTATTTGTTTGTTCACGGAGATAATGCTAAGTTGTTTACCTTCCAATCTGGGCTGGTCGAATTGACCGGAACGCCACAGAATTGAATCAGAAACAGAACGGAATTAAGGGTGTGTTTAGTTCCTCCATTGCATAATGTTTTTATAAAATGGAGGAACTAAACACGCCCTAAGCAGATCGAGCTCATGTCAGTACTTTGGAGTCAGAAGCAGGAGCCGGCCATTTGAATTTTGACCTCGCTCCCTCAGCATTAATCCATGCAACCGTCAGAGCTAGGCTAGCTAGTACACCTGTGTGGTTAGAGCGATCTGACACAACGACTAGCTAATTAACCTCTGGCCTTGTTTAGTTCGATCGAAAGAGCACCAATTCGATCAAAAGCAACGTATTGAACTACATGCCCCTCTCTACTTTTTCAATTCCCAATGCACTTTGCTACAGTCAATTCGATCGAATTCGCGCGAACTAAACAAGGCCTCTGTACATGTGTGCCCAAGGTTGTCAGGATCGCGATCCGGATCGTAGGATCGTATGATCCTACGATTCTACCAGGGTCGATCGATACGGATCGGTGTCGGAGTCGTTTTTGGGCAGGATCCGAGTAGGATCGCGATATGAGTCGTGTAGTCGTTAGAATCGACGAGGATCGTGATTCTGTACGCTCCAGGTAAAAATCGCGAGCTAGGGCAAAGGAAAAGATGGCGGGCATCATAGAAGACAATGGGACTGTCTGCCATGGCAGGGTTGGTCGCAAGGGCCACCAAATCCATCTGATAGGAGGAAGAACCTCCAAGAGTAACAAATGCTTCAAATGGCTTTCTTGACGCGAATCGAAGTGCTCAAGCTATGGTTGCTCTTCTTTGCTCTCTAATGCTCACACAATCTCACTCTCTCAACCCAACACAAAGATATCTCCAATAACACACAAATCTCACAAAGAGAGGTTGGGGAGAGCTTTTCTGGCTTCTGGGATGTCTCAAATGCGTGTGGAAGCAGCAGCCCACCAAGAAGGGGGCTAAGGGGTATAAATACCCCAGCACACAAAAACTAGCCGTTGGGATCTGCCGTGACCGGTCAGACCGGTCACCCTGACCGGTCAGACCGGTCAGGCAGAGCTGATTTGAAAAACTAGCCGTTAGAGCTTACACCGGTCAGACCGGTCCCCTTGACCGGTCAGACCGGTCAGGCTGAGTTTGTCCCAAACTCTCACAAGTTAGCTCTCGCTTCACCAAAAGGCAAAGCCACTCACGGTTAGTTGAGCTGGGACAGATAACACACTCAGTGGCTCTCTTAAGGCTATTCTCACATAGGTCAACTATTGAGTACTTTTGATATTTGTCAATAAGCAAATGTTGCATCCCTCTTGATAGTACGGCGTACCTATACTCAAGGATAAATATAAACACAAAGACATCCTCTTGAGTTTCCAAGTCTTCATCAATGCCATACTTTGATAGTTGTCAACATGAGGACTTTCAACATTGCTATCTTTCTTGAGCAATTCCATACTTGAGCTAGTGACTTAGGATTTTCCATCATCCATTGACAAGGTGTATTTGAATCCTTAAGTCACTCCATTTTATCAATCACAACTAATTGATGCTTTGCATTGCTTCCCTCAATAAGGCTTGGATATGATTCTTCGAAACCCCACGGACCTAGATACTTCACCTTAGCAATTCGCACATGGAAAGCCGTCGCTTAGCCAAAGCTTGCTTAGTCCCTCGCTCTAGTCATCTCGGTTGATTTCTTCACCACTTACCCTTGCCACATTGAGTTTAGCTTTGCTTCATCATTTTTTGAAATCCCATTTGAAAGAACTCCTCAAATGCTTGTTCTTGATTGACAAAGTATATTCACACAATTGCA
>CM014277.1:9386578-9410631 GCA_004135705.1 Alloteropsis semialata
CCTCATAGGTTCCGCGTGAATTTGAGTTCTCCCAAAACCCTTCCTCTTGCTGTTCTTGATTGATTTCACGAAATTAGTGGGGATGTCTTGATCTTTCTGAGAAAATCTTTTGGACAAAGACTCAACATGAAGTAGTGATGCTCTAGTCCAAGTTTCACGAAGATTGTATGTCATTTGATTGAGTTTGATTTTTTCTTTGGAGTTCGTTTGGTATGATTTAGGATTTTTTTTCTTGTGTCTCCTATAGGCTGTTCTGAGTGAAATCCGGAGGTTCCAGTTTTGGAAATCCGGAGGTTCCGATTTTTTCACTGCAAGCGTGGTGCTTTTTGTGTGTTTTTCAGAGGTACCTAGTATTGTTTCTAGGTCCAATATCATCTCAAATTAGCTATGTGGATCTGGCAATTCTAGAAGAGAGGGTCATTGGGGTTTGACGAGGATATAGGTCTTGTTCTTGTGAAAGAATTTTAAAGCCTCCCATTCACCCCCTCTGGTCGCCGTTTAGGTCCTTCAGAGGGTGGTATGCCCCGTGCAATATTTTTGTTTATACCTAAATTGATTCCTCTTTGAAATTTGAAAACACAAACTTATTTTTACACACTAAAAACCATGAATTTTTACATGAATGCAACAAACATTATATCATGTATTTATTTATTTATTACATTGGAAATAACTTTATTTCCAAATAATTGCACACATTCGACTTAGTTCTATTTTTTAAAAATGATCCTAGCAAAGTAAGAGTTAGGGTGTTAACCCTAAAACTTGATGCAATATTATTGTTATATGATTCATACATTCACAAATTGTTTTGCGTTCATGCCGCCGAATACACTTGCACTATTTGAAGATTATATCTCGAAGGATTTTTTGTGTAAATGAGTCAAACATATTTTCTGGTAAATGATAATATTTTCTATATTGCCATCACTTAGTACAAAATATAAAACTCTAGCAACAACACATCTATCTCTTCTATTATTGCCACCTTAATTGTCCTATCTTCTAGAGTTCTCATGGATACGGCCTTAAGATGACCGTTGTGGTGGCACCTTCAAACCTGAGAAAGACAATTCATATAATATTGTATTATGAGGCTATATAAAAAAAAGATTGGACACAGCATTTGGTACTTACTTCCACATTTGCTTCCGGAAAGCAACACCTGGCCGCAATCACGTGCAAGTTGAACAAGTTTAAACGCGCTAACGTCAAGTTCGTCTAACGGCTTAAGTACACGACATATACAAGCCATGTCAACCCTCCCCACAGAATGGCGACATAACATAGTTGGAGGGACATAATCTCCATCAATTTTGATGGAATTCAAGCATACCATCACAATATTTTCTTTGTCCTGATAACAATCATCCTCTCCCCAAGCCTGATGTGATGTTAACATGATAACAACTAGGGAAAGGGCCAAGAATTGATGTTTAATGCTAGCCATCATGGACAATGCTGCAAACAAAACTATAGCTCTTATGCGTATTTTGCTTCAACTATAAATTTCTATTTATAGTGTACGAGGATCAGCTATTTGTTCTAAATAAATGCTCAAGTATCCAATAGCCTTTGCTGCAACACTAAATAATGGTATTAACTGACAACATATTAAATGGTGAGCATCTTTGAACGAACTTACGATAATTCATTAAGAAAAAAATTGTGCATATAGTGGAATTGATTAGGTGGTAGGCACATCATTCAAGGAACTCATTTGTTATGATATCTTGGGATCCAAAGTTTGATAGGTAAACATAAAAGAAGGGCCTTAGCACACAAATAAATTCTCAGATATCCATGAATAAGTACCCTTTGAACATTGTTAACCTCAAACTATGAGATATCAGTTTCCCTATATCACACCCTAAAATTTTAGAATACGATTAGGATGAACAAATAATGTAATAATTTTCTCAAATTTCTAAACTTTATCCAAGTTTTTTTTTGTCTCATGGAATTTTGCATAGGAGAAAATTCTTTACTAAATTAAATAAAGCAACAAAGGGCTTTGTGCTCTTATTTTGCCTCTTGTTTTTGTTTGCTTACTATTCAAATTTGGGATTGAATTCATCCAACTTCAAAATTTGAATTGCATTTGTTTGAGCCTTAGAAAAGTTGTTTTCAGGAAGAGTCGGAAATTGCCACTTGAACTCTTGTTCGGTTTGTTTTCCATACCTATTCTTCTAAAAAAATTTGCCTTCAGCCCAACTCGCCCAGACTGCTCTTCTTCGCTGGACCACTTTCCTTTTCTCCTTTGCATTTTCTCTTTCTGCCGAGGGATGAGCTAGCTTCCTTTCCTAGTCCAACCCGACCTTCTGGCCCTCCCTCTTTAACTGTGGCCCCTGGCCCATCTTCTCCCTCTGCGCCCAATGGTTTGTGGGTCGAGAACAATTCCTCCTGTCACTCTACCACGTAGAAGGCGCCTGTTGTTGACAGTCATTAAGTGCCAAATCAAACCATCAGGCACTCAAGAAACGAAGGAGAAGTAATGCTTCTTACGTGAATATTTATTTATCAATAACCTAGCTAGTTCCACATGTATTGGAAAATAAGTGTTTTCTGGAGCACAATTGTATACAAGTGGAGAAACGTGCTCAAACACAGAAGAAAAGAAACTGTAGATCACGCTACACGAGCATGGGGATTGAAGGGCCCACATGTCATTACAATCAACCTAATTCTGAGAGGAATCTACCAAGAATAAGCGAAGGACCCACCTGCCAGACATCCAGACGAAGCCGGTTGTGGGGAGGCGCCACCCGGGTAGGCCCAACCTCATGTTCAACCGAACCTGGACAGGCCCACGCGCACCAAGTTTTGGTGGGCAGCCCTCCCGCACTCTCCCTAAGGTGGTTCATAGGGTTTCCATACAAGACACACCGGGAACCGCCCCCTAGCTACTATATAAAACGAGGAGGAGAGCACCCCTCTTAACACACACGACATTTATGTGTGTGTCTCTCTCTTAGTCTAGTGGGGCTAGGCTAGTTTCCTCTTAGAGTGTCAAGTCATCCTTGGGCCACTGTGGGGTGTAACCTTCAGCTCTTGGTATGACTTTGTATTCAACTTGTTGGTATCTTGTTTATGAAATAGAGTTTGGTCTTTATGCTATTTTTTAGTATATTGTGCCATGTCTTGCCTTATCATGATTTATATAATTCATGTTGTTAGGCTAGTCGGTCTAAACTACGACATCGATTCATTGTGCCTTTGGGCTTGCTTTAGCTCTATGCTTGTCAATCCGAAGGGTCAGAGTCCCGGGTGAGCCAGGATAGTTATCTCAAGCATGAGCTTGGTGCTCGGACATGACGAGAACCTTCGGATGTGGTTGTGCCCCACGGTCTATAGGGGTAGGCGACAGGTGGTGATAGCCAAATGTTGTTGAAGTGTTGTGCATCAGATATGTCTTTAATTTCAAGATATGATCTTTAGAGAAGTGACTACAGTTTTAAATGAATCTACCAGCTTAGTTCTAAAGCCAGTGGCCTCCTACATATATAATGGTTCAGTTTTTCACAAAACTCAAAAAGCGACAGAAGTAGATAGTATAAAAAATAGGCAACACATGTAGAGAACGAGGAAGAAGAGAGAATGATTAAGGAGCTGGGAAAGAGTTGCTCTGCAGGGTGCACAACAGAGCGGAGTAGGCTAGCGCTCCTGAACGGTCAATCAGTACCGATGGCGTCACGTGATTAGCACCGCATGCACACGGCTGCTATATCTTTAGATTACCTAGATGCAGGTATTTTCCGTCTGGTGCCTTTAGATTAATGTATTGATGTCTTTTTACGGTCAACACACTGAGTTGCGCTAGCTCGCGCGGATCAGCAACGGATCGAATAACTGCAGCAGGCCGAGCAAAACCGGTATCACCGGTTCCAGGAAACTGGTACCACCAGATTTTCTAGGGCTTGCTGCCTAGACCTAAGATCGCCGGCCCGGGAGGGACCCCATCAGGGCAGGCGCGTCTAGGGTTTCTCTGAGGTCGGGAGGCCACTCAGAGAGCCATCAATCGCCGTGGAGACGAAGAACGAACAGCAATTAGTGTTGGAAAATCTAGGGTTTGAGAGATGAGAAAAAAAGTAAAGGTATATTGATTTGATCGATTGGATTCACGCTCAATCGGCCGCAACCTTTTATATTTATAGGGTGGGGAGGTCTTGCCCCGCAAGAAAAGTCCTTTTACAACTCGGATCTACAAAAAGAGTCCAAACCTACTAGGACTCAAGAGAAAACCGGTCCCACCGGTTTCTATAACCGGTTCCATCGGTTTCTATTGCCAGACTGGCTACAGATGGAAAACCAGTGCCTCCGATTTCAGAATCTGGTGCCACCGGTTTCTGACGCCTGATTAGCCTTGTGCCAATTTTGATCGTCAACATATGCCCCCCTTTTTTTTGGTAAAGCTTGCGTACCAGAAAATATTTTAGCACAAGAAAATACTCCTGAGGGCGATGTTTAAACAAAATCCATCGGCCTTTTTATTCTAAGGGCGATATTCAAAACTATCGGCCATGTAAATTAAGCTTCCTACCAAATACTCGGATAATACCTTCTTCAAATACCTCCCATTGAGAGCTCTTGGCGGCCACTGTGCTTGCAAAGTCTCCACCATATAAGAATTGCCAAAGATCACTTTAATCACCTTGTATGGACCTTCCCAATTTGGAGACCATTTACCAAACTTGTTGTAAGCCTTAGCCACCCGAATTTTATCCTTCTCAATTTCCTTCAAGGCCTTTAATCGCTTGTCGGTCACCTCATCAATATTGTCCATCATTAAGTCATGATAATCAACAGCATTGAGATCATTTTGCTTAGCCAACCGATAAGCACTCAAATTCATTTCAAGAGGCAAAACAGTTTCTCGGCCATATACAAGCTCAAAAGGAGTACCTTTGACGAATATGACACATCGGGAGGTAATTGAGTTTGTTACTGAGCATATTATCCATAGATTTGGCATTCCACAAACCTTAACTACTGATCAAGGTACATCATTTTCTTCCACCGGTTTCTGTTGCCAGACTAGCTACAGAAGGAAAACCGGTGCCTCCGGTTTCAGAATCTGGTGCCACCGATTTCTGACGTCTGATTAGCCTTGTGCCAATTTTGATCGTCAACATAATGTACCGGAGATTTGCAATACAGTTTACTTCTATATATGACAGAATGCGTGCACTGGGTCCATAGTACAAATGTAGTGATGTATCATTTTAATGATCACATCAAGAATTCAGTATATGACCTGCCGTTGCTTCCATGACTCAATATGTTATAATTGCCACGAGTTGCGCTAAGTTTACTTGAATGTCTCCGATATATGCTTATTTATTATTAATTGTTCCTAACCATAGTTGTATGATGATTTAGATAATTTGGAGAGCAACACCATGCCACCAAGAGAATGTACACAATGTTAGTGTCAGTAATTCGGCTGTGTTAAATTAGATCCGTTTGGATCTTTAGAATTAATAATTAGCGATCTAAGAGCTAATAGTTCTAATTATTAGCTATGTAAGTATTGACAAACGTGGTGTTTACTTGCATGTCTCGGATATATGCTTTTCATAATTAACTGTTCGCAACAATAGATGTATGATAGTTTAGATAATTTAGTGAGCAGCACTGCCACCAAGAGAATACAAAGCCATACTGTCACACTAGTAGAGAAAGGCACATCTGTTCGGACCATTTGTCTCAGACGTATTTGGACCCGGGACTAATACTGCCTTCAATCTTGGTGAAAACTAGAGGTCATTTATCCCGGTCGGTGTTACGCACCAGGATCAAAAGTTACCCTTTAGTCCCATAGGTTAACACCACCCGGGATTAAAAGTTCTCTGCACTTTTAGTCCCGGGTGGTGTTACCCACCATGACCGAAGGATCAGTTTTAGTCCTGGTGCTTAACGTCGACCGATACTAACATATTTTTTTATCTCCTCTCTCATCTCCCCACGGCCTTCTCTCTCCTAATCTATCTGATCTCCTCATCTCTCAAAGACTCACATTATCCACACATCTTTCTCTCCTCGGCCTTATCCTCTCCCTCCTCTCTCTCCTCTCTTTCCGCTACGAGAAGACCGGCAGACGGTAGCTGGTGGACGTGGTTGGGGGCATGAGTTTGTAACACCCTAAAAATAGATCAACATAATAATAGTAAAATTTGATTTATTTCTGTTCAATGTGAGCATGGTCAACTTAGGGTTATACAACATTGACCTAAATAAAAAGTGTTATAAAAGAAATAGAAACATGTGTGTGCATACATGTTGGTGCATAATTTTGGTTGAGAGCAATTCAATCAGTGGGGTATAAATTTATATTTGAAATCCCATTTGAATTTGCTTTTGTTTGAGTGTAGTTTTGTTTTCTGCAAATAAGTCTGGTTTGCCCCCTCAAACTTTTGGCCCAGTCCACCGTAAACCCCTCAGCTTTTCCCCACTACCCACCTAACCTCCCTCGCGGCCCAGTCCCTCGGCCCACTCGGCCCGCGCCCCTCCTCCCGCTCACCCGGAGGCGCCCAGCGCCGGGGCGTTTTCGCCCAGACACTGACGGGCGGGGTCCACCCATCAGGGTCATCCCCAACCCCGCGTCCGGCTCGGCTTCGACCGCCGTCACATTCAATCACCGGTGCCGCCTCCTTCCATCGCCGGCGCCGCCTTCCCCCTCTCTCCCTTTCCTTCCGCGGCCTTTCCTTCTTGGTCCCTTCCTTCCGCAGAGCACCCCCGGGACTATTTAAGGCCGAGCCCGCCCCCTTTTCCCTCTCAACCGAAGCTCCTCGCATCGCCGCCATCGAGCTCAGGTGAGCCGCCGCCGCCCCGACCTTCGATTCGCCGCACCGAGGACCCCGGCTCACCCCTTTGCTCCCCTTATCGTACACAGGAGCCCTCCGCGACCGACGCCGCCGCTTGGAGCCGTTGCCGAGCCCCGGAGCACCTCGACGCCGAGCTCCGATGCCGCCATCCGCCGTTGACCGCCGACCGCTGTCACCGTAGCCCAACCGACGTCCATAAGCCCCTGGTAAGCTTCGCCTTCACCCCCGCTTGCTTCCCGTGCAACCCGCGTCCCAAACCGAGCTGTGTAGCGCCGATTCCGACCTCTCCGACGTTGCTCCGCCGCCCGCCGCCGCAAGCCGCTCGCCGCCGGTCAAATCCCCCGCCCGCCCGAGCCACAGCCGTTGGATCTGTTCCGAACGGCCATGATCACCCGATACCCCTTCACCCCGTTTTGGTCCACCGTAGACCCATGGACCAGGTCTGCGGCCTCGGTCTACCGCCGCGTCAGCGACACGTGGAGCCACGTGGCTACCACGTGTGTGCCACGCAAGCAGCCACGCCAGCGGAGCCGCTGCGCGGTGCCACTTTTGCACTTTAGCCCCTCCGTTTTATGTGAATCAACCCGCAGTCCGGCCGTAGTTCAAAAATAATTGCAGATAGGTCCTTTTTCTTCTGTTTTAACCCCTGTGCTTTTGAAAAATAGAACCCGCCGTCCTAGGTTGTTTTATTTATGTGTTAGACCTTCGGTTTATACGTATAATTATGTTTAGGTCCCTGTTTTCTTACAATTATGCCCCTAGTTCTTGTTTTACTCATATAAAATGTGTTTTAGCTCCGATTAAAGTGATTCTTGCGCTCATGTGTTCGTAGTAATGCGTAGAATAGTTTTATAAGCCTTTTTCTTTCTGTTTGTACTATTTGGTGTATTGTTCTAATAGAACTCTCTTGTATTGCATGTACTGGCTTGTTTGGATGTATGTGTGGTGATGTTGATCGAGTATAGATGGTGAGCCGTTCGTGCCTTCGGAAGATCAACAGTTCGAGGAACAGGAACAGCAGCAGCAGTACCTAGAGGAAGGCAAGTGTAACACGAGAACTTCCTTGCAACCTAATAATCTTTAATTATCATGTTCATGCTTGCATGTGTCCAACTTGATGAACCTTTAGTACTCTACCTAGTTTTACTTTATCCTGATTACCTTGATCACCTGGGTTTATGCATTATGGGTAGTTTATTACTATGCTTCGCAACCTTTGCTTATGAGCCAATGATATTATGATATCAATTGTTAACTTTGACTAATGGTATATGGAACTGTGATTAAAACATGCTTTTTAGAAACATGGTTAGGGAGCTTGAGCATGTGTTTTAGATTGCTCTAAGCATCTCTCTTGAAGGCCCAATTTCTTAAAGTGACAACCCAGGAAAACCGTACAACCAACAGAACTACATGGCTCTGGTCTTGATTGAGTAAAATGAACAACTCTAGCTTGTTAGTGGTTACCGTACAAGTGGGGCTCCGTGGTTTAAGTATGGACCTCGGCTCGCCTCTGGCATGGGATCATGTTTACATGTGGGATTGACTGGAGGGTGAGGGGTTCATGCGCCTATGTGCAAACCATAGCGGCTACTAACTTGTTAGGGGGACTTTTGAAAGGTCTCGTAGCGGTACCCTGCGCTCGTCTTTGGGAGTGCATTGTCTATGACAAAGGGGTGTCGCGACTGGTGGTGAAAGTGTACAACCTCTGCAGAGTGTAAAACTGTTATAACAGCCGTGCTCACGGTCAAGAGCGGCCTGGATCCTTTTTGTTNTGTGATTAAAACATGCTTTTTAGAAACATGGTTAGGGAGCTTGAGCATGTGTTTTAGATTGCTCTAAGCATCTCTCTTGAAGGCCCAATTTCTTAAAGTGACAACCCAGGAAAACCGTACAACCAACAGAACTACATGGCTCTGGTCTTGATTGAGTAAAATGAACAACTCTAGCTTGTTAGTGGTTACCGTAAGGCTCAAGTGGGGCTCCGTGGTTTAAGTATGGATCTCGGCTCGCCTCTGGCATGGGATCATGTTTACATGTGGGATTGACTGGAGGGTGAGGGGTTCATGCGCCTATGTGCAAACCATAGCGGCTACTAACTTGTTAGGGGGACTTTTGAAAGGTCTCGTAGCGGTACCCTGCGCTCGTCTTTGGGAGTGCATTGTCTATGACAAAGGGGTGTCGCGACTGGTGGTGAAAGTGTACAACCTCTGCAGAGTGTAAAACTGTTATAACAGCCGTGCTCACGGTCAAGAGCGGCCTAATCCTTTTTGTTAATTGGTCACCTCTTTGGGATGATGGTTAATGAATTTGATGGTTATTATTGTTATACTTCTACTTCATTAATTTTGGGTTCAACCGGGATACATTAAATTGTAGTAACTTGGTTAATGCTAAAATATGCTCAACTAAAAGTGCTAATCACAGCTAAACCGTGTATAACCTTTTTAAGCCTTCATACCTTGTGTTATACTTGTTAAGTAAAGATGGATTACTTACACTTGCATTATTCAACAAAATCCCGGATGGGTACTCAGATGCACCGACAGACTTTGGTGAGTTCCCAGAGGAGTTTAAGGAGTTCTAGGCAGCTGTTCACCAGTTGGCGTCCCTGTGGAATGACGGCACCACGAGAGTCTAATAATTAGTGTCTGCGTATTACTTTGATTAAAGACTTGCATCTTATTTGTAATAATACAGGATGTTACTCTTTTGATTCGAGCACTGGTCTATCTTTGATATTATTATTCTGGAACTATATGTGTGTGTTGGACTTCCTGGGTACACATATAGTAGCATTCGGATTTCCTTCGTAAATCCGGGTGTGACAGAGTTTGTGGAGGTTAGAGGGTGCTAGCGCGTGGGCGGACAAAGGCAAGGCCAAGCTAGGCCTACGGGCTACTGGCACGGCTAGGTGGGGCCAAGTCAGGGCCATGGGCTGCTGGCGGGGCCAGGCGCTGCACGGGCAGCCGGCGGGAGCCACAGGCAAGCATGCGGGCGGCCCACGCGGCACGACTAGTCATGTAGGCTAGCGGCCAAGGGCGGCGCCAAAGTTTTTTAATTCTAAAAAACCACTATCAATCCCGGTCTACAGCCGAGACTAAACATGCTCACTCGTTAGTCTCGGATATGTAGTTCCATTGAAAAATCAGGACTAAAGAAGTTTCTGAACTGGCTAAACACGGTTTTTGTAGTAGTGTCAGTATTTCGGTTGTGTTAAATTATACGATATTTGGATCTTTAGAACTAATAATTATCGAGCTAAAAGCTAATAGTCGCTTATTATTAGCAATGTAAGATGGTGTTTGGATCCACCTACTATCTAGCACTCTCCAACTAGCTAGTCTAATTGTTAGCAGGATGAAGTTTCAATAATTAGCAGGCCTGTTTGGATCCCTAGCTGCTAACCATTTGTTATAATGGACCCAAACAGACCCTTAGTGTTTGGAGTCTTGGTCCACTATAACCAAAGCCATTACAAGTGTAATGGTTGAAAATTCCACCCACCCATTTAGTATGTCGGTATGTCCAGTACATCGCAGCAGTAACAGGTAAGAATAATTGCAAGGCAGGATTGTGTGTAGGTAGTGCCCATCGCATGCATTGTCAGCCAACAGTTTCTGGGAGGAATCGCATTCAATCAAATTTATTTGATCGGTTGATTATAAGATCATGCCATTCAATATGCATAAGTGAATGAAGTTTAAAATGCATCTAGCAGCTTGGTTCCACAGTCACTTTAGGGTCCTATATAATGGTTTATTTTTGGCAAAACTCAAAAGATGCTAGTAGTATAGGTAGCAGAACGAGAAACAGAAGCAGAAGAAGAAACAGGGGGAGAAGAGATGACATTTATGAGTTCGGAAGGAGCTGCCCCAAAAAATGTAACTGGAATTGGCGATAACGGGAAAGCAGACATCCGGTTGCGAGATGCAAGCTGTGTCCTAATGCCTCTATGATGCAGTAGGATTAGATAGCTATATATGCACAAGGAGGGATCTGATGTGGACTTATAATATATTCAAAAATTGAAATTGCTTGCTTTGTTTAAAATCATCCCTTGCGTTCGACCAGCGTTGCTATGATGTCAAAGCTAGCCATGCTTTATGGGATTAGAACATAGAAGTGTAGTAATTTGACATTTAAATTCCCTCTACCAATTGATCCCATTAAACCGTGCACAATTCCATCAACCAAAGACTAGGTGCTAAAAAATAGCAATGTGAAATCAGCTATATTTTCCCTGTACAGAGTGGAGGTCATCATTGTGCATCTGTAAAATTAATAAAACACTAAAGACTGATCCTGCATTTTCTTAAAATTCCATGATTGTTAATATATCTAGGAAACTCTTCTCAAAAATATGTCAACTCTTGTACCCTTGGAAAATACATGGAGAATCTATTCCACACTGAAAGCTTTGCTCGTCTCTGGTGTATGAGCGGTAGTACACAGATAAACAGATCTACTCTGATTTCTGCGCAACTATATATGATCATATGGCATTGATACTGTTGACGCTTTTTCTGGCCAACACACTGAGATATGCGCTAGAACGCGCAGATCCGCAACGGATCGATCACCTGCAGTGCACCCAGTCAAAACCGGTAAAACCGGTTTGGGAAACCGGTGAAACTGGTTTCCTAGGGTTTGCTGCGTCGACCTACGAACGCCGGCCCGGGAGGGACCCCGTCAGGGCTGGCGCGCCTAGGGTTGCTCTGAGGTCGGCAGGCCACTCAGAACGCCGTCAAACGCCGTAGAGACGAAGCACGAACAGCAAGAGGGGTTGGAAAAGTTAGGGTTTGGAAAAGATAAAAAGTAAAGGTACTTGTATTTGATCGATTGGATAACCCCTCAATCGGCCGTGGCCCTTTATATTTATAGGGTGGGGAGGTCTTGCCCCGCAAGGAAATCTTTTACAAGTCATATTCCACACGGATCTCCAAATCTACCAGGACTCTGTCCAAAACCGGTTCCACCGGTTTGACAAACCGATTCCACCGGTTTGTGTTGCCAGATCAGCTATAGTCACCAAAACCGGTTTTACCTATTTCCAAAACCGGTTTCACCGGTTTTGTCCAGGTGAAGATCTTCCCCGAGCTATAACTCTCTCGTCCGAACTCCAAATCGGATTTTCTATATATGCATTTCGATCGCCTCGATGCAAGCTACACAATGGTGCAATAAAAATGCTAATTTGACAATGTTACACAATCCGGTTCTACCGGTTTCTAAAACCGGTTTCACTGGTTTGCCCAGATTGCAAGCAAACTTCCATCGTGCCAATTTTGATCGTCAACATATGCCCCCATGTTTTCTGGTAAAGCTTGCGTAGCAGAAAACATAAAAGCACAAAAACAACACTAGGGCGATGTTTAACACATAATCCATCGGCCTTTTTTATTCTAAGGGCGATATTAAAACTATCGGCCATCTCTTGCAAAATCTTCAATCGGCTTTATCGTGGCAAAGAATAAAACCATCTCGTGTAGACAGTATAGACCCACAACGTGAAACGTCTACACCTTGGGTCTCAACGACGAAGAATGCAACAACCAATGTCTTGCTTCCAATAGTGAGATCCATAGAAACGATTCCTTTAGCACTTATAGGATTATCTCCTCCCACACCACTTAAAGCCATATCGGTTTGGATCAACTCATCATCTGAACATCCCAATTTCTTGAATAAAGTATAAGGCATCAAATTGACAACTGCTCCACTGTCAACTAGCATACGAGAAATTGGTCTTCCTTTGATATAACCCTTCATATATAAAGCTTTCAGATGACCATCATTAACTTTGGGCTTCTGAAAAATAGCTTCTTGTGACCCAAAATCAAAATAAGCCATTCCCTCTTCCGAAGGCAAGTGCACCCCATCAAGATTAATATCCATATGCTCTGAGGATGACTCATAATTCAAAAATTGTTCATCGTCCTTAATCAGGGAATCTGATGACAATTTTTCATCATAATGGATTGAATCAGGAGCAATAATATCAGGAATTAGAGAAACCTGTACCGTGTCAACCAAATCCACCTTTGCTGCCGTGGAAACCGGTGCTACCGGTTTTGAATCCGGTTCCACCGGTTTTGCTGCTGAGCAAATGCCAGTCTTGATCTTTCACTCCTTCTAAGGAATTATTGGTCTATCCTTGTTCAAATTTTCATTCTTTTGTTTCTCCAATTCCTTCTCCTTATTCTCCTGAAATCGAAGTCGCTGCAATTTCCTCTTTTGTGTACGAGTTAAACCTGGAGGACACCATCTTGGCAAGAAATATTTAGAAGTATCATTATCAATCTCATTGTTCTTACCATGAACAGCAGCAATATTTTCTTGGACTGATGTTTCAACCTTATTGTCAATTACAATTGGTCTTTTACCGTCGTCCTTTGAAATCATATCAATGCCATCAACCTGTGTGACATTATTATCAGTAGTCCTTTCCATGCCATCATCCATTCTTTGCACCTCCACTCCTTTCTTCTTGACACGATAGATCTGTTTTGGAGGAGCTATACGTTCTTCCTGGGAAAACCGGTGAAACCGGTTTGGCAATCCGGTGCCACCGGATTTGCTCTGCTGGCCCTGACCTGATTGACGAGGCGCCAAACGGTCTTGCGCAGAATATGATATCTGGTTATGAACTAGTTTTCTAAATGCATCACATTCTGGATAAAAATGTGGATACATCATAGGATAGTATGGCAGCCACATCCCACTAAAATCACATGTTGGATATGGAGAGCTAGAAGTAGGAGAAATCCATGAATGCCTTGATGTGAGCTCTGAAGAGGATGCAATGTGACAAAATCATCCTGCTGCCTGGTAGCTCCCTTCTGAGATGAAGTATATCTTCCTTGATGAATAGGTGACCATGTTTTCTTTTTTACTGGCCGATCACTAGTAACGGCCTTTTGATTCACATATTCGGACAATAGGTCATCATGGGTTGATTTCTTCTTTTCATATACCTCCTGATGCTTTTCCAAGTTCAGTTTCGAAGTTCCAACCTCGGGACGCCCAGTTTTAAGCACCTTGTGATGGTTCTGCCCAAAACCGGTTTTGTTGGTTTCAGAAACCGGTTTTACCGGTTTGGGCTGAGTACGGTGTTGCCCAAAACCGGTTTTGTTGGTTTCAGAAACTGGTTTTACCGGTTTGGCCTGTGCAGCAGGCTCAAACGGTTTTTGCGAAGATCCTTGCCCCCCGAGTTCCAAAGTCCTTGTAGTGACTTTGAAAATTTCTCTACCATCAGGAGTCTTCTCAGACACCACTTCCCTGATCACCTGTCTGTCTTTCAAATTTTTAGGCTTCTCCTCACCGATGATAACATTTTTCCCTTTGGTTGTTTTAGCTTGATGTGGCCGAACCAATACCTTGGGTTGCTGCACATCAATGGTGTTGACAGAAAGAGAAACATTATCCGTTGGCATCTCATGATAATCCAATCGTCCTTGATTTATAGCCGATTGCACTTGCCGACGGAAAATATTGCAATCAATAGTAGCATGCAAAAAAGAATTATGAAATTTACAATATGCACGCCCTTTCAATTCTTCAGGTGGAGGTATAGTGTGAGACATCTTGATGTTCCCATGTTTTAACAATTCATCAAATATACGATCACATTTAGAAACATCAAAACTAAATCGCATTTGTTCTTGCCGATCCTTAGAAATCAGCTTAAGAGATGGACATATATATGCTTTATCTTCTGAAGGCCAGACTAATTCAGCAACATAATTATTTTTTCTCTCATCGTCCAAACTATTATTTTTCACATGTAAACTAGACTGATGAGTTCCAAAAGTATCTTTATTATTTTTCATTCGGTTCTCAATAACTAAAGCTCTTATTTGCACTTGATTAACCGAACGACATTCAAAGCCTTCTAGTTTCTCTTTAATCATAGATCTTAAGCCATCAAAAGCAATATCAGCAAGATCTTTATTAGAAATTGACAAATCATAACAACGATTTTTTATTTCTTTGAATCTCCTAATATATTCAGAAACAGATTCATTCTCCTGTTGTTTAACCGATGCTAAATCTATCAATTTTAATTCTTGATGCATTGTAGCAACATGTGGTACTGACTGAGTAACATGAGGCATATAATTTAATGGGACACAATGCATTGTTTCAGACTGTCCAGGAGATGCCACCCCAAAACCGGTGGTACCGGTTTCAAGAACCGGTGGTACCGGTTTTGCCGTATTCGGCAGTTGAAGTGATCTTGGCACCGTTTGCTCTGGAGAAAAGTTTATCGGCATATTATACTGTAAATTTTCAGAAAATTCCTCTAGTACAGCCGATGAACTAGTCTGAATTCTCTCATATTGCTCAATATGAGGAATATCATAAGGAACAAGATTAGTAACAAAATTACCCTTTTCTAATCGATCCATTCTTTTTGATAATGCAGATAAAAGATCTAATCTTTTTTGTACAGAATCAAAAGTAATCGTAGGTTGATCAATCGGAGTAGATGGTGAGTTCTTACAGTGGGTATTACCTCAACTTTCTGATTATCAATCTTGAATGCGGGCATCACAAAGTCTTGTGTTCTTGATACTGTGCCCTGGCGATCTTTCTTCAGCCCCATCAGAAATTGATTCTTGAAAAATTCTTGAGCTGCTTCAAACTTCTGACGCTCCTCTTCGTCAAGCTCCTCTATGGAGAGCTTCAAATCTGAAATAGAGCTCATCTGGCTAGGGTTAAGTAGACCGGTTATAGAAACCAAGATCTCTTTTCCCAGCGGAGTCACCAAAAATGTGTTGACGCTTTTTCTGGCCAACACACCGAGATATGCGCTAGAACGCGCGGATCCGCAACGGATCGATCACTTGCAGTGCACCCAGTCAAAACCGGTAAAACCGGTTTGGGAAACCGGTTTCCTAGGGTTTGCTGCGTCGACCTACGAACGCCGGCCCGGGAGGGACCCCGTCAGGGCTGGCGCGCCTAGGGTTGCTCTGAGGTCGGCAGGCCACTCAGAACGCCGTCAAACGCCGTAGAGACGAAGCACGAACAGCAAGAGGGGTTGGAAAAGTTAGGGTTTGGAAAGAATAAAAAGTAAAGGTACTTGTATTTGATCGATTGGATAACCCCTCAATCGGCCGTGGCCCTTTATATTTATAGGGTGGGGAGGTCTTGCCCCGCAAGGAAATCCTTTTACAAGTCATATTCCACACGGATCTCCAAATCTACTAGGACTCTGTCCAAAACCGGTTCCATCGGTTTGTGTTGCCAGATCAGCTATAGTCACCAAAACCAGTTTTACCTATTTCACCAGTTTTGTCCAGGTGAAGATCTTCCCCGAGCTATAACTCTCTCGTCTGAACTCCAAATCGGACTTTCTATATATGCATTTCGATCGCCTCGATGCAAGCTACACAATGGTGCAATAAAAATGCTAATTTGACAATGTTACACAATCCGGTTCTACCGGTTTCTAAAACCGGTTTCACTGGTTTGCCCAGATTGCAAGCAAACTTCCATCGTGCCAATTTTGATCGTCAACAGACACTACAGTGTCCAAGCTAGGACATACATATGAATTCACGCACATCAAATTTCTTCACCATCTAACTACCCGATGGGCCATCTTAAAATACTTATTTTCCCATGCGGCACAAAAATAGAGCCGCCCCAGCAGATGGATTATATAGCACAATGAAGAAAATAGGAGTGAATGGCTATACTTGCAACGTTTAATTTGTTTTGTGGCCTGATGGGAATAGGAAGCATGTGGGAATGGCTGTGGTGGCAGAAGATCGATTGTAATATCAGTAACTCAGTATCTTTTTGCATTCTTGTGTTAGCGCTCTAGTGGCACAGATTTCGGAGCCTAGCCAAAGCCGTTGCAGCACTGTGTCACGTTTTTGTAATTTGTACCACTTCAATTGGAAAAGGCATCCCCTGAACTAAAAATAGTTTGAGCTCCAACAATGTTTGGGCACACTACGATTTCCTATTCTATGACAGTGTGCCTTCGTTGTAGATCTGGTTCATGGAGATTGGTCAGGTTTGCATATACATCTGTCAGTCAAAAGTTGCAAAATCGACTATTTTCTCAATTTGAAGTTAATGCAAATAAAAGGGCACGTACCGACTTAATTCCATTTCCATTGGCCTCTTATATATTGCTTCCCTTACGGCATAGAGAAAGAAAAGTTCTGTCAAGTAACACACGGTGGAGCATATGGACTACAGAGTATGTAGTAAGAACCTGGAGTGGCTTCTGGAATAGGGGGCAAATGGGAAGCAAACAACTGTGACTCCATACCACCGCGCGCATCGTTGCGAACTTCTGGAATTTTCAGCTCATCAATGTTGACGATAGCCCACGTTGAACAACAGGGGTAGAGCTAGGTTAGTGCTTGGGCGCTAGCAAGGAGTCACGAGAGTGTGACATGATTGATCAGGCATAGCATGACAAAGTTCTAGCAACAAGTACTGCAGAGACTATAAGCTTTAGTGGACCAATTGAGGAAGGCAGCTCAGAGCTATGAAGAATCGAAGGAGCTGCCGTTGAGTCGTGGATGGGATTTGCCAATTTGGAGGAAGAAGGAAATCATACACCAGAATTTTAGAGGAAGAACATTCCTGTGCACTCAGGAACACTTCATTTCTATCTTCACGTTCCAGTTTCCAGTTTCCACTGGGATTGATGTTCAAATGCAACTGATGAAGTTGAAGCCAATGATCTGAAGAGGAATTTTCACTTGAAAGTTTCAGTAAAACCTAGGCTCTCAGAATCATTGTCTTGTTATTACAACATTTGCAGCATGCAAAGTACAAACTGGTGAATTTAAGAATTTGTTCCTTTTTACCAAACAAAATGCTGTGTTTCCAACATTTCATCTCATTGATATATATGGTCTCATACTTATGTTGATTCTGTTATGTGAATATTACTAATAAAATTCTTAAGTTGTGTCCAAATGATTGTAGCTTCGTCCGAAATATATCTGTAGCTACTAGCTATACTGAGACCAACTGTTGTCAAGGAAAAAAAAAAGGAAACAGAGAAACTCTGTTTTCTTCAATATTTATATTAATTTGCAGCATATAGAACTGGAGATAATTTTATGCATTAGAGATATGTTCAATAAATATTTGCACAAAAATTAGCAAAACAAATCACTCAAATTACACACAAACAACATGCATATGAAGCACAAGGGTATAGTGCTGAAGCTAATAGTTAACTCAAGCACCTCCTTATACAAGATGGAAATAATTCTTCGCTTATAATGGTACGATTTCGCTTAGGCGTGTGCAAGTATAGCTGGTGAGCCAATGTAGCATGTGGAGGAAGATGAGAGGGAACAGACATACCCGTTCCGGCTACGTGTTCCATCAGGCAAGGACTTAAGTATAACAAAACCTAGCTGGCCCTTAGCCATATATATTTCCTACACACGGTAATATATATAGGTAGTTTGTCAAACCTACCCAATTAAAACATCAGAAGAAGAAAGAAATTTTCTATGTGATGTGAGCTGTAAAATGCTTTCAATATGGATATGAGATGGTTGGACCAAGCTATATTGTATATCATACCATGTGGCCTGTTCTGCGAATTACTAATAACTTGATTAAATATCCAAACCACCTCCACCATCTGCTGTGAAGCCAACACAAATTTTGATTTTGTTAGAGATGGCAGCGGTTTTGTCAAAACATCACCAAATGGAAGCATGTGCTGTTTGATATGGCAGATACCTTTTGTGCGCAGCACAACTGTTGACGACCAAAACTGGCACAAGGCTGGTTGGACACCAGAAACCGGTGACACCGGATTCTGGAACCGGTGGCACCGGTTTCCTTCTGTAGTTGGTCTGACAACAGGAACCAGTGGAACCGGATTCGGAAACCGGTGGAACCGGTTTTCCCCGAGTCCTTGTAGGATTGGACTCTTTTAGTAGATCCGAGTTGTAATAGGGCTTTCCTTGCGGGGCAAGACCTCCCCACCCTATAAATATGAAGGGCCACGGCCGATTAAGTATCAATCCAATCGATCAAATATTTATTACCTTTACTTTTTGTCATCTTCAAACCCTAGCTTTTCCAACCCTAATTTCTGTTCGTGCTTCGTCTCTACGGCGTTAACGGCATTCTAAGTGGCCTGCCAACCTCAGAGCAACCCTAGGCGCACCTGCCCTAACGGGGTCCCTCCCGGGCCGGTGATCTTAGGTCTACGCAGCAAGCCCTAGAAATCCGGTGGCACCGGTTTCCAAAACCGGTGGAACCGGTTTCGCTCGGCCTGCTACAGGTGACTGATCCATTGCGGATCCACGCGCGAGCTAGCGCACCTCGGTGTGTTGACCGTAAAAGGCGTCAACACATTTTTGGCGACTCCGCTGGGGAAAGAGATCTTGGTTTATATAACCGATCTACCTAACCCTAGCCAGATGGGATCTACTGCAGAGCTTGACAAGGAGAACATCATCGTTCCCTCAATCAAGGAGATCGGTGATGAGGAGTGTCAAAGATCTGAAGCAGCCTGGGTGTACTTCGAGAACCAATTCTTGATGGGGCTGAAGAAGGATCGCCAAGGCAAGGTGATAAGAACTCATGAATTCATGATGCCGACGTTCACGATGAAAGACCAAAAGGTGGAAGAAATACCTCCGGTAACTTTACATCCACCTGAAACTTCTGTTCCTAAGTCTCATGAGGATCTTAGTGCTGCACTTTTACATACCTATGAATTAGTAGACACGCTTGTGGACAGAATGAATGGTTTTGATAGGTTGGTAGAGTCTTCTGGTTTACAAAAATTACCACCTATACAACATGAGAATAAGCATGCGAACATGTCGGCCACACCTGGAAAATTACCTGAAAATCCACTGTATAGTGTGCCGGCTAATTTTTATACAGGACAAACACCGCAGCCACAGCATGTTTCACCAGCCATGGTGAAACCGGTGACACCGGTTCTGGAAACCGGTGGCACCGGTTTTGCTGCCCCAGCTGCGCAATAGTTAGTGCCTCATACTACAAATCCTCTTTGGTTGGTCCCTAACCGAAATACAGATATGGTTAATGGCTCTGCTTATATTGGGACACGTGCTTATACATCACCCCCTATACCTAAGGTTAATGGCTCTGCTTATATTGGGACACGTGCTTATACATCACCCCCTATACCTAATCAAAACATTAATTCTAGTGGGATTCCTAATGATGTATATGACCAATATCTGCGGCAAGGTCCTACTCGCATGCCTCATGTTGTTCAAGCTTAAAACAAAGCCACGGGGCAATCAGATTTAGCTCGTCCGAATTTGTATGCTGAATTTAATAAGATGAAGGACGAGTTAGCTAGTATGATGTAGGATAAGCTTGGTATTGATATGGGTAATTATAGATAATATCAAAAACCATATTCTGCTAATTTTGATGCTGTAGCTTATCCCAATAATTGGCGTGTTCCTGATTTTGTAAAATTTAATGGTGAAGATAATAAAACTACCTGGGAACACATTAGCCAATATATTGCTCAACTAGGAGAGGCTAGTTCTAGTGATGCTTTGAAAGTCCATTTGTTTACACTATCTTTAACTGGAACTGCTTTTTCCTAGTTTTCTTCAATAACTCCTGGCTCAATTAATTCATGAAATCAATTAGAGCAAAAATTTCATGATCATTTTTATAGTAGGAGTACTCAGTTGAAGTTGATAGATTTAACATCGGTTAAGCAACAAAGAGATGAATCTGATTTTGGAATACTTTAGACAATTTAAAGAAACTAGAAACCGATGCTTTAATTTATCACTTTCTGAAAGGGATCTTGCTGATGTTGCTTTTAATGGTTTAAGATCCTTTAAAGAGAAGATAGAAGGCTTTGAACACTTTTCGGTTAATCAAGTACAAGTGAGAGCTTTAACTACTGAAAACTGAATTAAAAATGCTAAAGATACATACAAGACTCATCGTTCTAATATGCATGTTGTTACTTATGATTCTAGTAGTTCGGACAATGATGAAGATGTGTATGTTGCTGAACTTGTATGGCCTTCTAAGTATAAATCGTACACATGTCCATCTCTTAAGCCAATTCAAAAGAATCGACAAGAAGAAGTGCGATTTACTTTTAATGTTTCCAAGTGTGATCGTATTTTTGATGAATTGTTGAAAAATGGAAATATTAAGATGTCTCATACTATTCCTTCACCTGAAGAGCTTAAGAGGTGGGCATATTGCAAATTACATAATTCTTTTTCGCATGCTACTAATGATTGCAATATTTTTCATCGACAGGTGCAATCGGCCTTGAATGAAGGACTTTTGGCACTACATGAGATGCAGGTTGACAAGACACCTTTCCCTGTTAACACCCTTGAGATGCAACCCCCTAAGGTTCTGGTTCGGCCGCATCAAGTCGAATCAACTAAAGAAAAAAATATTGTTGTGGGTGATGAGAAGCCTAAACCTGAAAATTTGAAGGGAAAATCAATTATCAGGGAAGTGATGTGTGAGAAGACCCCCAATGGAAGAGAAACTTTCAAAATCACTGCGAGGATTGCGGAGCTCGGGGGGCAAGGAACATCAAAGGCACCGTTTGAGCCTGCTGCACAGGACAAACCGGTGCCACTGGTTTCTGAAATCGGTTCTATCGGTTTTGGTCAGGGACGTCCGAAGATGCTGAAACCTAAGCGTCCTGAGATTGGAACTTGGAAAGTCAATGTGGCCAAAGATCAGGGCAAAGTTGCAAAATCAAAGCCGACCTTTAATCAGTTGTTTTCCAAATATGCAAATCAAAGGCCAGTTGATGAGGATTGGCCGGTAAAAAAAAGGAAGAGATCGCCTATGCGCCAAGAGAAGCCAATTTCGCCTCCAAGGGCGAATAACAGGTATAAAGGTGATGTTGCTAGGTATTCCCAACAAGATCAGTGTCAACCCATGCCATGGATGCCTCCGTATTTTGACTCTCCATATCCAGCATGGGATTACAATGGGATGCTTTATTATCCTGCACAATATCCTCCTTTTCATCCAGGATGGGGCAGTAACAGAGGGCCAGTGCATGAAAGGTTGGTGGATAACCGTTCGACTTCACGTCGATCAGGTTGGGACGTGCCACCTAAAACCGGTGGCACCGGTTCTCAAAACCGGTGGAACCAGTTTCCTCAGAAGAGGCAACCATCTCCTCCCAAGCAAGTGTATCAGCCTAAGAAGATGTAGGAGGTTGTTCAGAAGATGGATGTCGAACAGGAGAGGACTACTGCTGCTGACATAATTCAGATTGGTGACTTTCAAGTAAATTTAAAGGATGATGGTAGGATGCCAATTTTAATTGATGATGAGGCTGAGCCATCAGTCTAGAAGGAAGTTACTGCAGAACTTGTTGAGGGTAAGAAGGTTGAAATTGATAAATCTAAATACTTCATGCCTAAGTGGTGTCCTCCAAGTTTGACACGCACGCAAAAGAGAAAGTTGCAGCGGCTTCGCTTTCAGGAGCAGAAAGAAAAGGAACCGGAGAAACAGAGGGAGGAGCACTTCAACAAATACAGGCCTATGATTCCTCCAGGAAAGGGATGGAAGAAGATTGATGCTCCAGGGCAAAATCTGGTGGTACCGGATTCGAAACCGGTGGAACCGGTTTTACCTGCCTCGGTGCCAGCAACTGCGCCAAAACCGGTGGCACCGGTTTTGGATCCGGTGGTACCGGTTTCTGCCGTATTGCTTCTGAAATTTCTGTTACTTCTACGTTTGATCAGAAGTTGTCATCGGATTCCCAAGACATGGACGATGAGCAGCTGGTTGATTATGGGTCATCACCTGAGCATATGAACGTTGATGCTAATGTGGTACATTTATCTTCGGATTATTACATTATTCCGGAGGAAGAGATGGCTCATCTAGACTTTGGCCCAAAGGAAGCTGTATTTAAAAGGCCAAAGGATTCTGAAAATCATCTGAAGGCACTATACATGAAGGGGCATATCAATGGGAAGCCAGTTTCTAGGATGCTTGTTGATACTGGAGCGATTGTCAATTTGATGTCTTACTCTATGTTCAAGAAACTTGGTGGTTCAGATGATGAGCTGGTCAAGACCAACATGACTACCAGTGGTGTGGGAGGAGGCGAGCCTATGAGTGCTAAGGGCGTTGCTTCTATGGAGCTCACCATTGGGAGCAAGACGTTGGCTACTGCTTTCTTCGTCGCCGAGACCCAAGGTAGCTTTAATTTGATACTGGGTCGTGGTTGGATTTATACAAATAGATGTGTACCTTCTAGTTTGCATCAGTTTCTTATTCAATGGGTAGACGAAGATATTGAGGTTGTACATGGAGACACATCGGCTTGTATTGCTGTGGCTGATGGTTCTACCATGTCTATACATGATCATGTCAAGTGCTTAACAGGATTAGATATTTCTGACTATGAGATGATTAGTTGCACTAGAGATGGCTTTGTGCCTGCTGTTTGTTGTCATTTAATGAATAATTCAGAATAGTTGCAGCAGAGACTTGAGCAATATTGGGCACAAAAGAACGATATGTGTGAGGCCATTGAAGATTTTATTGATATGAGCAAATTAGGACAAGGTTATACGTCGGCTGATCCTTTAGAGGAAGTTGATATTGGTAATGCTTCTATACCAAGGCCGACGTTTGTAAACAAAAATTTAGAAGCTGATTATAAAGCTGAATTAATCGAGCTATTGAAAGAATATGTCCATTGTTTTGCATGAAATTATCAAGAGATGCCTGGTTTAAGCCGCGAGTTAGTTGAACATCGGCTACCTATTAAACCTGGTTTTAGGCCTTTTCAACAAACTACTAGGCGTTTCAATCCTAATATGTATGACCGGATTAAAGAGGAGATTAATCGGTTGTTGGATGCAAATTTTATTAGGCCTTGTCGTTATGCTGAATGGTTATCAAATATTGTGCCAGTTGAGAAAAAAGATTCTGGTAAGCTCAGAGTTTGCAACCCTAGGCGCACCTGCCCTGACGGGGTCCCTCCCGGGCCGGTGATCTTAGGTCTACGCAGCAAGCCCTAGAAATCCGGTGGCACCGGTTTTCAAAACAGGTGGAACCGGTTTCGCTCGGCCTGCTGCAGGTGACTGATCCGTTGCGGATCCACGTGTGAGCTAGCGCAACTCGGTGTGTTGCGTCAACAACAACTATTGTATTTCCTTTTTTTATCTGTCTGTGTGCTCCTTCATTTGTATGATAATTTTCGTCCATGGTGTCAGCCTCTGTGCG
>CM014277.1:9411631-9436584 GCA_004135705.1 Alloteropsis semialata
AAAGAGAGCTAGAAGGTTGCTTGTCTGTCCCGATTGGAGTAGGAAGCAGAAAGGATGCTACCAGTAGCCTATAAGTCCATTGTCCTATCTTCTCGCTAGATATGTATTAATTTGAGCTGGTTGCCCAGAATAGCTTGATAAGTTGTGTCAAGAGTCAATGTATCGCCAGAGAAAATGGAACGTCTAGCACAAACCTTTGGCTGCTCCATTGGGTCCCTGCCGTTCACATACCTTGGTTTACCAATGGGCACAACAAAACCCAGAATGGAGGATCTAACACCACTGATGGACAGAGTGGAGAGATGTTTATCAGGTAGTGCCACATGGCTATCTTACTCTGGTAGGCTGCAGATGGTGAACTCAGCAATGACACCAATAGTAACATACACAATGTGTACAATCAAGCTGCCAAGAGGTGTCATTGAAAACACTGACCGCATAAGAAAACAATGCCTCTGGAGAGGCAATTCAGATCAAAGGAAAGGTGGTAATCTTGTTGCATGGGAAACCGTCCAAAGGCCAAAAGAAAAAGGAGGTTTAGGAGTACTCAATCTAAGGCTACAAAATGATGCATTGCTGCTAAAACATCTTCACAAGTTCTACAATCATGATGACATCCCATGGGTTCAGCTTATCTGGTTCAAATACTACCAGGATAAAGTACCACATGCTGCACGAGAGGTAGGCTCCTTCTGGTGGAAAGATGTCCTGCGTCTAAACAACATATACCGGTCAGTGTCATATTGCATAGTTGGGGAGGGATCTACAGTGTGTTTCTGGGAGGATAGATGGACGACTGATATCCTATCAAGCAAATATCCTAGGTTGGCATCATTTGCAAAGAATAGCACCATTTCAGTCCGGGAAACAATGCAAGCGATGGATCTTGACACGCTCTTCTTACTACCCCTTTCGAAGCAAGCATCAGATGAGCTGGAGCTATTACAGGAGCAGATTCAGAATATGCCTTATGATGAAAATGGGAACGACACCTGGCACCCCACCTGGGGTAATATAAACACCTCCAAGAAATTCTATTCGTACATCTACAATATGATCCAGGCACACCCAATATACAAAGTGATTTGGAAGTCCAGCTGCACCCCAAGAGTCAAATTCTTTATATGACTCATCATGGTGGATAGACTTAACACAAAGGCGATATTAACCAGATGGCGTATTGGAGTTCATGATGATGACCTGTGTGTCATGTGTGACACAGGTGCAGAAGAAAACAGCGAGCATCTCTTCTTTTCCTGCCCATTTGCAAGAAGTTGTTGGACACGACTCGGCTTCACCTGGGACCTTTCCCTTAACATGGGCGACAGATTCATGCAAGCCAGGAGCGCCAATGATCAGGAATTCTTCACAGAGGCGGCAATGATTGCAGGTTGGGAACTATGGAAGATAAGGAACGACAAAGTTTTTGAAAGACATGAACCTAGTCATGCACGCTGGTTTTGTAATTTTAAAAGTCAGTCTCTGTTACAGTCGGTTAGGTTTAAAGTAGGCCTGCGGTCTGCCTTCTGCTTCTGGTTAGACGCTTTCAGCTAATTGCCCTGTAAGAACTCTCTAAACTTATTTAAATGAAATGGTTCTATACTGTGGGGATCTCCCCCACAGTTTCCTTTCAAAAAAAAGTTGTGTCAAGTGGTACAGCTTCAGACCCCGATTTTGCACTACATAGCACATAGCAGTGTAGCACTTCATCAGTGGATGGCATTCGCTTCTGGTAGCCATTATCAGTATGTGTAGCAAGTGTCCTGGGGAGCTTAACCCTAGCTTGAGATGAACTGGTAGCCATTATCAGTACTTATCACTGATAAGTGCGGCTGAATCGATATTGCGCAGATCAACACTAACTTAAGAGGAAATGGAAGCTACAGTTAAGGCTTAAGTGTGTTTAGGCCAGTTGCATTGTCGACCAGAGGTTCTGGACCTGTGTATGATTTTATAAAAAAAAACAACCACGCTGTAAGACCAGTACTATAGATATGTGCCCAATTTATACAACAAATCATTTTTCTTATTTATTTCTAGGGAATAAGCAATTAAGACATAAACATGAAAACTCATAGTTATTATGGTCTGATTTTTATGTGTGCAAGCAAGAGTGTGGACTCAAAAACACCATTAAGAATAGCCGTCCCATTGATTGTAATTCCCATAGCTAGTCAAATGATTATTGATTGTGAAAGTAATTAGGTCCCGGATCTTGACTACTAACATGATTATTTGCTATCGTTAGTAGACACGTCTAATGAAAGGGCCATAATAACCTAAGTTAATATGCCATGTTATAAATTTTCACTTATGGTACTTTCATCATTGTTTGTTTGAATCTACGGGCCAAATGGCCTGAGCATTTGCTTGGTAAGGATTGCAATACTAGAACTGTTTAAGCTGTGGAACTTTCAAATATCGAAATATGAAATTGATGCCTTTATTGTTGTTCATTGTCTCCAACAACAATATAGTACTATCAAGAATAATTCTACTGTCTTTAATTTTATGTCGTCACATATATGCTTATGGAGTGGAGATGACCTTGGGCGTCACCACGGGACAACACAAGCCAGGATATAAGATCACAAGATGCACACCATCATGTTGCAAATGTAGCTACCAAAGTTCTACCATCATTGACATATTCATGCGGCCCTCCTTGCGAATGTAATATGCTTCTTTTAGTATGCAGCACTCCAAGAATCAAAAGAATTCTGGTAAAATAAACAACAGTCTGACATCCAATGCGGAGGAGAATGGGAGGGGATGGCTTGAGTTCGAAATCCTCCTTGTTGCCTGATGGAATAGGAGGCACATGGAAACAAGAAACTAGCACCTTCAAGGTCCACTACCTAAAGCAATGTTTTCTGGCTACCCTTCGAGACATAGATATGATATTTTTTGTAATATAGGCCTGCGCCGAAGAAACCACTTGTTTTAGAGAATCAGCAGAATTGAACTCATTGTCTACATCCCATGGGCCATGTTGGTATGATGTGAAGTATGCCATGATTATCTCAAACTATAGTAGTAATTAACATCTTAATTCACTTTCATCAGTTCACTCTGAATCCTAGCTAAGGTTCCAGGAATTATATTATAATTGGCACAAGTTGCTCAAAATTCACTGGCATGTCTCCGATGTATTCTTCTTATTCTTTTTTTTTTGATTAAGCGTAGTTGCACCATTTTGCCCCTCTGTGGGTGTGTATCCTTTTTATAGCTATAAGGGTAATTTAGTCTTTTGCCAAACTCTATATGGAGAGAGAGGTGGCTGGTTGGAGAGGTGTCTCTTCCACCCCTTCAAACACTAATTTCATTTCCTATGTCTTCGAGATAGTTAGAGAGAGAGAGAGACAGAGATGTGAGATGAGAGGTTGAATCTTGAACTCTACTTTCTTCTTGTATAGATGAGGACCTTGTGAAGTAATTGAAGTTTTTTTTGTCTCTCTTGTGCTGATTTTCTCCGTTCCCTTCATGGATTCACGTTTTTCTTTTTAGCCATTTTCGTGGCTATTTTGGGCCAATTTGTGATCTCGAGTCTGGCTGTGTTTTTGGGCACATTTGTTGGGGCAAAAGGATGCTAGGATATTGGTGAATACATCTAGGGTGATCCCATACCGAATCTCTCACCCGAGCTCCTTGATTTTGGTTTTCCCCAGATTCCTCCACCTCGTGTGTTCTCATTGGTAAAATCCATGAAATTCGAGGTGATGTATTGATCTTTTCTGACGAGATCTTTTGGACAAAGACTCACTAAGTCCCTGCGCAGCTCTGACGTAAATTTCACGGAGTTTGGATCTCGTTTGAAATTGGATTTAGGTTTTGCTCCCCAAGTTTCGAGCTGCTGCCCAGGAAGAACATGCTAGACCGGTTTGGTAAAGAGCTCAGACCGGTTTTTGTCAACTTGCTCCTTTTGAAGATATCTTCTGTTTTGGACTCATAGTACCCTTGGAAATCTATAGTCCAAATATAATAATTTTTGGAGCTCGTTTGTTCTAGTTTTTCTATTTTCCTTGAAGTTTCTATAGGCTGCCAGACCAAAGAGGTTTGACAGGTTTGGAAAGAGATCAGACCGGTTTGTGCTTCAGTGAGACCAGTTTTGACAGAGGTCATACCAGTTTTGTGTTCCAGTGAGACCGGTTTGTGTTATGAAATTTGTGAGCTCAAATTATTTTTGGTTTTGATATGTTCTGAAAGGTTCCTAGCATGCTTCCTAGGTTCATTAGATCTTCATAGCTAAGTGAACTTAAGTTTGCTAGAAGAGAGGGGATCCATTGAATTTTGGAGCCTTGGCCGTTTTTGGAAGATTTTTTAAAGGCTCTCATTCACCCGGCCAATCTAGTCGCCCATTTCGGTCCTTCTCTTCTTGTGTGAGATCTGTTAATCACTCTTTATTGACCGGCCTTCCAAGCAATGACATGACATCGATGCTAACCCTTCGCTTGAGCAGTGAAGAATTTTCTTAGGATTGTTGACCATTAGCTGACTTGAAAAGTGGATCTTGTCCAATGTGTCATCTTTGGGCCCGATATTATGGCCGACAAAGTAATATTGGTTCAAATAGCACAAAAATTGTGTCCTCAAATTTCTTGCTCGCAGAAAGTATCATGTTCGACAAATAAACATCTGGTGTAATTTACGCAAACAATGTTTTTGTAGCTTATTGTCTTATTTGCTATTTGGGGCTAATTATGGTTTCTTCTTATGCTTCTGTAGCATGCAACTTTTATTCGCAGCATAAGAGAGAATCTGCAGGACTATATCTCATTTTTCATATTTCTATGTGGAGAATTCATTATTCTCGACACAACTAATATGCAAACTAAATAATTTGCACAATATGTCACACAGCATCTAGTCTGACCAAATTGTTTGTGTCTGGCACGGAGCTTATCGGAGATAGAATCTAGTAATGCCAAACCCAACCTCTCTATTTTTTCGGCTTAAATTTCCCATCCTTTTTTTAGCTTAAATTTTGCCATCCTCTCTATTTTTTGGCATAAATTTTGCCATCCTCTTTATATATACCTATAGTACTGCAGGCGAGTAGATCGTCCATTCTAGATATAATGAATTTGAGAAGAGCGAGGATGCATGATAAAATGCACCTGGCAATTTAATTCCACTACCGTACCAGTGGCTTCCTATATAATGCTTTCCATTTGTTTGGTGTATCACAACACAGAGCTAGCAACCAACATAGTTTAGAGTGTAGACTGCAGAGGACAAAGAACAGGATGGTCACTAGTCACCGTCACAGTGTTTGTTAGAATCGCTGTACTGGGAATTGGAGGCAAAAGGGAAGTACAAATCAGTACTTGGAACAAGAATGGACACCACATGCCCTGGATCGTTTCAGGCAAAGGGAAGGAAAGTTCAGGCAACAAGTAATGCAGTATGTAGTGTCGACTAATGATCAGAGCAGCTTAGAGAATAGTTATTAGTGTTATTAGGAAGAAGCTGCGGTGCAAGGATTGGAATAGGGGAAAAATGGGAAACTCGCACCAGTTACTCTATCCGAACGAGGTTTGGATCAAACCAGTGTCTATTCCAATCCACAACTCAAAACAATCGAAAGTTACAATTTTTTAACATATTGGTATATATGTTCTTTTTACAGACGTTAAGAACTGAGCGATAGCATAGTTGCATTGCTACCCTCTCTGGTTGGGCGGCCACTCATTCGGGTTAGAACCCGTGTGCAGCATGATGCCTTTTTGATGAGATCATGTTTTTAATGTTCTTATTAAGGCCAGTCTCAGTGCATGGTTTCATTGCTCAGTTACTAATACTGCAAACTAGGTAACCGTGCTAGATGAGTGTCATGGGATGAAACTCCTCTCTCATCCCATGAAACTCTTATCTTCTCTCTCTTTGCCAAGTCACCAAAAATGCTGATGTGGCATTGAATTTATTGTCCATGAAACTCTCCAAGGAACTCCATTGATAATGGCCTAATATAGTGAAAAAAATCATATGAGATAATATATGCACCTTCCGATTCTACAATCAGTACACAATTCAATTTTTTCGGTGATGAATAAAGCGTAAATGGGTAATTTCCTTTTATCGATATGTCTAATAATGCATTCACACCAGCGCATGGCCGATTTATGCTGGCTCTCTCTTATTCTGCAGCTTCATGGTGAGTAGTTAGGAAGGCTCAACTTTTGTTTTATGTTTCCAGCCTTAATTATTATCTTTATCATTCCATTTCCGTGTAAAATCCGAGGTCAACGAATTGATCGATATTGTATCTTTTCAGTGATTTCACCACTATACCGAGTTATATAAGAACACAACTGGTCTAGTCCTTGAGCCTTCCATTTTTTATAGCAATACAATATGAGGTCCAAAAAGGATAGGATATGTGATCTAATAAAATGGACATTATGAAATGCACCTACGACATTCCACCATCTTTGTCATGGCCTATATAAGAACCTTCCATTTTCAATAGTGTGGCATTATACACAAACACTAGCTAGCTACCAAATAAAGGCAGAACGGGGACAAATTGAGATGAAATGGCGAGAGTAGTTGTGAGTTACGATGTTGTCGCTCGTCTGATAGGAAGAAGAGGCACATGGGAAGCAGTTCTTAGCAGCTGAAGACACCAATTCTACCTGGGCCAGTAGGATCGTGCGTATATATGGCGGGGCTGCAGTATAGTGATATAGCTGCCCCTGGCTGTGGCAGAGCTGACTGCTGCTTGATTCTCCCGGAGCGGCCATTTGTGTTGCATTGCTTGCATGGACGTGAACACACAATGGTGTGTGGTCTATACACAACATGATGAAACAGTCAGGCCTCGTTTGGATCCCTTCATTTGGAAGGAATTGAAATCTACTTAATAGAGTAGGCTATTTGTCTTGGAATGTAGCATTCCACAACTTTTTAAAATTTAAATAGAAGCCTATCTTAAATTCATGGGGTGGGAGATGGAAATTGATTCTACAAATCCTCATGCTATGTTTCTAATGTGCAACTTATAGGTCACTCTTCGACTGGCTTCCCTATAGTAAAAGTGCAGCACATAAGTATCTCTCCCATATGGCCAACAATAATATACAAATATATTCCACATACAACTATATTAGCTTAATTAATTTGTGTCTAAATTATGATTATTAGAATGGAATTCAATTCTAAAGATACAAATGGGACCTCAGTGATATTGCACATACATTGGCTCATTGCCGGACGGACGCTGATTTTGGTCCAAACGAATAACCTAAAGGTCTTGCCGTGTCCAAGTGGTAGGAAATTGCAATACAGCTAAGATCTGTGACATCTTGGATTCTTGCTCGATCATATGCTTTTGATTCCTTCAACATCAATGTGTTCCTGTGCTTTGCTCTCGACAGCAAAGTTCTCAACGAGCGAGCAAGCAATCTGTTCCTTCGCTTGGGAGCAGCTAGCAGCTTTTCTGAAAATGTTCAGCGTCTGTTGGGTTTTGTATGAACTTCTTGTGTACACGTGTGGGGCCCTTATTGCACCACATCAGTTGCTTCATTCAAAGAAGTTGAGCATGGAGAGACTACTGATGGAACAAGCAGTTGCTGCGCCTTTCATGATGATGAAAAAGAAGAGGAACAGGACACAAACGACCTTATGGTGATGGCGCTTGAGAGGCCTGTTATCTGTGCGTACGACTGTAAAGTTCATTCTTCGTTAGGGTTTTTCAATTGTGTCATAAATATGTCAACTTTTTGTGCTTGATATATACTCTGGTTGTGGTTTTATTCAATGAACTAAATCATTTCTTTGCATTGGGAAATAGTGAACTAAATAGTTATAATAGATGAATGCTGGGTACCGATGGAAAGATCAAGTTGGGTTAGAAATCTTTGGGTGGTCGCTCGAGCTCATAATGTTTGAGACATCACCCTGGAGCTTAAGATACAGACTGTAGTCAGATTCCAGATAGTAGTATTAAAAATATGTTGCTATGTTCTCCTTGCATTAAGGAATGCACATACATGAATATAATATACCTATTTATCTTGTCTCTCCACTCCATACTTGCCTTTTCTATTCCTTCCTCCACTGCTTAATCTTACAAACAATTGTAGTGGCTAAATAGGAAGGCCTCGGAGGGTACATGAGTCTTTTGTTCTCTCTCTTAATTTGTCTTAAAATTGTTAGAATGTCTTATATTACAGGACTGAGACAGTATGGGTTATGGATCGGAGGAGATAACTAATAGTCGCCAGAGGACGATCATTAATAACTAATTTAAAGATTTGATGGCTGTGTGCATCGTAGTTATGCAGAGGCCATAAGTGATTTCATACAAATTAAACATATGTTTTGAAATATTTGTTACTTTCAATACGTCCGTTTCATGTTTGTCCTTTCTACAAATTGCCAAAATAAATCACATGCTTAAACTATTTTTCATAAAAACGTCTAATAATATTATTTGTGAAGAGCAAGAACTAGAGTAGTGAAGAAGTTGCAGATATGTGGTATTACCATATTGTTGGCAACCACCATACAAGTAGCATTGAAGTATAATTAATTAATATTTCTTATGCTTGTTGATTAACATGGAAACTGTGATGAAAAAAAGAAAGAAAAATGGTAGGCAATCCTTGATTATGTGTTTTTTCACTTTCTTGCTACAAACAGTGGGGTGGGGGTAGTCCCCAAATAAATGCATTTTTTTATTCACGAAAATGAAAGCCAAAAGGAGTCATGTGTTCAGTTTAATGAGCTCAAGTAATGTTATAAGAATATATCCCATTATTCATTTTAAACCAGAAACAAATGCCTTCTTAAATGCAAATAGTTGGAGCAAGAACATTAATTGTCCATGTACATACCGCAAGTCCATTTTACACTACTACAAAAACAGCCTTCGGTCCTGGTTTTGAACTGGCTTTAGTGTCGGATTCACAATGACTACGTATCTGGGACTAAATGCTTTCGGGCATTTGTCCCGGCAGGTATGCAACCGAGACTAAAGGCTTTTAATAAAAATAAAAAAAACAATTGTCCGTCGCCCGTCCATCTGTGTCCCGTGCCGCTCGGCCCTGAACTGCTCACCTGCACGGACCATCCGCGACCACCGCCGTCCAGCGCCAAGGTCCGCTACCTCATCAGGTCCGGTGGCAAAGGGATCTTCTTTCCTGCAGGACAAGTGTGGGCCGCGCCGCTCTGTGCGGAGCCGGCCAGGAGCAGGCTAGACAACCACGCCGGCATGTATGTGCTAACCAACCGCAGCTACCCGTGCCGCCCTCCAGCGGCCAGCCGGCCGCTCCCCTCTGCTGGGCCGAGAGAGAGCGCCTGTGGGGAGGAGGAAGAGAAAGAAAGGAGAGAGAGAGAGAGAGAGAGAGAGAGAGCGCTTGGGGAGCAAGAGACAAGGGTGAGAGAAAGGTTGAGAGGGAGAGTATAAGAGATAAGGAGTGAGATGTATTGGATCGGAGCATGCAGCCGGCCAGGATACAAAAAATAGGTTTGTTTCGTGGTGTTACAAACCAACCGGTAATAACAATCGAGATAAAAGGACTAATACTAGCATTAGCTCTGGGTCCAAACTCGTGCGGAACAAATGAGTGGGATAGATGATGGTTTCCCGATTAATGCTATATTATACAAGATGACAATGCCTATGCACTTATCTGTCAACCACGCCTTCCCTGATATACTTATGGTGATACTGACCAGATCTTCAGTGCATGACCTGATCATCTAGAGAAATGAATGCATATCAAAATGCTCTAGCAAACTTAATTTCACACTACAGTGGCACTTGCCTTCTATATATGTTGTCTTTGTTCACTCGCCTCCTATATGCACTGCTACCAAACAATGCAGTATAGGCTACATAGAGGGTTGTATGGAAGTTGGTTAAATAATAAGAGCTTCGATGAAGATAGAGCCAGGGTGGAACAGGAATATGAGGCAAACGGGAAATATTCTTCACATAATTTCTTTGTTCTCGTTCATAGATACTGGAAGGTTGCATTACGTTGCTCTCTGGACACAATAATAATATGATACATTCTTTCAAAAAATATCATATGAGGTGTGGACTCAGAGTGAGTCCAATAAAGAGCTAGTTTTGGCAGCGTTGCTCCAGCATAGGAAGTTCATTTGCTCAATCCATGCCGAACCTAGCAGATGCATATTAGTTATTATAGATCATAATGTTGTCAAAATAAAAACATGAAAATATAGAATTTGACAGTGTGAGTGGAGAGCGCTTTCTCTCACGCTACAAATATCTAGACTTGAATCACATATTTACGTGTACATACATGTCCAGTTTTCTAAGCGACATAAACTATCTTCTACCTCAAATATAGAGTAAAATACATGTGCAGTCCTCAAACTTGTCTCGAGGTGTCATCTATGTCATCGAACTCTCAAAGTGCATTTCTAGATCCCAAACTCGTACAAAGGTGTCATTGGGGCCCCCTAAACTCTCTAGATGCATATTCACGTCCCTAAACTTGTCACATATTGTGTCATTTAAGTCCTTAAACTCTCAAGGTGAATTTCATATCCCTAAAATTCGTCATTAGTGAATTGTATTCAGAATGGACTGTTTATTAAACTATTTTCAGCCGATTCGTTTAGAAATCTTACCACTAAGACCATTTTAATTTTGAATTAGCTGATTACTTATCATACTTATGGGTTAATCAAGACCATTGGATATTATAGTTTTCTCGCTTAACATGGAAATATTTATGCTAACTTTGGATATTTCAAATTATAGTTTCAATATGCTTTGTATAACTTTATTAAGATAATTTGTTCCCATTCTCAATAAAAAGTAAAATAGCATTTTTATCAAATTTAAAGTAGCAAGGAATTTTTTTGTTAACTTAAAGTAGCAAAATAACAATTTTTCATTAAATTTAAAATAGCATATTGAGAGTTTAGGGACCTGCATAACACCTGGGACAAGTTTATGGACCTAAAAATGCATTTTGAGAGATTAGAGACCTATGTGATCATACCATGTAACAACTTCAGGGAGTCAGAAAATGCATTTTGAGAGTTTAAGGACCAAGATAACAAACCAAAACTAGTTTAGGGACCGATGGTATATTTTACTCTCAAATATATTTGAATGCAAGATTGCCGATTATCAGATCCTAGCTCTATGCAGGACATAGGAAAAATGCATGTGCCGAACCTAATATTTCACTTCTGCCAGTGTATTCCTTTTTGTCACAGGACAACAAAGTGCTAGCAAAAATGTACTACTGCCTACATTGGAGGAACAGAAAGATACGATGAAATTAAAGCCAAGCTACGAAGAATATACCTATCAGGGAATAATGGAAATAAAAAAAGGAAAGCGCACAGACCATTTACTATAATGATCTAAAGGGGTGGGGTGGGGGAGGGGGCACATTTAAATTCAGCAGCTCTCTGACCCCAATGCACACACCACACACAACGCGCACAACACGCACGAACGTGCGCGACGCGCATGGCCTCTCGGTGCAGCGTGGCCATCAGCAAGACTCGGCTCTCCAACTAACGGATGAGGCCGCCCAGCTATATCCATGAGGAGAAGTGTTGACGCAGAATTAGGTCAACACACGAGAGCGCTAGTTTGCGCAGTAGATAACGATCTGCTCAAAGCTCCTCTGCGCAGAACGGTCAGACCGGTCAGGGCAACCGGTCAGACAGGTTCCTGCAGGTGAGACGGGAGCAAACCCTAAGAACGCTTCCCGGAAGGATCCGTCAGGGAGAACGTGCTCAGGGGTGCCCTAGGGTCGGCAGGCCACCTAGGACGCCTTCAAACGTCGCGGAGACGCAGGAAGAACAGCAAGTAAGGTTGGAAAAGCTAGGGTTTCGAGATGTGAAAAAGTCAAGGTAAATAAAGTAGATATGTTTGATTCGATTGGATGTGTCTCAATCGGCCAAATCCCTTTATATTTATAGGGAGGGTAGGTCTTGTCCTGCAAGAAAACCAAGTTACAACTCGTTACAACCTCAGAATCCTAAATTAAGAGTCCTAGTCGGATTACAAAAAGGTAACCGGTCTGACCGGTCCCCCACACCGGTCAGACCGGTCTGGGCGCAGATGCTCCAATCCTCTTCTTGCTCCTCGCACCGACTGTTGCGGTCGTCCTTCATCTTAAGCACAGCAACATCCGATCATTCCAGAGACCATGTCATCCTTTGCTTCTTGCACTGACTCTTGCGTGAAACGACCCGGATTTCCAAATCGGAGAATCCGACTCCCTGTACCAATGTGATAGTCCCAGAATCAACTGCTATCACGTACAGAACTTATTTCAGCATAATATCATATCCATACTTCGAATCAGAGTACAATTATTACAAGGACAATATGGAAAGCGTAGCCGATACAAGCCCTTTGGGCTAAACGACAAGAAGAAAGCCTACGAAGCGGTAGCTAGGTCTTCAAGTCTTCATCTCCAGTCTTCGCCACAGGCAACCTTGAGCGAAGCAACACAACCCTTCAAGTAGCATCCGTCGGCTGAATTCGGAATCCAAGTCCAAACCTGCAAGCTCACGAACTGTCCCCAAGGAATGGGACAGGTCCACGTCACCATCCGTATGCAAGCTTTAAGGTGGCCTAATTCTAGGATAACAAATATATCAAGGAATAAGGCTGGGGTTTTCCTATGCAGCAGCAGCAACAGAAATAAAGATCTCCAACATCAGCTTCCCAAGCTATCATCTCCACGGTCAACCCTAGCACACCAGGGTCCCGTCGCATTCTCACCTCCTGCTCCTCACGAGTCGATGGGAAGACTCCCACTCTTCCCATCTCAGCGGCTACAAGCCGGAATCCGCACTATCAGCTCTCATCCAACCCAATGCTATGAAAAGAGGAGAGGTAGAATATCCCAAAACACTAATCAGAAGAAGCCGGATCGAGGGGTGTCCATGACCGAGGACGCGGCTATACGTATAGTTTTAACTCTGCAGAGTGTGTACACCTGGTCCCACCCGGGCTGCGAGTTGGTGGCCGCCAACTCGAGACACAGCCCACAACCATGACTTCCTAGCCAGAACGGTACCATACTGCTTTCCCGGGCTTGGGACCGAGAACTGTGAGTCTCTAGCCTGGCCACCGTGGTGTCGAGAGTCTCAGAAACAAAGGGCTGTGAGACAGCCAGGCTTCGGTGGCGCCACCGGTGAGCCCAATCCTAGCACACTGCTCCACAGAAATGGTACCGCCCAACTAGAAATGGCTGGAATCCTCCCCTTCTGAGGATAAGTGGTGTGCACGTTTGACAAAGTCCCGTCACCAGGTCCAACTGACTCGGCCTAAGCCAGAGCAAGCAAGCCTCCAAACTGGGCCGTCCGACTCCGCGGTACGCCAGTCTACCCATTACAGGTAACATCCTCCAACTCCTCCAAAGTAACCACAACAATGTACCCGCCACAGGTACTCCGTAGGAAGTGCCCAACACACTTCCCGAGCCCCGACCAGAAGGTCGGTTAATGTCTGCTCACTCCAGCCGGGGGTTCGAAACTCTTCAGTTTTATCCCACCCAAAACTCACGCCAAGATAGATCAAGACCACAGCTATTCCCACACATGCAAGCGTAGCACGAGTATAACAATGTATATAGGTATACAAGGGTATCAGGTAATAGTCAAAGGCTATGCATAGGTTTAACATCATCATCATGAATTAAAGCCCTAGCAATTCTAATAGCAATGCCTAATAGGATTCAAAGTCGGAATGGGCGTGAACCTGGAGCAAGATCCTTCACTTTCACTTTGTTGATGAAGTCACGATCGTCGTGGTCGTAGTCGACGTAGTCATCCAAGTCTTTCCGAGGGTCCTAATATTCGGATAACAAAACGATAAGCTAGTTGCAAATAAACTCCAAATGAGAACCAAAGAAGAGCCAAAAGCATTCAACTCCTACACTAACGCGTAGGTCATGATTTTAGAAGAATTATGAAACTGATTTCATAATTTTCTGAGCTAAATTGAATTTATTATGAATTTTCTTAGATAAAACCTATTTCTGAAATTACGAAAAAAAGAAAAAAAGAAAAAGAAAAGGATCTGACACGTGGCAGCCTGCGGGGGTGACACGTGTCAGTGATGACGTCATTATGACGTCAGCAGCGGGGTCCACCACTGATGACGTCATCATGACGTCATCGTTGACCAAGTCAACGGTCAACGTTGACCGGGTCAACACGTCAGAGGTCAGTGGGTCCCACTGGTCAGCGACTGGCATAGGATGACAGGTGGGGCCGCCTTGTCAGGCTGATCACGGGCCGGATTTGAAGGGGACTTGGGCTGTGTATGGGCCGATTTGATTTGTGGGCTTTGGTTTGGAAAAGAGAAAAGAGCGCGTGGGCCTCAAGGATTCGGCCCACGGCCATCCTGTTGCCGCGGTGGAAGGCGCTGGTGGGGATAAGGCTGGCTGACAAGATGGGCCCACTGGTCAGCGTCACCGGCGCATGGGTCCACTCGCCATAGAGTCGGAAGAGGGGTTGGGATCTGCTGTGGCTCGTGCGGCTTGGTGCTCGTGTGGCCCAGAGTGTGGTCTTCCGCGGTGAACTCCGGAGCACGGATGCACCCGCGGCGGCACCCTCCTGGCGCAGCTGTGCGTCTCGACGGCGAGCTCCAGTGGCGGCTGTGCACACGGCCCGGGCCACCTGCCCGTGGTGCGCGACGTAGGGAGCATGACGAAGGCATAAGGGATCGGAGGGAGCAGTGAGGGGAGAAGGCCTCTAGGACGGTGCCCGGCGGTGGTTCCACGGCGGCGAGCGACTCGGCCGCGACGCGAAGCACCCAGAGCGGAGCGGCAGCGAACGGCGGCGGGGTGAACCAGAGAGATAGATGAATGAGAGATGCGCGTTAGAGAGACAGAGAGCGTGAGCGAGGTGTGCGCAAGTGTGGGCGACCTGCAAAGGGATGGCACGCCGGCGTCGAAGACCGGAACAGGGAAACCGGGCATGATGGACAGAGCAGATCACAGACGACGGCACGAGAGGGGGAGTAGAGAGATGGAGACGGGGCGAGGCTCACAGCGAGGCGAAGCAGGGGATCTCGGCCTACTTGGTGCGGTGCTCGCGGTACAGGGCGTCAGGCGATGCTCCTCATGATGCGGCGTCCCGGGCGGCGCTCCCGTGGCTTGGCGAAGGCGGTGTCGTCGCGACGAAGGCGTCGGTGTGGTCGGGCGTGCGGCTCAGCTCGCGGATCGGCTTCGACGGCTTGGCGACGGTGGTGATGCGGCTCGGCGACGCGGTGTTCTCCGGGCGGCGTGGCGATGTCGACGCGGTGGCGAAGCTCCCGGTCCGAATCCTCCACGGGCGGCTTCACCGGCACTTCTCCGGCGTGGCGATGTCGACGCGGTGGCGAAGCTCCCGGTCCGAATCCTCCACGGGCGGCTTCACCGGCACTTCCTCCTCCTCCGAACTCTCCTCACGGCGATTTGGCCAGGGCTTCGCCCCTTGGTGGATTGGATGGAGAACCGAGAGAGGGGAAAGAGGATTATATAGAGGGGGATTGAGGAGGAAAAGGGATGGGGCTCGGCTGGCGTCCAGGTTGGAGTGGGCGCGGGTGCTGTGGGGGCGCGGCTTGCTTGGGAGCCAAGGGAGAGCGGGGGTGGAGTACGTGGTGGGACCGGAGTGGTTGCGAGGCAGCGCGGATTGCGGGCGGAGCTGGCGGTGTGCGAGCGAGAGGAAGCGGGCGGCGTCGCGCGCTGCGTGTCGGGGAAGAAGAACAGGGTGACGTGGGGCCGGTGCGTCAGAGAGACAAGATAGGGGAGCGGGTGCGGGGTGGTGAGTCGGGCCGATGGGTGTTGGGCCGGTGTCGGGTTAGCTGGGTTGGGTCGGGGTTTAGATTAGGTGGGTTAGGGGTTTTGGCCCAAGAAGGGTTTGTTAGTTTAAGTTAGCTTTTAAGTTTATATTTGAATAGGAATTCAAATATGAACTTACACACAATCAAACAATTAGAAACAAGACAAGAGCCAAATCACACAATCAATCATTTCCCTAATTATAACTAGAAGCACAATTTATTTTACTAAGAGTTTATTAGAGGAGAGAGAGAACACACTCCTAGGTTTAAGCAATCAATTCAAACAAAAATTTTTAAATCCACAATTTTCAACACGGAATGTTACATTGCGGTCCTCCTGAATTTCCAGCACCGCAATAATCGGTCATTCCAGAGACCATGTCGCCTTTTCTGCCTTCGGACCAACTGTTGCGGTCCTTCAGACACCAGCACCGCAACTTCCTGACCTGCACCGGTCTGACCGGTCAGGCTAACCGGTCTGACCGGTTTGCCTCGGCCTGTGCCAATTTTGGTTGTCAACATATGCCCCCTGTTTTTTGGTAAAGCTTGCGTACCATAAAACACATCAGTACCAAAATTGTCACCTGAGGGCGATGTTTTAACAGAATTCATCGGCCATTATATTTTCTAAGGGCGATATTCAAATATCGGCCATATGCCACTTTATGCCTCTTGCCAAACACTTGGAAAATACTTCTTCAAGTACCTCCCATTCAACGCTTTAGGCAAACGTCCTCCTTGCAACGTCTCCACCATATAGAAATTCCCGCCATTGATCTTGAATACTCGATATGGACCTTCCCAACTTGGAGACCACTTGCTGAACTTATTATCTCTAGTACCAAGTGGCAATATTGTCTTCCATACTAGATCACCAACTTGAAAAGTCTTCTCTTTAACCTTCTTGTTGTATGCTCTAGCAACTCGGATCTTGTCTTTCTCAATTTTCTTGAGAGCTTGTAAACGCTTATCGGTCACTTCATCAATGTTGTCCATCATCAAGTCATAATATTCACCAACCGAAAGCTTATTTTGTCTAGCAAGTCTATAAGCGTCCAGATTTACCTCAACGGGCAAAACGGCCTCTTGACCATAAACAAGCTCAAAAGGAGTGACTTTGGTAGCACCATGTCTAGATATACGATGAGCCCATAAAGCTTCAGACAAAACTTCATGCCACCTTCGGGGATGTTCCTCTATCTTCTTCTTGATCAACTTTATTAAAGTCTTGTTACTAGACTTGGCCTGACCATTGGCCTGAGCATAGTATGGAGATGAATTGAGCAATTTGATCTTATACATATCGGCAAAAGCTCGCACTTCTTTAGACATAAAAGATGTGCCTTGATCTGTAGTTAAAGTTTGTGGAATGCCGAATCTATGAATAATATGCTCAGTAATAAACTCAATTACCTCCTTATGAGTCATATTCTTGAGAGGAACAGTTTCGGTCCATTTAGTGAAGTAATCCGTAGCAACCAACACGAAGCGATGTCCCTTTGAAGAAGAAGGATGTATTTCTCCAATGAAATCCAATCCCCATCCACGAAAAGGCCATGGTTTAATAATAGGATGAAGTAATGCAGCAGGTACCATCTGAATATTACCAAATTTCTGACATTCCTCACATCCCTTATAGTAACGAAAACAATCGGCCATCATCAGTAGGCCAATAGAATGCAGCTCTCCTAAGCAACCACTTCATCTTAGGAGCCGATTGATGCGTTCCACAAATTCCTTCATGAACTTCACCCATGGCCACTCTAGCTTGATCAGCACCCAAACATTTAAGCAACAAATCATCGGCGGTGCGACGATGCAACTCATCGTCAACCAAAGTATATTTGAAAGCCAAACACCGAATTTTCCTGTCCATTCCAGAACTAGGATTTCTCAAATATCTAATAATGGGCACTCTCCAATCATCCACTTCGGCCTTTTTATTTTGAGGATTTTCAACGGCCGAAATTGGATCAGGAGACGGCGAACCGGTCTAACCGGTTCTGGGATCGGTCTGACCGGTCTCTGTATCGGACGCTAGACCGGTCTGACCGGTCGGGGAATTGGTTTGACCGGTTCGGCTTCGACCTGCTGCAAACATTAGAACTTCACCATTGGCAGTAGCAAACAATGGCCTTTTTCTATGAAAATGTCTTTTCTAAACATTATAGCCGGATGCTTAGCGTTAGCTCTAGGATTTTCACATCTTGGAACATGATATATGGTGAATTCATCAAAACATGGTATAATATCAAGGCATTTGTCAAGATATACATTCAATGAACCTTCCAAGCATTGACACACCTTAGATACTTGCTACACAACCAGTAATGAATCACCAAAAGCTCAACATATTTTACTCCCATGTCATACAAAATTTCTAATCCGAATAAGAGAGATTCATATTCGGCTTGATTATTTGTGCATTCAATTTTCAATCGGCTAAGAGCTTCAAAAACAGCTCCATTAGGAGAAACAAGAACAATTCCTATACCACATCCGTTCTTGCAAACCGATCCATCAAAATGCAATTTCCATGGAGTAAAAGTCACATAATCAATTTCCAAATTATGCTCATCATTAATCCGATGTTCTACAATAAAATCAGCTACAATTTGGCCTTTCATAGATTTCAAAGGTTCACAAGCCAAATCATATTCAATAAGAGCATATGCCCACTTACCGATCCTACCACTCAAAATCGGTCTATGCAACATATACTTGATAACATCGGCTTGACATGCCACAATGCAAGTACTAGATAACAAATAATGCCTCAATTTTATACAAGCATAATATAAAGACAAGCATAATTTCTCAATAGGTTTATACCTTGTTTCAGCATCTAAAAGCCGTCGACTCAAGTAGATAATAATATGCTCCTTGCCATTTGTTTCTTGAGTCAAAACAGCTCCAATAATATTATCTTCGGCTGCAATATAAAGCCTAAATGGCACCCCTTTCTTGAGTCAAAACAGCTCCAATAATATTATCTTCGGCTGCAATATAAAGCCTAAATGGCACCCCATTCATTGGCGCTTTAAGCACAGGCGGCGAAGATAAATATCTCTTAATTTCTTAAAAGGCCTCTTGCTGCTTTGCCCCCCAAGTAAAATCGGCTTCATTCTTTAACCGAAGTATAGGAGTAAAAGCACTAACTTACTCAGATAAGTTAGAAATAAACCTCCTCAAGTAATTAACTTTGCCCAAGAATTTCTGCAAATCATGCTTGCAAGTAGGCGCTTTAATCTTCTCAATAACTCCTATTTTCTTAGGATCTATCTCTATGCCTCTTTCATGAACCATGAAGCCTAAAAATCTTCCAGCCGATACACCAAAAGCACATTTCAATGGGTTCATCTTCAAACCATACCGACGCATTCTTTCAAAAGCAAGACGCAAATCAGCCAAGTGAGAATTTAATCCAGCCGATTTGACAACAATATCATCAATATAGACTTCTAGGATAACACCAAGTAAGTCATGAATAATCAAATTCATTGCCCTTTGATAAGTTGTGCCGGCATTCTTTAAACCAAAAGTCATCACAACCCATTCAAACAAACCAACAAAGCCGAGACATTTAAAGGCCGTTTTGTATACGTCTTCCTCGGCCATAAAGATTTGATTATATCCCGCATTGCCATCAAGAAAGCTAATAACCTTATGTCCAGAAGCATCATTAATCTTTGGGAGTTGCTCTATTAAGATCTCTAAAATCAATGCAAACTCTAATTTTATTAGTACCCTTTTTCTCAACAGGCACAATATTAGAGATCCATTCAGCATAGCGACATGGCCGAATAAACTTAGCTTCAAGCAAACGATTAACCTCTTCTTTTATTCGATCATAAAATAAAGGATTGAATCGTCTATTGCCCTGTTTACATGGCCAAAAACCAGGTTTAATCGGTAACCGATGTTCAACTAACTCACGGCTTAAACCAGGCATCTCATGATACTCCCAAGCAAAACAATCAGAATATTCTTTCAATAACTCGATTAATTCAGCTTTATAATCGGCTTTCAAGTTTTGATTTACAAAAGTTGGCCTTGGTATAGAACCATCACCTATGTCTATCTTTTCTAAAGGATCAGCCGACGTAAATCCTTGTCCTAACTTCTCTACTTCTTCAAAATCATTAATGGCCTCACATGCATCGTTCTTGTCTGACCGATAATGCTCCACCCTTTCCTTCAACCACTTCTCGCTTGCATCCATCTACTCTTCATCATCTGAATCAACCGATTTTTGAACCGGCCTTAGAGCAGCAGACACGAAGCCATCCTTAGTACAAGCAAGGAACTTAAAGTCCGAAATATCAATTCCGGTCAAGCACTTGACATTATCATGAGTTCCCAAGATGGATGTATCGGCCATAGCAACACATGCCGAAGAATCTGCATGAACTACCTCAACTTCGTCACCAACCCATTGGATCAAGCATTGATGCAAGGTAGAAGATACACATTGATTTGCATAAATCCAATCACGCCCCAGGATCACGCTGAAGTTACCTTGCACCTCCGTGACGAAGAAAGCGGTCGCCATCGTCTTGCTCCCAACGGTGAGCTCCAATGATGCGACTCCCTTGGCACTCATCGGCTCTCCTCCTCCAACGCCGCTGATCGTCATGCTTGTCTTGATGAGCTCGCTGTCCAAACCTCTCAATTTCTTGTACAACATGTATGGCATGAGGTTCACAATAGCACCACCATCAACAAGTATCCTAGAAATCGGCCTCCCTTTGATGTGACCCTTCACATAAAGAGCTTTGAGGTGATTGTCCGATTCTAAGGGCCTCTGAAATACAGCATTCTTGGGAGCAAAATCAACTTGAGCCACCCTTTCATCATCTCCGACAAAGCAATAGTCAGCGTTCATGTAGATAACATTGACCTCCATGTCGGCTCTGCTGGGTGAAGGCTCAAAGTCAACAGCTTCATCCTCATTACCCATCTGAATATCTGAGACAACAGCGGGCGGGATCGAAACTCTAGCCGAAGAAGAAAACGCATTGGCTACCGAATCTCCAGGCGAGACCGGTCTGACCGATTCCTCCTGACCGGTCGGACCGGTTCCAGTTGTCAGAGCTGGAACAGAAGCTAACCTGTCTGACCGATCGGGGACACCGGTATGACCGGTCTCGGCCACAACAACCGAGTCCACTGCAGACGGCTCAACCCTTTCAGGTGCTTTAGCCTGACCGTCTTGAGCACCAGAACCATCCTTGAAATTCTGACCAAAACGCGGAATCATCGGCTTGGCCTCATTGAACCACTCCTCCCTCTTCTTAGCCAATTCTTCCTCTCTTTGCTTTTGAGTACGCAGCCGCTGCAATCTCCTCTTCTGAGAATGAGTCAAACCAGGAGGACACCACTTTGGCTGCGTGTACTGAGGTAATGGTGCCTTTTTTACGGCCGATGCGCCAATAACATTGGGTCCATCAACCATTGTCGTATCAACTGTCATAGAGCCAATTCGAATCACACTCTTCATAACTGCTTTGGAATAACAGGTATAGGCTCTTCCTTCCTCTGAATAGGGTGATATTCCTGTTTGGCCAGCTCCTTGCCCGGCCTTCTCTGGAAACCGGTCTGACCGGTTGGAGGCACCAGTCTGACCGGTCGGTGCAGCTGAGGTATAGCCACACCGGTCTGACCAGTCGGGGGTACCGGTCTGACCGATCTGTGCTGCTGAGGCACAAACGTCGGCCTTTGTTGGAAATTTGCTGGCCTAGGCTGTGGAATAGGCATTCTGGTATGTGCAGGAGCCCCAGGCCGTGGTTGATTTGGTGCAGGACAGTAAGGCACGTACATTATACCATCTCTCCAAATAGGTTGTGAAGAGGGAGGTTGATACGCCTTCCATGGCCTAGAAGGACCGGCACCGTTGAATGAGCTTGGGCCTTGACCCCACTGTCTTTTTGGTGCCTCCTTCACACCAGAATCTCTTGGCGGTGACCTTGGTCTCTTTTTTAGTGGCCGATCTTGTTGAACGGCCACGTTTTGCATATGCTTCGCCATGACTTGATCAAAGGTCGTCTTTGGCTTGAAAGTCTTCCCCTGATCTTTATTCTGGTTGGTCTTCCAAGTGCCAACTTCGGGACGCTTGGGTACAAACGTTCGGACCGGCCTCTGGGCTGGACCGGTCTGACCGGTCAAGGCAACCGGTCTGACAGATTTGTCCTGGGCAGCAGGAGCAACCGGCCTTTGATCCCGTACTTGAGAGCTTGATTGCCCCCACTTCCAGAATTCCTCACTATAATAGTCAAGGTTTTCTTTCCATTAGGAGCTTGCTTCACTCTCTCCCAAGCACTTTGTCATGTTCCGTCATCGTCCTTGGTTCTCCAACCACAACATTCTTGCCTCCTGTTATATCGGCATTGTCTGGCCGAACCAACATCTTGGCATTCTGAAGATCCATAGTATTGACCACCATGTTGTTGACTGGAAACGGGCGCTTATCAATTTGCATCTCATTTAAACTCAATCGTCCATCATTTATAGCCGATTGAATCTGTCGACGAAAGAAATTGCAATCATTAGTCGCATGAGAAAAAGAATTATGATATTTGCAATAAGCACGCCGCTTTAACTCCTCAAATGATGGAATAGTAAAAGAGCATTTGATATACCCATTCTTATGTAATTCATCAAAAATCTTATCACATTTGGATACATCAAAAGTAAACTTCATCTCTTCCTGCCGATTCCTATGAGTCGGCTTTAGAGACATGCAAGTAAAGGCTTTATTAGATGCTGGCCATACAAATTCAGCGGCCAACACATCATGAGATTCATCATCGGAACTAGTAGAATCACATTCTAGATTATGCGCATTAGCTCGATGAGTTCTATGGTTTTCCTTGGAATCTTTGCTTCGGCTTTCAGCAGCCAAAGCTCTTTGATACACTTGGTTTACACTAAAGAATTCAAAGCCCTCTAGTTTCTCCTCGATGTGAGACCGTAAACCATTCAAAACCAAATCAGCAAAATCCTTTTCGGCAATATTAACACCAAAGCAACGGTTTTTAGTATCACAGAAACGTTTAATATAATCATTGACAGATTCATCATGTGATTCTCTAACCGATGTAAGATGTGATAATTTGAGCTCATTGTTGCCAGAAAAGAAGTGATCATGAAATTTTTGCTCTAACTGTTCCCATGAAGTAATAGAATTAGCAGGCAATGATGCAAACCATAAGAAAGCAGTACCAGTTAGAGACAAAGAAAACAAACGCACTTTTAAAGCCTCACTAGAGCTAGAATCGCCTATTTGTGCCATATATTGACTTATGTGTTCAAGAGTGCTTTTGCTGTCCTCCCCATTAAACTTGACAAAGTCAGGAAGTCTAAAACCAGTGGGGAAAGGAACCAAATCAAATCTAGAAACATAAGGCTTTTGGTATAACCTAGCCTTATCCCTGACATCTACTCCCAAATTCTCCTTAAGAGCTAAAGCCAAATCAAGTTTGTATTTAAAAAATATTTTATCTAAATACTCCAGTGAATTATCTTGCGAATTTGGCTGTTGAGTATTTTGAACGGGAGTAAAAAATAAATTCCCCGAATCTGTCCCCGCAGGACCGGTCGGACCGGTTCCAGTAACTGGTCTAACCGGTTGATGTGGGACGATCTGGTTGGCCATGTCCGACCCTCCAGGACTGGTCTGACCGATCCTACTGACCGGTCTGACCGGTTGGTGCAGGCCAGATTGGTAGCCGACAACAGTCCCTGCATCTATTGGCTGAACCTCCCGAAAAGCTCGTAAGGTACTGGGCCTTGTGAAAATAAATTTTGTACTTGTGGAGGTACAGAATATCCGTAGTTTGGATTTTGTGGGGTAAAATTCGCAAATTCATTGTTAATTTGGCCAAGATTAACTGAATTAGGGAAAGTTACGAACGGCGGAGGCGCAACAGGCTGAGTAGGCATTGGGTTGGATGGTGTAACTAATTGGCCTTCAAAATAATTCAACGGCATACCGAACGTAGGTTGTTCTATGGGTTTTGCTGCCGGTGTTTTAATCTCAGGCACAAAAGGCAGTTTAGGAATCAAAAGATTAGTATCGATGGCAGGTTGTTCAGCCATGGGCTGTTTGCCTTCCGATTCTAATTTTTTGTTCATCATCCAATTAACCAACTTGACATTATTCTCAGCCATCTTATCCTCCATGTACTTAAGAAAAACTTCGTGAGAGTTTTCATCAGGTTGTACCTTAGGAGGTGCCACCGAAGATGTAGCAATTGATCTACATTCTTGATCTTGGAGACCACGCCCTTGCGGTCCTTCTTGAAGTGCGAGAGGTAGTAGAGGCGGTCTTCTTCTGCTTTCTTCTTCATGTACTCCTCGAGCCCTTGACAATCCTCAGCAGAAAGTTCATCGTCCTTGACGACGATGATGTTCTCAAGATCAAACTCGGTGTTGGAACCCATCTAGATGAGTTAGATAGATCGGCTACAAAACCAGATCTCTAAGTCCCCAGCGGAGTCGCCAAAAGTATGTTGACGCAGAATTAGGTCAACACACGAGAGCGCTAGTTCGCGCAGCAGATAACGATCTGCTCGCAGCTCCTTTGCGCAGACCGGTCAGACTGGTCAGGGCAACCGGTCAGACCGGTTCCTGCAGGGGAGACGGGAGCGAACCCTAAGAACGCTTCCTGAAAGGATCTGTCAGGGAGAACGTGCTCAGGGGTGCCCTAGGGTCGGCAGGCCACCTAGGACGCCTTCAAACATCGCGGAGACGCAGGAAGAACAGCAAGTAAGGTTGGAAAAGCTAGGGTTTGAAGATGCGAAAAAATAAATAAAGTAGATATGTTTGATTCGATTGGATGTGTCTCAATCGGCCGAATCCTCTTATATTTATAGGGAGGGTAGGTCTTGCCCCGCAAGGAAACCAAGTTACAACTCGTTACAACCTCGGAATCCTAAATTAAGAGTCCTAGTCGGATTACAAAAGGGTAACCGGTCTGACCGGTCCCCCACACCGGTCAGACCGGTCTGGGCGCAGATGCTCCAATCCTCTTCTTGCTCCTCACACCGACTGTTGTGGTCGTCCTTCATCTTAAGCACCGCAACATCCGGTCATTCCAGAGACCATGTCATCCTTTGCTTCTTGCACTGACTTTTGCGGTCCTCCTGAATTTCCAGCACCGCAATAATCGGTC
>CM014277.1:9437584-9455238 GCA_004135705.1 Alloteropsis semialata
TTGATATCTTGTTTCAAGACACAGCTGATCCATTACTTTACATATTGGCCTTGTTTTATGCTTTACTTTATTATTCAAAGGCTGGTCTGTTATATCAATCAAGGTCCGATCCTGATTGGTCCGATTCTGAGGTCCGATTTCGTGTCTGATTGAGGTCCGATTACTTGGTCCGATTGACGTCATCAATGAAGTCCGATTTTGAGGTCCGATTGGTATCGGCCGATACGTGTCTGATTGGGTCTTGGCTAAAATTCGACGTTACTCCATCGTCTGAAATAGAGCCGGCACAATCAAAGAGCAATTTAACTGTTTTATTCCCTTGTCAATTTCAGGTCAAATTGACTGGCACGCTGCGAACCTGAACTGGAGTGTGGGCTGGCACTGGAGTGAAGCAGATCTCCCTGGTCTTCGTGTGCTGCACGCGGAGGATACAAACGCCGATTTTCCGCGTCAATGGAATCGTACTATATTAGAAATGATTATTAGAAAATATTTAGAAATATGAATCTAGAATTTACATTAATAGTATCAAATTTCAGGATTCAACTACTCCTTTTTATGTAATTATAAGATTTTTAGTTATTGTCACTTTAGATATAATTATTAGTTAAAGATATAATTATTAGTTATAGTTTAGAAATGATCAAATTTGATAGAATTTGATAGATTCTGATAGAATTTGATAGATTCTGATAGAATTTGATAGATTCTGATAGAATTTGATAGATTTTGATAGAATTTGGTCAAATTTGATAGAATTCGATAGAATTTGATACAATTTGGTCGAATTTGATAGAATTCGATAGAATTTGATAGAATTTGATAGAATCGAATTTGATAGAATTTGAAAGAATTTGATCAAATTTGATCAAATTTGGTAGAATTTGATAGAATTTGATCGAATTTGATATAACTATTATTTCATGTATATTTGATAGACGGAAAACGAAATGGACATGACAGAAGACGAAATGAACATGATTATGATGGAAGAAATCGCAAAAGGCAGTGCACGTGCCACAAACCTTCTCGACGTCGACGAGGAGGCAGGTGGTGACGATGGCAGCCAATACCTGAATATGTCAGGTGATGGCATGGAAGAACCTGCCGCTGGAAGTGTTCGGGCCGAGGAGGTATATATGTATACATATTGTCAATATCGAATATATATATATGTTCAAGCATGAAATCTTGATACATTTCTTTCTCGTACGTGTAGCCCTCAGGCTCACAGCCTTCTGGGTCCTCATCATCGAAGAGGACGAAATGTGGCCCGACCAAAAAGTTAGAGGGCAGACTTGTAATCACTGATGTGGCAGAAGATGGTCGGCCAGTTGCGCCAGAGAAAGCTGCTATAAAGATGGCCAATCAGTGTGGTGTTCTAGTGAGAGACCACGTGCCCATCAGCCTACAGAGGTGGAAACCCAGCGATGATGCTTCATACGTGCCGCAATCAGAGAAAGAAATGCTATGGGCCAGTCTGCAAGAACATTTCGCAGTGCCTCAAGGTTCAGAGGCAAGAGTCAAAAATTGGGCTCTAAAGACGATGTGTACTGCATTTCAAACATGGAAGAAAAACATGTACAAGAAATATGCCGAGAAGAACCTGACACCCAACTTTGATGATTACCCAAACCTGATGGGTCATTGGGATTCCTTCGTGCAGTACAGGCGGTCGGAGTTAGGTGAAAAGAACTCGCGACAAAATAGGATCAATGCCGCGAAGAAACGGTACTTCCACTCTCTTGGACCAACTGGCTATAAGAAGAAAATTCTATCTGGGACAAAATGGAAGAAGATTTGATTGACAGGGGAATCACGCCGGCGACAACGAATTGGCCCGAGCGATCAAGGCATTGGTACTACGCTCATGGTGGCACTCTAGATCTTACTGATGGGTCGCTTATATACAACGATGAGTTAAAAGAGGCGGCCGCTGCTATCCTTAAGGTGCTTAAAGAGAAAGCTTATGGGACATTCGTTCCCGACAGAGAAAACGACGAGCTAACAAAGGCTCTGGGGAACCCTGAACATCCCGGACGAGCTAGAGGTGTCGGCGTCGTCCCGTGGAAGGTTGCATTCCCTGCGGACAGAGACACATACAGGAGTCGAAGCCGCTCTAAGGCCGCACAAGAGAGAAGAGTAGAGAACTTGGAAAGAGAGCTTCGGGAGACAAAGGCCGGCATCGCAGATGAAGTGTCTAGACAGATACAGACATTGCTGAGCCAAGGGTAGTCGGTGCCGGGAGTAGTACTTGTACCAGCTGTTGGATCAGGTGATGGTGTTAGCCCGCCCTCCCAACGTCGCAGCAGTGTTGCTTCCACGGAGCTGCCAACGGCCGATGCAGGGGACGAGAGTGCTCGCTATCCAGTGGACGAAATCACTCTGCGTACACCATGTGAGCTTCATATACCAAGCCAGAACTTATCCACTAAGGTGGCTTATGGTATGGCTTATCCGGTGGAGCAAGGGCAGACCATTCATGGGGCACAGATTTCAAGTGGCTACTGCAAGGTGGGGGTCGAGCAGATTTGTGAAGGATATGATGACTTGGAGCTCGACATCCCAGGTGGCGACGGAGAAAAGACGTTAGCGGATGCTGCCCACGGCAGTATCATTCTATGGAAGAAGCATTACGTCAAATTTGGCAGTCAAGGGCCGTCATCTACTCCACCCAGGGATCCCCCGCAGCCACCGTCACCTTCAAGAAGGGACGAGGATGACCCAGAGCTTCCACCTCCAGGTTAGGATGATGCCGGCTCACACATGTCTCCTCCTCCACCAGCACGGCATCCCCCAAAGCGCCAAGCTCCGCCCCCACGGCGGACTACTCGCCAGAAGCGCCAAATGGTGGAGAAAGAGCCTACGATCGAAGAAGAAAAGTTGGCCGCCATAAGGAAGAAGTTACCTTACGACCAAACTGACGAGGAAACTGCTTTGGTGGTCGTAGCCCAGGTCAAAGAGCATTTCAAACCAGATGAGCCAGAGAAGCTGGTACCCATAGATCCGACAGCGAAGACCTTTTTCAAAACAATGAGCGCGGCGAATCAGAAGAGATTCATGCCCTCTGACTACGACCGCCAGCTTGCAAAGTCTTATGAAAAGCAGAATCAAGCCAGCAGTGGATCCTCGGGGAAGAAGGCGGCCACTCCTAAGAAGAAACAACTCGGTCAGAGCTCTGCTAGGAGGACACAAGGGCAACAGGATTATGACGACGAAGAACTTGCGAAGTTGTGCGCGCAAACGGGTCTCTCACTGAAACAACTATTAGAGCTAGGGCGAAATTCCTAAGGCAACATCAGTGAAAATTTGGGAATTTCAATATGGCGAACCAATGGTGCCCAAATTTTCTGTGAAGTACCTAACCACTCAAGCATTCCGATTTCATGAGTGGTACATGAAGGTGTCCAAAAAGGGTAGACTGATGCTCAATGTTTTGATACAAGACCGTGATTACTTCCGTGGGCACAGTCTCTTAATTTTGGATTTCAAGGATGTGTATATGTTGTACCATCAAGATGCCATAGACCTCTCAATCATGAGCTGCTGGGTTGTGTAAGTTTGTTTCACTGATCTATTCTCGCAATACTTGCTTCCTTAATTAGAATTTGCAACAATAACAATAATCTATTCTTGCCATGTAGGATGGAGATCCATACCTGCCGCCAAAAATCGTATCATGATGTCGGCTTCATGGATCCATGCATGGTAAATGGCGTAGTTGTAGCCAATAAGCCACTAGACACGGTGGACAACATATACATGTACCTGGAGAGACAAAGAAGCAAGACTTACATTCTTTTGCTATACAATTTCAAGTGAGTACTTCTCTCTATGTATGTATAACTTTAAGACTTTGTTCTCAATACTTGTGCATGTATATATATATATATATATATATATATATATATATATATATATATATACATATATATATATACATATATATATATATACATATCTATATATACATATATATACATATATATATATACATATATATACATATATATACATATATATATATATATATCTACAGCTTCCATTGGATACTGCTTGTGATAATCATAAACACCGGTCAAATTATTGTCATGGACTCAATGCGGAAACCAAAAAGAGGATTACCAAGCAGTTTTAGACTTGATTGACATGGCATGGACACGTTTCCGTGTGAAACAAAAAGGAAATTTCAAACAAAAATTGGATGTGAAGACGGACTTTCCGGTACGTGGCTGGTGTATCCGCATATCTCGTAAAATCACACTAATATATAGTTGTTACGTCTAACTTTATTCTTCTCCACTTTCAGTGTGCCAGACAGGAAGAAGGGACAAATCTATGCGGATACTACGTCTGCCAGTGGATCCATACCTTTATTTCTCCCAAAAAAGCGACTCACGAAGAACTCATGGTATGAATTAAACAATTCATACTTGCATATGACTTGTTCTGTAATGTGTATGATCTAGTGTTATCCAATGGATAATGAGATTATTAGCGTATATAGAAATTAGATTATTAGTGTATATGGAAATTAGATTATTAGTGTATATGGAAATTAGATTATTAGTATGGAAATATTAGTGTATATGGAAATTAGATTATTAGTGTATATGAAAATTAGATTATTAGTGTATATTGAAATAAGATTATTAGTGTATATAGAAATTAGATTATTAGTGTATATGGAAATTAGATTATTAGTGTATATGGAAATAAGATTATTAGTGTATATGGAAATTAGATTATTAGTGTATATGGAAATTAGATTATTAGTGTATATGGAAATTAGATTATTAGTGTATATGAAAATATGATTATTAGTGTATATGGAAATATGATTATTAGTGTATATTTATTATGAATATATTTATTATACTTTGTTATTTCATGTATACTTTGTTAATTCATGTAAACTTTGTTATTTCATGTAAACTTTGTTACTTGTTTAGAAATGATTATTAGTTATTGATTATTGTTTAGAAATGATTATTAGTTATTGTTTAGAAATGATTATTAGTTATTGTTTAGAAATGATTACATGCAAAATTTATTTATTATATGAATGAATGTTGTCATTTGTGATTAATGCAGAGGATGTTTTACCATCAAGAGCTCCCAATGACACAAAAAGCAAAAGCTATTGCGGACCAACTATTTGGATTCATTATGGACCAAGTTATAAATCCACAGGGAGAGTACCACCATGACGGACGCGCTATCGCTCAATTGGACTCCCTTTCCGCTCCTTCTTCCAGTTCTGCTCGTTAATTGTAAATAACTGTTAAATGCTCTAACTTTTGTATTGGCTGATCTCAAATGTTTATATATGAATGTTCGAGAAAAATGCAATCAAAGTCGGGTCAAAATCAATTGACAATTGCGACGACTTTAATCTTATTGCGTGAAAGATACGAATTTTGGACAGATACGAATTTTGGAACAAAATGATATTTTATTCCAAAATTGGGGGGCATGTGTTGACACCAGATTTTCGCACCTGACATGTTGAGTCAGATGGTGACATGGTAAAGATGAGGCTGTGCGGTGGACCCATTGACTGATCAAAGCCGAAGGTGACAGGGAAGGAAGCCAATGCTAAGGAGGAATCCGATCAAGCAGGAGTCCGATTAGATGACGAGTTCGAAAGGGGAGACACGTCGGCTATGGAAGGAGCGTATCAAATTCGGGGACTATTTCCTTTTCAGAAGGTGTTTGAGAGTCCCGTTGTATCTTAAGTTTAGTTTACCTTATTTAGTTAGTCTGGTCCGATCAGGACTCTCCATGACCAGGGTATAAATATGAACCCTCGTCCATTGTAAAGAATAATTCTCACAATTCAATACAACCCGGCTTTACGCCAAAACCCTAGTAGTAGTTTCCGACGAAGCTCATTGGTGGACGGGCTGCATCAGTTCTGATCTCCGGCTTACCAGTAAGTTAGTCAATTTATCGAACTAATATAGGCTTTGAATTGAGGCGCATCGCCCTTTCTCGTTTATATTGTTCAACCGATTTATCTCTGGATAATCAAGATTGATATAGATTCCCTACGTCGGAGCTAGATCAATACTGATTATTCAACAGATTATCGTTATCGGACTATACTTTAAGCCTAGATTCCCTACGTCGGAGCTAGGTATCAAGGTTAGTCTAGATTCCCTATGTCGGAGCTAGAGTAATCTTGGTTACTAAAGATAGTCTTTGCGGTTTGTTGGAGTTGCTAGATTGGTTTAGATCTACGCCATGTGAATCAATTCTACTTCTTCGACGGCTTTGAGCATATGTCTTGGTCCGATTTAAGCAATATTTATCTTACAGCATCGTTCTATGTCCGATCTTGCTTTGTGGTTTAATCTGGTTGTTCTTTGAGCATTGCATTGATGTAGATTCCCTACGTCGGAGCTGGATCTGTGTAATGCGCTTAGATTAATCTTTAACTGTCATGCTTGGTCTAGATTCCCTACGTCGGAGCTAGGTTCATCTTGATTAGTTAAAGGAAGCTTTGGTTATGCCTTATTGCTATTTGAATGTTAAGTGTGGTGTAGATTCCCTACGTCGGAGCTGGATCTTGCTTAATTGTTCAGTAGCATATCTTAGAATCAGAACGTATCTGTTAATGTTTTATCTGCTTATGTTGCTTAATCTGATCAACATTTGTGCGAGCATCTTGTTTAATTAGCAGGTTGGTGAATCAAGCCTGAGTATCTAGCTATCTGATCTGATCATAGCTGGAGAAATCTAGATTCCCTACGTCGGAGCTAGATTTCTCTGAAAAGGCTATAGTCCAATCGGCTGGTTAGATAGTCCGACAAGATGAGTCAAACTGGCAATTAGACAAGATGGACAATGTATCGGCTTACACTGTGATCATTTAATATCTTGTTTCAAGACACAGCCGATCCATTATTTTACATATTGACCTTGTTTTATGCTTTATTTTATTATGCAAAGGCTGGTCTGTTATATTAATCAAGGTCCGATCCTGATTGGTCCGATCCTGAGGTCCGATTTGATGTCTGATTGAAGTCCGATCACTTGGTCCGATTGACGTCATCACTGAGGTCCGATTCTGAGGTCCGATCGGTATCGGCCGATGCGTGTCTGATTGGGTCTTGGCTACAATTCGACGTTAATCCATCGTCTGAAATAGAGCCGGCACAATCATAGAGCAATTTAACTGTTTTATCCCCTTGTCAATTTCAGGTCAAATTGACTGGCACGCCACGAACCTGAACTGGAGTGTAGACTGGCACTGGAGCGAAGCAAACTCTCCCCGGTCATCGTGTGCTGCACGCGGGAGATACGATCGCCAATTTTCCGCGTCAACACATTTTTGGCACGCCCGGTGGGACACGAGAAACAAATCCAAGATGTCGTCGTCTGATGCTGAACAAGAAGCTGCAGCAAGATTGGCTGCCGAGAAAGAAGCTGCTGAGAAGGCGAAGAACGACAAGAATAAGGCGACTGAGGTGACCATGCCAATTACAAAGGCCGATCTGTCCAAGGCTCAGTTGGATTCAGTTCAGGCCCATATTGATGCATTTGAGAAGCTATGCCTTGGTCAGTTTGGGCGTAATCGTTCAGGTCCTATACTCAAAGGTCCTCTCCCGGATCCAGAGTTGATCAAGAAGGCAACTGAAGCTCGGGAGCATCAGGCTACTATGTCAGAGATGATTCACCAGGCTGTTCATCATGCAATGATCAACCAATCAAGTACTCTGGTGAATTCTTTGGACAATCTCATCAAGAAGGCGGTGGACGATGCTGTTTGTTTGAAGGGGCCAGTATTTATAGCAGATTCTGCAGGAGCATCAGGATCAGGAAGAGGCAAAGAAACTGCGGATAATACAATAGCCGTTACTCCACAGATGCCAATTGCTCCACCACCTCCTGTTGAATTGGCCAGCGGTTTCCTGTTGATGGCCGATGGAACTATTGTCGGCCCGCATGGTGAAAAGTATGCCAGGACTCTGAGCGAACAAGAGAAACAACCTGCTGCTGCAAGGCTACGTACAGAGGTTCCTTCACATCAGCGTATGGTTGGAGATTACAATAACTATGTAATGGACATAGCTGATGGGACGCCACATGGAAATCAACAGTCCGATTGGTCACAAAAGATAGCTGAGGTGATCCAGAATCAATTCGGCTTGAAGCCTAAAGATGAAGCGAGGTTGTATCGGCACCCGTACCCATCTTACTTTGATGCAGTGCCACTTCCTCCACGTTACAGAGTGCCGGATTTTTCCAAATTCTCCGGGCAAGATGACATGACCACCATCGAGCATGTGAGCCGATTCTTGGCTCAGTGTGGTGAGGCTGCTTCTGAGGAGGGACTCAGGCTCAGATTTTTCCCTCTGTCGCTATCAGGGCCGGCATTTACTTGGTTTACGTCGTTGCCAGCAGGATCAGTCACAGGATGGTCCGACATGGAGAAGCAGTTCCATAAATATTTCTTTTCTGGTCTCAATGAGATGAAGATCTCCGATTTGATTGCCATCAAGCAAAGAAATGATGAGACCGTCAAGGAGTACATTCAACGATTCCGTGACACTAGGAATCGGTGTTACAGTCTGAAGCTGTCCGATATGCAGTTGGCCGAGCTTGCATTCCAAGGTTTGCTCGCGCCGATTAAAGACAAGTTTTCTGCTCAGGAGTTTGAGACATTGGGACAATTGGTTCAGAAAGTGTCAGCTCATGAGGTCCGATATCAGGAGATGAAGCGCATGAAGTTTTCTAAACAAGTATCTTATCTCTGATACTGAAGAAGAAGCTGATGTTAACATAGCTGAATGGACTAAATCCAAGAAGCCAGTGTCGCTCCCGTGGATCAAACAGAATCCTGAAAAGTTTGGATTCGATATAACAAAGGCCGATAAGATCTTTGATTTGTTACTCAGTGAGAAGCTTATCCAGCTTTCTCCAAATCACTCGATTCCATCGGCCGATGAGTTGAAGAAACGCAAGTACTGCAAATGGCACAACTCGACATCTCACGAGACTAATGAATGCAAAGTGTTCAGAAGGGAGATCCAATTGGCTATTGAGTCAGGCAAAATCAAGTTTGAAGATAGCAAGAAAGCCATGAAGATCGATGGTCATCCCTTTCCCAATAACTTTGCTGATTTCTCCTTTTCTGTTAATATGGTTGATGCTAGTGAAAAGGGGAAAGTCAAGGTGCTTACATCGGACCACGCCAAGAATTCTGGTGCCGTTGATCCTGTGGTTCAAGTTACTGTTGAAGAGCTACGCAGGAATCATCAGGCGTTTGGGCGTGAATCTAATGCTCCTGGTGGATATCGGCCACGTGTGACTTCCCAAATGCTGATCAACAAATACAAGAGGCAGCAGGCAGCAGTCCGAGCGTGGAGGGAACGCGAGGAACGACGACGTCAGAAGCATGAATATCAAGCAAGGCGCCATGATGAAGAGTTTGATGATCGGCGCCGACATGATTACAGGTCCGACGGCCGACGCCGATATGATGAGTGGTCCGATGACCGACGCTGGTATGATGACAGGTCCGATGATCGGCGCCGGTATGATGAAAGAGTCGATGATCGCCATCACTACGGTTATAGGTCCGATTGGTATACAGATGGACGTCAAGCTTATGACCGGTACGATCAAGATGATGATCATTGGGGGTGTCCTTTCTTCGTGTACTGCTGGAACGAGAAGCTTAGGCTACCATCAAAAGCAGATTGTCCTGAGTGCAGCTTCCAGTATGAAGAATACAGAGCTTCCAAGAGGGGCCGACGATCAGTTCATGAACGGATCGGTGTCAGGATTGATGATCGTCATCAAAGAGATGAAGGCCGGGTTAACACTCATGGCCACAAAAATAATGAAGGCCGGGCTGATGCTCATGGCCCTGAAAAGACGGAAGAGAAAGCTCCAGTTCACAATCGGACTGAAGAACCTCCAATGAGGCCTGGACAGTGGTGCCCGTCGGGGATTTCTAAGTCTAAGAAGAGACGTGTTCAGAGATTGCGCTATAATGAGCAGATTCAGGAGCAAGAATTAGCAAAAGAAAAGAAGTGGCGCGTCAAGATGGCCAATGATGATGAAGCAAGTACATCGGCCGCAATAAATATGGTTTTGATGCTGCCGTCCGATTTCGCTGCTCCTGATGAACAAGACGACCATGAGGTCGATTATGAACTGGAAGAAGCTGCTGCATGCTTAGTTCTGGATTCAGAGAAGGCAGTCTTTGAGAAGCCAAATGCAAATGGGTATCGGCACTTGAAGCCTCTGTACATCAAGGGATACGTTGATGGAAAGCCGATGACCAAGATGTTGGTTGATGGGGGAGCTGCTGTCAATCTCATGCCCTATTCTACATTCCGCAAGCTGGGGAAAGGGATTGATGATCTGATCAAGACAAATATGACGCTCAAGGACTTTGGTGGGAACGTTTCAGAGCCTCGGGGGGCAATTCATGTGGAATTGACCATCGGCAGCAAGACATTGCCGACTACCTTTTTTGTCATTGATGGCCAAGGTTCCTACAGCATGCTCCTCGGACGTGATTGGATTCACGCCAACTGTTGCATCCCATCCACTATGCACCAATGCTTGATCCAATGGCAAGGCAACAAAGTGGAGATTGTCCCAGCTGATGATTCGGTTAGCATTGCTACGGCCGAGTCGATAATTTGGGAGTTTGAAGGAGTTGAATGCCTGTCAGGAAAGGTGTGGGATGGTGATTTCCTCAAGGTGTCCGATCAAGGACTAAAGCTGATCCAAGCAGTCGGCTCTGAAACATTGTTTTAAATGGATGATTATATAGAAGATCTTGAAGACCGAAGTGAGTTCGGTAAATTAGGATTTGGATTTACGTCGGCCGATGAATTAGAAGAAATAGATATAGGATCTGGTGATAGACCAAGGCCGACGTATATCAGTGCTAAGTTGGATCCCGAGTATAAACAGGAGTTAATAAAACTTTTGAAAGAGTATTCTGATTGTTTTGCTTGGGAATATTATGAAATGCCAGGATTAAGCCGTGATATTGTTGAACATCGGCTACCTATCAAACCAGGATATCGACCACACAAGCAGTACCCGAGGAGGTTCAAGACTGAGATGCATGAACCAATTAAGGCCGAGATAACGAAACTATTTGAAGCTAAGTTTATCAGGCCATGTCGATATGCTGAGTGGGTATCAAATATAGTTCCTGTTTATAAGAAGAATGGAAAGCTACGTGTTTGCATTGATTACAGGAACTTGAACAAGGCAACCCCGAAGGATGAGTATCCGATGCCGGTGGCTGATATGCTTGTTGATGCAGCATCAGGCCATAAAGTAATGAGTTTCCTGGATGGTAATGCTGGTTATAATCAGATTTTCATGGCAGAAGAAGATATTCCCAAGACTGCATTCCAATGTCCAGGTGCTATCGGTTTATATGAGTGGGTTGTTATGACTTTCGGTTTGAAAAATGCCGGTGCTACTTATCAACGTGCTATGAATTATATTTTTCATAGGTTGATCGGCAGGATAGTTGAAATTTACATTGATGATGTGGTGGTAAAGTCAAGAGGTTATCGAGATCATTTGGCCGATTTGAAGGAAACGTTGGAGTGTACAAGACAACATGGATTGAAGATGAATCCACTCAAGTGTGCTTTTGGTGTATCGGCTGGCCAATTTCTCGGTTTCTTGGTACACGAGAGAGGAATTGAGGTGAATGATCGGAACCGTAAGGCGATTGATGACATTGAACCTCCAACGAACAAGAAGGAATTGCAGAGTTTGATTGGAAAGATTAATTTTCTGAGGAGGTTTATATCAAATTTGTCGGTCCGATTGGAGGCATTTACTCCTTTGCTGAAATTGAAAAATGAAGAAGAATTGGTTTGGGAGCCTAAGCATCAAAAGGCATTGGATGAGATCAAGCAATATTTAGCATATCCGCCAGTTCTTATTCCACCACAGAAGGGTAAGCCGTACAGACTTTATTTATCGGCTTTTGATCATGCAATCGGCTCTGTCTTAATTCAAGAGGTTGATGGGAAAGAAAGAGTTATATTCTATTTAAGCCGAAGATTACTAGATCCTGAGACTCGGTATTCATATGTGGAGAAGCTTTGCCTTTGTTTATATTTTTCTTGCACAAAATTAAGGCATTATTTGCTATCGGCCGAGTGTACTGTGATCTGTAGAGAAGATGTGATCAAGTATATGTTATCAATGCCAATCATGAAAGGAAGAATTGGCAAATGGGTTTTTGCTTTGACAGAATTTGATCTCAGATATGAATCGGCCAAAGCGGTAAAAGGGCAAGTAATGGCTGATTTGGTTGCTGATCATTGTGGAACTAACATTAATGATGTTGAGCAAAACATTGTAAAGCTTGGTCCGATGGAAAAGGCCAATGTGGTTGACGCGGTTCCTTGGACTATATTCTTCGATGGTTCTTCATGTAATGAAGGTTGCGGAATCGGTCTGGTTATTATTTCGCCTCGGGGGGCAAAATTTGAATTTGCTTTTCCGATTGAGAAGTGCACAAATAATCAGGCAGAATATGAGGCACTGATGAGAGGTCTCCAGATTCTTAAAGATATCGGAGCTCAGTTTGTTGAGGTATTTGGAGATTCTTTATTGATTATCAATCAGTTACTCGGCAAATATGATTGCAAGATGGATGCTTTGTTATCTTATTTTGAAAGATGCCGAGATTTGATTAGCCAGTTCGCATTGGTGACCCTTGAGCATGTTCCAAGACATCATAATGAAGAAGCAAATCGGCTGGCGCAAAAAGCGTCTGGCTATCGGCCTACGTCTGATGTAATGGTACAGGAGATACCAGAAGGAGATTGGAGGAAAGAAATTGTTGAATATTTGAAGGATCCTACTGTCAAGACTTCTAGAAAAGTACGCTATAAGTCGATCAGACATGTCTTGATTGAGGGAGTGCTTTATTTTCGCTCGGTTGATGGAGTCCTGTTGAGATGTATCGGACCTGAAGAAGCCAAAGTTTTGATGGGAGAAATTCATGAGGGTGTCTGCGGGGCTCATCAATCGGCGTTCAAGATGAAGTGGATGATAAGAAAGAATGGGTATTATTGGCCGACGATTCTAGAAGATTGTTTTGAATATTATAAAGGATGCCAAGAGTGTCAAAGATATGGAAACATTCAAAGGGCTCCAGCATCGGCCATGAACCCTGTTATCAAGCCATGGCCGTTTAGAGGGTGGGGAATTGACTTGATCGGCCAAATTTTTCCACATTCAAGTAAGGGGCACAAATTCATATTAGCAGCAACAGATTATTTCACCAAGTGGGTTGAAGCTATTCCTTTGAGGGAGGTGAAGACGCAAAATGTTATTGAATTCGTTAGAGAACACATTATTTACCGATTTGGGATTCCACAAACGATCACAACAGATCAAGGTACGATGTTTACATCGGACGAGTTCAAAAATTTTGCTGCTGACATGGGTATCAAGCTTCTTAATTCATCGCCATATTATGCACAAGCCAATGGTCAAGCTGAAGCCTCCAATAAAAGTTTGATCAAGTTGATTGATAGAAAGATTGAGGAGTATCCAAGAAAATGGCATATTGTGCTTCCTGAAGCTCTATGGGCCTATCGAATGGCTTGTCATGGATCGATCAAGGTTTCTCCGTATGAATTGGTTTATGGACATGAAGCCGTTCTTCCATGGGAAATTCGTACTGGATCAAGACGTATCGAGCTTCAGGATAAATTGAAGGCCGGCGAATACATGGAGCTCATGAATAGTGAGTCCAATGACTTGGCTGTTCGTCGGCTGCGCGCTCTTGAAAATATTGAGGCTAATAAACTCAGGGTGGCGAGGCATTATGATAAGAAAGTGAAAGGGAAAGAATTCAAGGAGGGCGATCTTGTCTGGAAGGTTATTCTGCCAATTGGTTCTAAAGATCCCAAGTACGGCAAGTGGTCACCGAACTGGGAAGGACCTTATCAAGTCGTCCGATGCGTTCCTGGAAATGCTTATATTCTACGAACGCTGGAAGGAGAGATGTTTCCTAAAGCATTAAACGGGAAATATTTAAAGAAGTACTACCCTAGCATTTGGGTAAATTCATAAGAGCCGATGCTATGCGTCAGGCTTGAAAGCCGATGGAAAATCGCCTCAAGAACAAAAAATAATAAGAGCCGATGTGATGTGCATCGCCTTAAGGGCTATATACGAACAGAAAAAATACATTACATTATCAAGCCGTTCAATGACGGATCAGGCTGTTTGAAAAGGGATTGCATATATATTCATATATTTCTCATACAGAGGGATTTCAGAAGATAAAAGGATCTAGTAGGCGCCGATGTACTTTGTTCATCATTGCCAGAACTAGATTGAAAGAAGGAAGGGCAAAAGGAAGCGCAAGTTTGAGGAGATATCTTCTTCCTTGAGTCGAAGAAATCCACCCCGGATGCAGTCCCTTGAAGAGCGCGCCGGTGGACGCTCTGCCCTAGCCTGTAAAGGGCACTCTATTACACCCCTCTGGAAAACCTTCCCTTTGGTGAACCATGAGAGGAACCTCACGAGGATTCTTCTAGCGGAAGTTCCACCTGGATTCACTGCGGGATCAGAAAAGGGGGGAATGACCTATACTTCTTCACGAGAATTCTTCTAGCAGAGGAGAAGGGGGGAGTTGAATCCTACATCAAACAGAAGGAGTTTGTGCTCTACCATGAATATTAGTTGCGCCATGGCTAAGGGATAGTGGAAGAAGAAGGCTTGAGACGGTTATTTATAGCCGGCCGTCGATGGATACGTTAGAGGAGGAATGAAATTCTGGGGACGCTCGTGGAAACCGTCCAAATGAAGAACAGTATTCTCGTGGAAATGCGGCATTGATTCAGGGCTGCCGTAATTAAAGGAGGAGCGTCTTTTGAGGGACTGCATTGAAAAGTCGTATCGACTGGGTCAGAAGACGTATGGATACCTGCGAGGTAAATGTAGGGATCAATATCTGTTCGTTGTCAGAGGTTATTGCCCAGGAGGAAGATTGGGGAGCCGCGTAGTGCAGGGATGGAAAGTTTCGGCGCGAAAATCGGTGGAGAAGTTATGGTGACAGATACGAATTTTGGAACAAAATGATATTTTATTCCAAAATTGGGGGGCATGTGTTGACACCAGATTTTCGCACCTGACATGTTGAGTCAGATGGTGACATGGTAAAGATGAGGCTGTGCGGTGGACCCATTGACTGATCAAAGCCGAAGGTGACAGGGAAGGAAGCCAATGCTAAGGAGGAATCCGATCAAGCAGGAGTCCGATTAGATGACGAGTTCGAAAGGGGAGACACGTCGGCTAAGGAAGGAGCGTATCAAATTCGGGGACTATTTCCTTTTCAGAAGGTGTTTGAGAGTCCCGTTGTATCTTAAGTTTAGTTTACCTTATTTAGTTAGTCTGGTCCGATCAGGACTCTCCATGACCAGGGTATAAATATGAACCCTCGTCCATTGTAAAGAATAATTCTCACAATTCAATACAACCCGGCTTTACGCCAAAACCCTAGTAGTAGTTACCGACGAAGCTCATTGGTGGACGGGCTGCATCAGTTCTGATCTCCGGCTTACCAGTAAGTTAGTCAATTTATCGAACTAATATAGGCTTTGAATTGAGGCGCATCGCCCTTTCTCGTTTATATTGTTCAACCGATTTATCTCTGGATAATCAAGATTGATATAGATTCCCTACGTCGGAGCTAGATCAATACTGATTATTCAACAGATTATCGTTATCGGACTATACTTTAAGCCTAGATTCCCTACGTCGGAGCTAGGTATCAAGGTTAGTCTAGATTCCCTACGTCGGAGCTAGAGTAATCTTGGTTACTAAAGATAGTCTTTGCGGTTTGTTGGAGTTGCTAGATTGGTTTAGATCTACGCCATGTGAATCAATTCTACTTCTTCGACGGCTTTGAGCATATGTTTTGGTCCGATTTAAGCAATATTTATCTTACAGCATCGTTCTATGTCCGATCTTGCTTTGTGGTTTAATCTGGTTGTTCTTTGAGCATTGCATTGATGTAGATTCCCTACGTCGGAGCTGGATCTGTGTAATGCGCTTAGATTAATCTTTAACTGTCATGCTTGGTCTAGATTCCCTACGTCGGAGCTAGGTTCATCTTGATTAGTTAAAGGAAGCTTTGGTTATGCCTTATTGCTATTTGAATGTTAAGTGTGGTGTAGATTCCCTACGTCGGAGCTGGATCTTGCTTAATTGTTCAGTAGCATATCTTAGAATCAGAACGTATCTGTTAATGTTTTATCTGCTTATGTTGCTTAATCTGATCAACATTTGTGCGAGCATCTTGTTTAATTAGCAGGTTGGTGAATCAAGTCTGAGTATCTAGCTATCTGATCTGATCATAGCTGGAGAAATCTAGATTCCCTACGTCGGAGCTAGATTTCTCTGAAAAGGCTATAGTCCAATCGGCTGGTTAGATAGTCCGACAAGATGAGTCAAACTGGCAATTAGACAAGATGGACAATGTATCGGCTTACACTGTGATCATTTAATATCTTGTTTCAAGATACAGCCGATCCATTATTTTACATATTGACCTTGTTTTATGCTTTATTTTATTATGCAAAGGCTGGTCTGTTATATTAATCAAGGTCCGATCCTGATTGGTCCGATCCTGAGGTCCGATTTGATGTCTGATTGAAGTCCGATCACTTGGTCCGATTGACGTCATCACTGAGGTCCGATTCTGAGGTCCGATCGGTATCGGCCGATGCGTGTCTGATTGGGTCTTGGCTACAATTCGACGTTATCCATCGTCTGAAATAGAGCCGGCACAATCATAGAGCAATTTAACTGTTTTATCCCCTTGTCAATTTCAGGTCAAATTGACTGGCACGCCACGAACCTGAACTGGAGTGTAGACTGGCACTAGAGCGAAGCAAACTCTCCCCGGTCATCGTGTGCTGCACGCGGGAGATACGATCGCCAATTTTCCGCGTCAACAATTAGATGAACCGGCTGTTAAAAACCAGCTGTGAAAATGGGATTTTCACTACCACTTGATCAGTGCCGATTTTGAAAACCGGATGTGAAAATGCCTTCCAAACCGGCTGTTTAAAGCTTTATGTAGTAGTGTATGCTGATCACCCATTATATATATTGAAATGCAAAATTAAATAGTATATAGACAGTCTAATAGATGAAGCACCGTAAAAGACGCCCATTTTGATGTCTGTGTGCGATACTCAGAATAATTGCAGACGTGTGCCGTCAACACTACTGAAAACATGCCCTTAAGGTGGAGCTCACATCTCTCGACGTCATCTATTCCACAAAGATAATGCCATTCATCGACTCCAACGTTAGTTAATCTTGTTGCTCTCTCCGCACCAATGCAGGCTGGTGGATGACCTATTTAGTTGAAATTTATTTCAATTTTTTTATGGCGAGCACCGCCACTTGTGCTCCAGCTCCTTGATTCATCGGCGGCACGAAAGTCAGTTGTGGCAAAGGCCCGGCTTGGGGCAACGGGAGAAGGGAAGGTTGAAGATGCAATATCAGTCGTCATTTTGTTGACATGCACAAATCTCAAAGACATTCAACGTGTACCTCGTCATACATAGAAGATGGCAAGTGGTGGTACGTGGATATCCAAATTCGAATTTATATCCATGAAAATA
>CM014277.1:9465773-9486302 GCA_004135705.1 Alloteropsis semialata
TTTTAGAGGAGGAACGAACATCATGAGACCACGCTATTACGTTATGAAATTTAATTATCCAGCTGGCTCTAATGGCGGGTTCCAAATGGAGACGATTCCAGCTTTTGCCGACTGACTGCATGTACAAAACGAGACTTGTCTGGTTTAGTCTATTGGCTTGCTCTGTTTTCTTCAGTTTTCGCGAGTTGCATCTATTTTGGAGATCAGGCTCCCAATAAGCTGTATAGTTCGTTCTGGTTCATCTGACTTCACTTGCCCTGCAGTTGGAATGTGTGTCCATCTCTACTTCTTACTCACATCAGTGCCCGCACAAAATCATTCCACCGTGTTCAGGCCGGCCCTGGGTGTTCCGAGCGGGGGGGCCGCCCCGGGTCGCTGAATCGAAGGGCCCCTCACCATATTTGTATACAGTATACACTACGTATACTACAAAATACACATATACTACACACATTACGCACTTGAACCAGCGACCGAACGTATGAGGAACGCGAACAAAACGTCGACTCGGCCGAGAAGCCGAAGCCGGCCGTGCGACTCCTCGTTTAAAATGGATAGCAGAATTTGATCTAATTCTGTCCGCTATTCACGCTCCGATAGATGGCAGCGCGACTGTCGCGACGCCTATGTTAACAGGCGAGAGAGGAACGCGCAGGAAGTACTACGGCAGCGGCAGATCCTGCCCGGAGTCCGGAGAAGAGAAACAGAGACTGCGGCGACCCGCGGCCGGCGCTACGGCGTGACGACGGCTTGCCGGCGGCCGCATCATATCTAGGGCATCGATCGAGTCTACGACCAGGATCCTGGTATATCCTATTAGTACAACTTTGGCCCAAATGTTCAAGATAAATTAATGTTTGGCTATGAATATGACGAACCATACTGCGTGTTAATTGGGGGCATGTAATTTATAAATCAATTGATTGTATATACTAATATTTTAAAAAGCAATTATGTTTAAAAAAATATTTATAAATTAAACTCCTACCTAATAAACAAAATTGTTTACATATTACTCTTTTATTTATTTCAATACTTCAACTTAATAATCATATAGATGTGTACTTTTTTATATTTGATTGATTTTTAATTAGTAATTACTCTATACACTTTTTTATCCACATTCACATATTTTTCATTTTGTATCGCACCTCCATACATTGTATTTAGCATGAAAATCAATATTTTTCATCACTTCCTCACATATACATGTATAAATGGTCTACATGGTGACACTTATCATGAGTATATACCTTAACTTATTATTTCTATATTAACAATGATAAATAGTTAATTTAGAATCATATATTAGTTTACCTTTTGACTTTTCGGTAGGATGGACATGAAGATAATTAGATTAAGATTTAGGTATTTAGTTTAGGTTATCTTTAATGAAGATATACATGGTAAATTAGATACAAATTTTGAATGTCATTTGATGTTATCCTTTATAATGACATGCAGAGTAAATTAGATAAATATTATGGGGTTAATTTAAATTATTTTTCATAATGTCATAGCTCGATAATTTAGATATACTTTTAGAGTTTATTTTATAATATTTTATAATGATAGTAGTGGGTAACTTTTTAAAAATTATAATAGACCAATGACTATGGTTTTTAGAGTTTACATGATTGATGTTTCTGATTTTTGTGAAAATTTATAGGATTTGTTTTTTTAGCATGTCTTGTAAGAACTAATGCGGAGTCTCCAATTAAAAAATTAAGGCTACATTGCTACCAGACTATTACCTTGAACTTTCTCTCATTTGTTAAATATTTGAACACAATACCTTTATAGATATAAACTTATTATTTTCATCTGATTGTGATAAATTTTAGTGAGTAATTACTCTATAATGTTTTCATACACATTTATAATCTTTAAATTTTCACTTTGCTATGTGCTCGAATTTATTTAAGAAACCCTGAGTTTAAACTATAATTTTCACACATTATGCATATATGCATTAATCACTATATCATAAACCAGTAAAGTATGAAATACACGATTTAGAATCTTATATTGGTGTATATTTTCTATTAAGGTGATTTGGATTCAAATGTAGGTTTACCTCATGTTATTTTTAGTAATGACATATCTGGGTAACATAAATGTAAAGTTAAGGGGTTACTTAAGTTATTTTTTAAGTATTCGTAGTGGGTAATTTACTTGCAATTTAGGAGGTTATTTTAAATATTATTTATAATGGCATAAGTGGGTAATTTTGATGAAGATTAGGGGTTTATTTTGTTTATTTTATATAATTTCAGAGGTGGGTAATTTAGATATAGATTTAGGGGGTTACTTTAAGCTATTTTTATAATGGCATAGGTGGGTAATGTTTTTGAAAATATAATAGATCTAATGACTATGATGATTTGAATGTTTCAATTGATGGCTGTTTTGCTTTTTTGTGAGAATTTCTAGGATTTCTCTCTTTTTCTAGAGTATCCACCTAGGATCCTAGATGGCTTCACCTAGAGGCTTCAAAAGGAGCCTCCAATTAGTAATAGTATGATCGGTTGGGATTGTGAGGAACCAACCAAATTAAGCCCATTTAATTGAGTGTCGTCCATTGCCCAACTCAATTAAAGGAGCCTAATCCTGGTAGTCCTTGAGATGTGCCATGAGCAAGCTCAGGATTTATACACACCTCACAAAGCACAACATAGTGAAACATCATTACACACATAGCATCCACATATGTATTCACATACATAAAGAGATTCAAGTTATTACATAACTAAATTCATGAGTTTTGCAGTGGAAAGTTCTACATCGCACTCATACATCCACAAAATACACATAAGAAGGAATATGCTATATGTCGATAGCGCCCTTCTATAACCACCAGCCGTCACTCCCTACCCACGCCTCCGTCCGCGGGATAGAAGAAGCCAAACACGGCCTCCGGCTGCTCATCACCTGCATCAACTTAACGGTAACACTGTGAGTACAAAGGTACTCCACAAGACTTATCCACATAGGGTATATGTACCCGACTCCAAGGAGTATGCATATGGATAAGTAGCAAGGGAGGGTTGTATAATTAATTTCGCATAAAAGCCTCTACTTTTTGATGAAGTTGTAATAAGCAAAAGGCATGGCAACTAGACTACTCTAGATCATTCATCAATACAATTGCAAAAATAATAAAGTGATCATATGACATGAGCTCAATCTCCCATGAACTCTCATCCGATAACTTATGTTGACGCGAACTCATAGAGCATGCTCAATGACCGAGAGCGCGGCTATTGCAATAGATTAATACCCTGAAGGGGTGTACAACTGGGACCACACGGAACAAGACTTTCCATCATACCCTAGGCCGAGGGTAAGCGTCGACTCAGGTCCCAACCTTTCATATACCTGCCCCAACCGCCCATACCGGCGTCCGGTAATAGATAGATGTCCTAGAATCCGCTAGCTACACCTCATCACAATCTGGACATATCAGACGGGTGACCCGAGCGACTTATACTACTTAGCTTACATTGCCAATTCAAGTATGTGGTTTGTACGAATAAGTGCTCAAGAGACCAGTGACAATCCACATCCTTACCTAGCTTAGCAAGTCTCCACACTTGCTCAAGTCCTGAGTCATCGTTCACAAATGCTCATCTTTTAACCAATCATAGCTACTTGATGTTAATATTATCAAACACACTATAGCTCGCAAGTGGTGGTGACCTTGCCACCTCTTGACTTCTACCGTAGCTAAGCATGGCTAAGCAATTAAATCGTGACACCTAGCAAGCATACTCATCTAGGATTGGTTCATCTTAATCAAGGTGGATCATGCATCAAGTGGGTTCTACTCAAGCATAGTATAAAACATAACAAATGCACAAGCAAGACTCATAGATACAATTTGATCCAAAATAGGGAGAGGTATGCTTAGTAAGGTGCCTGCCTTGAGGCTCAGCGGGGATGTCGTCGGAGAAGTCCTCCGGCTCGGGCTCCGCCTCCTCGACTTCCGGTGCTTCGTTCTCTACACGAATGCAATGATGCTTCATAAATAAACATGCCATAAATGATTGCCATGATGCATGGAATGATATGATAAACAATGCATAAACATGTATAAAGTATCTCTAATTAATCTAGACACATAGCACAAGTGTAGGTGAAGCAAGCCTAAGTATATGGGTACTGGACGAGCAGTGGTGGACTGTCCGCGCCCAGGTGGCGGACTGTCCGGCCATAACGGCAGACCATTATAGTTAAAAAGAACCGATTCAGGACAAGTTTTTGGGCATAAGGGCGGACCGTCCGCAGTACAAAAATAAGCATTCGTAGAAACATGAATATCTTTTGTTCCGGGGCTCGGAATAACCTGCGAACTGTCCGGTTGCGAAGGGCGGACCATCCACAGTTCAAAGGTGTTGTGCAACATAGAAAAGTGCAGAGGCTCGGGTTGGAATCGTTCGTGAATGGCGGACCGTCCGCCTAGGTGGCGGACTGTCCGCGCCTGCGGCCGAAGCTCGCCGGCGATTCCGGCGATCGATTGGGATGGGGTTTGTTGCTATAGACTCCTGGGAATGTCGGGAGTACATTTTGGCAAGTGTATTTGACATGCACCAAGTTTCCAAAGCTCTAGATCATCAATGGTGAAATGGCTCTAATGGGGATCAAGAACTCGAATCCTAGGCAATGTCCATGGATTGGGGGATGGGGTAGCTCACTGGCGGCGAGAGTAACTCTGATGAGGTGCCACGGGTTGGAGTAGAGTGGCCTTGGGGAAGCTTGAGCTCGGGCTTGGCTTGAAGCTTGGAGAAGAGGATGAAGATGGAGGAAGAAGAGCTTGGAGAAGCTCTTAGCTCCAACTCCGAGGATTAGGACGAGGTCGTGATGGTGGAGCGCGGCTCCGGCGATGCTTCGGCAAGGTCGGCGGGCTTCAATGGTGGTGGAGCTCCTCCATGGATGGGGGTTAGATAGAGAGAGCTCTTTGGGTGAGTGGGAGGAGAGAGAGGGAGTTGTGCTGTCCAGGGAAAAGAGAAGGGCACGGCTGACGTGTGGGGCCTGTGGAGCGATGTGGCGTGAAAGTCCTGCGCCCGCGACACGCACGCGCGAGGCGGTGGCGAGCCGTCTGCCCGTGTGGCGCGGACAGTCCGCGGGTGACGTGGCGAGGGCTGACCGTGGATGTGTTGACCGCGATGACGTGGACGGGCGGACCGTCTGCATGTGTTGGGCAGACTGTCCGCCATGAAAAATGAGCATGGGCTTAGCCCTATAGTTTATTAATAAATGATGCTCTTAATGATGCATGCTTAACTTAATTAATCCTAGGACTTTAACAGGGATAAATTATAGTACTGAGATTTATGAGTTCTAGGTGGTGGACACTGTTTTTTTAGTTGATCTGTTATTTTTTACCGGCTCTCAATTATTATTTTATATTCTAGAACTGTTCATCACTTTATGTAGCCTAAAAAGTATGCATTTGATGACATTGAGGAAAAGGAAGAAGATGCTGCATTTGACATTGAGGAAAAAGAAATAAGAGAAAATACGCAGGTGTGCATATTCACCTAGAGTACCCATTGGCAAATTATTTGATAATAATTCTAATACAAGCACCACAACAGGTACACCATCGCTAACGAATTCATATCTATAATGTAACATCCCGGATTTTCCGGAATGTTCCTTTGTTTGCAAAAATGTGGATTTCAAAATTTTGCTTGCTTTGTTGTGAAATCACCTAGAATGTCTTCTTGTGAATCTCCCTAAATTCCTAAGAAACTAAAATTGACCTTTAATTTGTGCATAGGGAAAATTGAATGCTAGAGTGATTCGGCTTTCTTGGTTTCATGTGATTGCTTGAGTGGAATTCGAATTTGAACTCAAACCATTCAAATTCGAATTCAAAACCTAACTATACTAACTCTAAAACCTAAACCACTATCAGGCCTAAACCTCCTATCCAATCTAACCCAGCCCACTAACTACCCCGAGTCCAGCCCACCTTCCATCTCTTTTTCTTCCGCTCGCACGCAGCCACCAGGCCCAACTCGCGCGCGTCAGCCCACTCCACCGTGCGGACACCGCACCGCTTCCCTCGCCTCACTGACACGCGGGCCCCACGGCGCCACAGTGTCGTCTTCCCCATTCACCGCGACGCCGCCGCGCCGCTCTCCTTTGCTTTTCGCCGCGCGCGCGCCAGCCCCGCGCCCGCGCCCAGCTTTTCGCCCGCGCGCGCCGGTCCTGCCGCGAATCCCGCTGAGCGCGCAACCGCCTGGCCCCACCCCGCTCCTCTCGATCCCTTGGCCACCAAGGAAGCCCCGGCTAAGCCCCCGCCTATAAAACCCCCATTCCCTTCCTCTCCGGGCAAGCCAAACCCCCAAGGGCGGAGCCCTGTCCCCAAGCTACCCCGGTTCGGATCCAAGGACGAGAAGGAGGAGTGGAGGAAGGAGAGCCGATTGAAGAGGAGGACACCACGCCGCCCGAAGCCGCCCGCGACGCCGAGCCGCCGCGACATCACGCCGGAACCGAGGAGGAGGAGGAGCCGCCGCCGAGATCCGCGAGCCGCACCGCGACCCGTTCCGCAAGCCCGGCGCCACGATCGACCCCCTGCTGCCCCTCGTCCGCAACCTGTGAGTCCCCAAACCTCCTCTCGCCGAGGATGCCGTGCTCTGCTCGCCATGTCGTGCTCGCCATGCTTTGTCGCCGTGCTCTGTGTGATGATGACCGACGTCAAGTCCGCCGTTGAAGCCCTGCCTGCCCGGCCTTCGTGCCGCTTCCCTTCTTCTGCAGGAACCCAAGCCCAACCCCTGTCTCTCCCGGTGTTTTTCCCGTTCGCCACCATGACCTCGCCGTGATCCGCCGCTCACCGTTCGTCTCCCCGTTCTAGCCTACCCACTTCACTCAACCCCTCACTACACGCACCCCTGCCTCGCCCGCGTGGCGCACCAGACAGGAGGTCTGGGCCGCGTCCGCAAGGGCCTTGACGCCTTGTTTTCTTGCTCGTCGCCGTGCACACCGAGCTCGCCGCCGCTCGGAGCTCGCCGGCGTCGCTGCCTTGAACTCTCGCCTCCTGACCAACGTCCTTGCCTCCCTTGCCTCGACTGGTGCCCCGAACCCTTATGCTCCAGAACACTCCCGGCTGCGGCAGGAGGCCGCGCCACCGAACAGCGTGCCCGCGTCAGGAGGACGCCGCCGTCGCCGACCGCCGATCGATATCACCGGTGCCACTGCCATGCGGGCCCGCCCCGTCAGTCACCACCCTCCATCGCCTCAACCGGACCATGGGCCGTAAAAGCTCGGCCCATTAACCTCTTTACCTTTTGGACCAGAGACTAAAATCCGGAAAACCCCCTCCAACTCTTAGCCTGCAAATGAAATCGGCCCAACAGCAGCATCCGGCCCTTTACCTTTTTCCAACCTGACAACCGGACCCCACCTGTCGGTCTCTCCCAGTCGCTGACATCTTGGACCCACCTGTCATCCTCTGTGACCCGCTGACATGTGGACCCCGCTGACCGTTGACCGTTGACCGGTCAACGCTGACGTCATCATGACGTCAGCAGTGGCCGACCCCACTGATGACGTCATGCTGACGTCAGCATGCCACGTGGCGTGCTCAGGAGCTGACACGTGTCGCTTCCTGGTGCTGCCACGTGTCGGTGTCTTTTCTTTTTCTTTTTTGGAATTTCAGAAATAGGATTTGTTTAAGAAAAATTCATAATAAATTGATCCTAGCTCAGAAAATTATGAAACTAGTTCCTATAATTATCTAAAATCATGCTCTACGCGTTAGAACAGGAGTTGAGTGCTTTTGGCTCTTATTGCTTCTTATTTGGAGTTTATTCGTATTAGATGCCGTTGTTTATTTATGCAAACATGTGCTAGGATCTGAGAAAGTTCCAGAAGACTTCGTGGACTTCATCAACTTGAACTTCGGCAAGTGAAGACTTGTACGACTACATCAAGATGAGTTTGGATCGTAAAGTCACAGGTGTCCACGCCCATCCTACTTTGAATCCTATTAGGCATTGCTACTAGTATGCTAGCGCTTTACTTTCTCGCATGATGATGATAATGACCTATTGCATGGCCTTATTTACTTAACGTTATCCTTGATAAACCCGATACACTTTGATGCTATGAACTTGCTATGCTTGCATGTGTATGGGATGGTTGTGATAGGATTCTTGGCGTGTGTGGGGCAAAAACCCGGGAAAGGAGTAAGGGGTTTTGGGAACTTTGCGGGGGTGAGCAGATTAACTCGATCTTCGTATCGAGGGCTTGGGGTGTGTGCTTGGGCACATCCTGTGTGGTACCTGTGGCGGGTACATGTTCTTTGTGTTACTTGAGGAGTTTGGCGGCAATACCTGTAATGGGTGCGCGAGCGGACCACTGGAGGTGGATACGCTATTTGACGGTGACGCTCACCCCGGCACCAAAAATCGAGTTGGATTGGCAACTGGAGGAAGGAAACCCGTGCCCACCACTTACATCTATGGGGGGTGTTCCAGCCAGCCTAGTTAAGTGCGGTACCCGGACTGTAGGAGTTAGCGGAAGTGTAAGGGGAAAAAGGCTGGAAGACCTTTGTTCCCCGAGAGGCTCGGACCCGGGATTGGCCACCGCGGGGCAGGCCATCACAGTTCTCGGGCACCGAGTTGCGTCCTCAGTGTATCCTAGGCCGAGAAAAGCAGGAGGGTACCGTTCACTGGCTAGGGTCTGTGCTGTGGGTTGTGTCTCAGTCGGCTGGCTACCGGCTTGCAGCCCGAGTGGGTCCAGGGGTACAAACTCTGCAGAGTATAATCTTTACGTAAAGCCGTGTCCACGGTCAAGGACAGCCTTCCCACCTTCCTTTCCGCCATTGTTTTAGGGATTTCTACCTCCCCTCTAGAGTAGGGCCTGCCTCGGGCAGTTGAGATGTGAAGGGTGGGAGCTTTCACATCGCCTAGAGAGTGATGAGTGGAAGATATTGGAGTCGGGTACCTGGTGCGCCAGGATTGCTCGTGGTGTTGTGAGAATGGTTTTGGGATGGAGATGCTGCTGCTTGCATAGGATGAACCTTAAGCCTATCCTTGATATTTCTTATACTAGATTTAGGCCACCTTAAAGCTTGCATTACGGATGGTGACGTGGACCTGTCCCAATCCTTGGGGGCAGTTTGTGAATGAACAGGTGTAGACTCAAAGTACAAGACCAATTCCAGTGGAGTTGGTGAGAAGGTTGCTGTGCTATGCTCAAGTGTTGCCTGTGGCGCCCTGAAGATGAAGCTGGCATGAAGTCTAGTTGCCGCTGCGTTGGTTTTCACATTGTCGCTTAGCCCAAGGGGCTTGTAATAGTACACTTTCCGTTGTATATCCTTGTTGTAAGCTAACTCTGATGATTGTAATCGTTGTATGGATGTGATATCCTTCTGAAATGAGCTCTGTACGTGATAGCTGTTGATTCTGGGACTATCACAATGGTACAGGGATTCGGATTCTCGTAATTGAAAATCCGGGTCGTTTCAGTTGGTATCAGAGCCATACTTGACCGTAGCACGCAACCTTAGACTGGACGATAGCTAGAAAGCCTTGACTTGAGTCTATTTTGATATATACATCATTGGACTACTTCAGTAATATTCCTTGAACTACTTGATACCCAATTCTCCTTGATTTTCTTCCTAATTGACTCACTGACTTATCCCTCCATCGTCCCTGGCAAAAGTGAAGCATGAGGAAGTATCCGTTCTACCTCTTCGGATCACCGTACAGAAGTTTTCAACTTGTTTCAACAAGTGTTTGAAGCAAACTGGTGATAGTACTCTTCACGTCCTCTACAATGGATGGATAGACGGACAAGAATAGGATTGTGCCACTAAAGTCACACCAAATGTACTTGCAGAGCAAGAGTGCAACCGACTTCAGTACATCTCCACCAACAAGAACCCAGATGATCTCCGTAGTAAGCAGCCACTCACTGAAGGAGGATCATATCTTAGAAAGGAACAATGATCAAGGATCTAAGGGATAGTATTGCCAAGAAAGTATAATGATTGGATTTCTCGGATTGCCCATTAGACTTTTGGATTCGTAGAATTCAGATCACCAAAAAGAGATCAACCACTTGAAGATGAAAAGGGCAGGACAACTTTTGGAATGAGGTCAGGACTTTTCGGATATACGAGTTTGAAGATGCAACAGTGAAGTGCATCAGTTTGTTTTCACCAGCATGTAGTATGTGACCACCCTTTTGGAAAAGCCATCGATACAGTAGAATCGATTAGTGTGTGAGATCTCTAAGGCATTTGGAGTTGGCCTTGAGATAGCACTTAGGTTATAATGAAATGCATGTTTGAGTGATTGGTTCTTGTGTTGTTTCCTTGTTTTTATTGCTTGTTCTCATTGAGTGTAGGATAGCATTGTTTTCTGTGTTTGTATCTCAACTCCATGTGCAGCTAGTTAGAACAGTACCCACTTAGAAAAGACCACCACTATATCTGGCCAAAGGATACTAGCCACCAAGTGAACTCTAGTGCTAACACTGGGGGGGGGAGGGAGAGAGCTAAGCGATCCCCACAGGTGTGATGCCATGAGTTTACGAGCTAGTGATCTTTCTATCAACCATGGAAGGATGGGAACATCAAGATTTTCTATTAGAGGACAAGATTTTTTTTGGATAAGCTATCTTGAAAATGTTGAAAAAGGATCACCATTTTGAGGAAAATACTAAGAAGACAGAACATAAACATAGCCCCAGCTATAGGAACCCTTGCCGGAAGCAAAACATTGGTTAAGTATTATTGAGTACTCTGAAATCGCCAAGTTGATCGAGAATAATTGCACTCAGTTATATGGATGAAGAGGACGTACTCTTTATGGAAGGATCCAACACCATGAGACTTTTTGTCGAGTACGATTGCTTCCAATCTACAGTATACAAACACATAACCCCTAACCCTTAGGCTGGATGAAGACGAAGATCGAAGAACACCCAACAAGGCCTTTGCAAGAAGAATCAAGCCAAAACAGCAGAAGAAGCACATGATGTATACAAATACCTTTGGAATCTATACAAGATCTCTAGTAATCATTCCTTTGGAAGGATCGATGAAGTTAAGCGAAGTCAATACCTTTTCCAGGATAGTCGTTGGAATGAATATCATCAGAATAAGAGGCAATGGGATTTGTCTAACACCCGAATGACACCATGGAACGACAAATGCCTGTAATAAACCACGATCATATGGAATGAGATCCTACTGGAAAGTATGGAAAAGCAATGGTGGTATTCACATAAGGGAGCATTGACTATCTTGAGTCTGCTATAAAGGATGTTATCAAGTGGAATGTGCAACTAAGAAGATCTATGCGGATATTTGGAATACCCGAACTGCTCAGTGTGGTAATTGGAAAGAGGAATAGATCTTTTCCACACGAAGGAAAATACGGACGACCCATTGGAAGACTTTGGTCAACTATGGATGAAGAGTAACTATTCATAACATGAATATGAGTAAATAGAAGAAGGATTAAATACTTCGGATGGTACAAGCACTAATACGAGAATATTTCTAAGAGTGCTATGACCAACACATGGACTAAATAAAGGATTGAAAAGTTGGTAAGGATATATGGATGAAAAGATAAGCTCGATGGAAGCTGAATCAACCCATGAAATTGGGTAACCAAGTCGAACTCCGTAAGACCCACTTGGAACTAGAAGCTGAAAGGAGGAACGTAATTTACATGGAATCAAGATATACCTCCTTGTTGGAATTTACTAAGGTAGCTTAAAGAAATAGCTATCCAAGCTACAAAATGTGAAACCGGGAGAATATGGATTCACCTCGAACAATAAACGTGGATATGCCAACTACCAAAAGGAAAGGAACTCTCTCACGACCCGACCTTCATCAAGGACAATCAGAGCGTTGAGGATTGAAGATATGAGAAAAAAGATACGGAAATTCATGGAAAGAAGGATTTAAATGCTTCAAGGATCTCCCTCATGGAATGTGATACCTTAGGAAGGAAAAACAATTAAAACCTAAGGTATATCAGGCTAACCAAGAGTATCGAGATGATACGAGCCTATCAGTTCGGAACCCATATAGGAATAAGAATGAAGTACACCCGCTGATATGACCCCGCCACCAAGCAACTTGTCAGAACCTTCAGACCAAGCACCAACTCAAGTTTTTGATGGACCAATTACACGTAATCGAGCAAAGAAGCTCCAACAAGAGGTGCACGCGCTACTTTGTGAAATTAATTTTAATATTAATGAGAATTATATACTACCTAATTCGTGTACTTTATTATTGCTCAGGCTCATAAAGGAAAAGAACAAGTACAATCCAAGGGTGGATCAGAGAGAAGAACAAGACTCGAATCAGTTCCGTCCAGCAGAACCGTCACGAAGAATCAGTGATATCTTTTGATTCACAAAAGCTATGAAGCCCCATGAGCACTTGTTGGAAAGCTTATCAAGTCTAGTTTCCAATGCATTTAGTGCCAACCTGTTTAGAGTTACCATCATTACGGCCGACCTGTTTAAGTAAAGACTGGTCAGCTGGTCGGACACCTGCATGAAGCTCAAGTTGCCGTATTAAACTGTACCAATCTACAAAGTTTCGTGGTGCATGCTATACATGATGTGAAAGCTTATCAAGTTAACTTTCCAACGCAACCAGCCGTTCGTCATTTGGACTTGCCAAGGTGGAGTTATTAGCAAAACACTGAAGACTGCGCAGAAGTCAAACAGCCACGCGGGAACTACTCAGAAGCCTATTTCAAGGACACCCTTTCACATTGTCTATCTGTTCTTTTCTATTTCGTGTTTACACCTCTCTAGGACGCCTATTCCTTGTATAAATACCCCCTTGATGTATTGCAAACTCAGATGATTGATAATGAAATAGACCCCCTTTGTTAAGCTGTGCGCTAACAAACACCCAGAGAGTGTTTCTCTACCCCTTTGCTCTTGTGATTTCCTTCGCAGGTTGCACTAGTTATCGCTGCTTGCAGCAAGTTATCCAGCTGTTCTTCAGCTAGTTATCAAGGTGGTGATCCTACGTCGTGAAGATCGGGACCCCAATCCGTATCATCTGGTATCAAAGCTTTCGTTGTCACGGTAGGTATCATTATCCCTAGCCACATATATTTTGTGTTCGTCCTATCCACCAAAAAGCCTTAAAAATATTTTGTCTCAGCCCTTTGTTTCAATCTGTTGTTCCTGTGAGTTTAGTTAGGTTTCAGTCCATTAGAGTCTTTGTTTTAGTTGCTGATCATATATCCTTTGTGTGTCCTTTGTGCCTCTTTTATATATCTGAAAAAAAAATATCTATAGCCATTATCGTCCTTCGCGTTACCTTTGATCCTATCAAACTATAGCTACTGGTTGTGTTTTGTTTCAATAGTATTTGTGCAAGTGTTATTGGTGATCCTTGTGTTTAGATATATAAAAAAAAAAGTGTGTCAAAAAAAAATTGCTGAAAAAAAAAGAATGAATTGGAAAAGTTTGTGGAAGAATTGTTGAAGATCAGTTTGGTGTATGTGCACAAGGTCTGAAATTTATCATATCAAGTTGTGCAACCAGTCTGCTATTTGTGTTTGGTGCAAAGTTTTGGTTGGGTTTGATTGCAACACTTGCATCTCAATCATACTCCTTGTTTGCATCAATTCCAAAATTTTCTTTGTGCGTGTGTTTGATCGATTGGCATCATTCCATATCTTGTGATCAGCACTAGACAGGGAATTTCTAGCTTGGATTGTTACTTAACCTTACAACATCAAGAACTCAGATTGCATTCCTTGTTAATTATTCCCCCACCAAGCTCCACATACAAGCCATCGTAATCGGTATCTCTGGTCTTGAATTCGCTTAACCATCACTCTTGTTACCACCACACATTTGTGCTCTGTAATCTGCAGGAATTCATAAGAGTTTTGGTTGGTAAGAGAGGTGAGGTTGTGAGTTTCCACATATTTTTTTTCTATTCCACATATATTTGTGCGGTGTTCTCACTAACTTGACAGGAAGATGGGTTCCAACGGTGAGATAGAGGATTGTGTCACTGTGGCACAATTCAATGAACTTCGACTAAACATGGAAGAAAGGCAAGACCGGTTGACACGAGACCTCCAGGCCCTTATGACTGAAATCAGAGGGCGTCGTCCTTTACAGGATGGAGCGAGCAGCCATGGTGGAGATGGAGAAGACAGTGATGGAAGAAGAAGAGGTCGGAGGAACCGGAGGCATGCACATAGCAGAGGAGGTGGACGAGGTCGGAGAAATGATGATGAAGAATCTGACGAAGAGGATTATGATAATCATTCTCAACAAAGTTTTGGCCGCCAACGTTATAGGAGAGGCAATCACGAGGAGAGATTTGGCAAACTGAAATTCACTATGCCAAAATTTGATGGAGGATCAGATCCTGAAGATTATTTCACTTGGGAGTTGAAGGTAGAAAAGATCTTTCGGATGCATAATTATTCAGAGCAGAAGAAGTTAGCCATGGCCTCTCTAGAATTTGAAGGATATGCTCTGATTTGGTGGGAACAACTCCTTCATGATCTTGAAGAAGATGGAGAACGTCCTATTGCAAGTTGGCAAGAAATGAAGAGAGAAATGAGACGTCGATTTGTGCCCAAGCACTATCGCCGTGATCTTTTTGATAAGCTACAGAATCTGAAACAAGGCAGTTTCTCTGTTGAAGAATTTTATAAAGAGATGGAGAAGGCTATGATTAGAGCCAATGTGCATGAAGATGAAGAGCAAACCATTGCACGATTTATGTCCGGGCTGCATCGCAACATTCAGCGTATTGTTGAGTTTCAGCCATACCGAAATCTAATTGATTTGGTGCATCAAGCAACCAAAGCTGAACGCCAACTGCAACAAGATGCTAAGAGTAGCAAGTCCTTCTCATTTGATAGGAGGGCTACATCCGGAGGAAGCAAATCAATCTCCAAATTTGCTGCTGCACCGTCCACGGTAAAAAGCTCGAGTGGAGGCACACGTTCTAATGCTCAAAGTGTTTTTAGTGGGAAGACTGCTGTTGCCCCAAAACCAGCAGCATCCACTACTACTTCAGTAGGTTCTACAGCCAAGAGCAGCGGGATTCAGTGCTTCAAGTGTGGAGGCCGAGGGCACATAAGTAGGGAGTGTCCAAACAATCGGGTGATTCTTGTGAATGACAATGGAGAGTTTGATTCAGCTAGTGAAGAAGAAGTTGATGAAGAAAATGTTGAGGAGGCCCAGGAGGATGAGGAACATACTGGATGTGATTTTGAGCAAGGTGCTGCTCTTGTAGTGGCTCAAATTTTGAGTGTCCAAGATGCTGAAATTGGACAGCGGCATAATTTATTTCAAACCAGGGCTAAAGTGCTAGATAAGGTTGTCAAAGTGATCATTGATGGTGGAAGTAGCCATAATCTTGCTAGCCGTGAGATGGTTGACAAGCTTGGTTTGAAGCTGCAGCGACATCCTCATCCATACCATGTCCAATGGTTGAATGATTCGGGAGATATCAAGATCGCATATAAAGTGAAGGTTCCATTTAAGATTGGAGAATATGTTGACCATGTGGAGTGTGATGTGGCACCTATGTCTGTGTGTCACCTACTGCTTGGAAGACCTTGGCAATATGACCGCAATACTCAGCATTATGGGAGATCAAATCAATACACCCTAGAATTAAAAGGGAAAAAGTTTGTTCTCAAACCGATGACCCCTCAGCAAATCATGGCTGAGCACTTGCAAAAGAGACCTGAAAATAGTCCAGCAAATAAAGGAGGAGAAGAGCAAAATAAATTGAGTGACATCCACAATTCGGTGAGTGAGTGCCACAAGCCAAATTTGAGGGAGAAGAAGAAAGGAGAGGGACAGCGTCTAGTTATGATAGCCACAAAATCTGAGCTGAGAGAAGTGAGGAACAACCCAGCCCAAGTGCTCTTTGTGCTTGTGTACAAAGACATTTTAATTTCAGCTAATGACATCACCACTCTTCCTAGTGTTGTGTCTCATCTTTTGCAGGACTATGAGGATGTTTTTCCAAAGGAAACACCAGCGGGACTACCTCCAATTCGTGGGATTGAGCATCAGATTGATCTCATTCCAGGGGCTGCACTCCCAAATCGACCACCATACCGCACCAACCCAGAAGAAACCAAAGAAATTCAAAGGCAAGTGCAAGAACTTCTTGATAAAGGTTTTGTTTGTGAAAGCTTAAGTCCTTGTGCTGTTCCTGTGATCTTAGTTCCTAAAAAGGATGGTTCCTGGACTATGAGCTATAAATAACATCACTGTTCGCTATCGCCATCCTATTCCACGTTTAGATGACATGCTTGATGAATTGAGTGGTTCCACAATATTTACTAAAATTGATTTGAGAAGTGGTTACCATCAAATAAGAATGAAAACCGGAGATGAATGGAAAACTGCATTTAAAACAAAATTTGGACTGTATGAATGGCTAGTTATGCCTTTTGGTTTGACTAATGCTCCTAGTACTTTCATGAGATTAATGAACCATGTCTTGAGAGCTTTCATTGGAAAATTTGTTGTTGTTTACTTTGATGACATCCTAATTTATAGCAAGTCGCTTGAAGAACATGTGAATCACATTCGCCAAGTCTTGGATGAGCTTAGAAAGGAGAAATTATTTGCTAATCTTGAGAAGTGCAGTTTTTGCACAGACCATGTTGTGTTTCTTGGCTTTGTTGTTTCAAGAAAAGGCATTGAAGTGGATGAGACCAAGGTGAAAGCAATCAAGGATTGGCCAACTCCAATGAATGTAAGTCAAGTACGAAGTTTTCATGGCCTAGCTGGATTTTATAGGAGGTTTGTTAGAGATTTCAGTACCATCGCTGCTCCATTAAATGAATTGACGAAGAAAGGTGTTGAATTTAAATGGGGAAATTCTCAGGAAAATGCTTTTCAAGAATTAAAGAAACGTTTAACTGAAGCACCGTTACTTGTTCTTCCTGATTTCACTAAAACTTTTGAAATAGAATGTGATGCTAGTGGGATTGGGATAGGAGGAGTTTTAATGCAGCAAGGAAAACCTATAGCATAATTTAGTGAAAAATTGGGAGGTGCTCAACTGAATTATTCAGTGTATGATAAAGAACTGTATGCTTTGGTGCGTGTGCTTGAGACGTGGCAGCATTACTTATGGCCAAAAGAATTTGTTATTCATTCCGATCATGAAGCCTTAAAGTACTTGAAGGGTCAAGCTAAGCTGAACCATCGTCATGCTAAATGGGTTGAGTTCATTGAAACATTTCCATACATTGTGAAATACAAGAAAGGTAAGGACAATGTGGTCGCTGATGCGTTGTCTCGAAAGAATGTGTTGCTGAATCAACTTGAAGTAAAGGTGTTAGGCCTTGAAAGTTTGAAAGGTATGTATGACAATGACCCTGAATTTTCAGAACCATACAAAAATTGTAAAGATGGAAAAGGTTGGGAAAAGTATCACCTACATGATGGGTTTTTGTTTCGGGCTAACAAGCTTTGTGTTCCAAACTCTTCTGTTAGATTGCTTCTGTTACAGGAATCACATGGAGGAGGATTGACAGGCCATTTTGGACAGCAGAAAACATACGAGCTGCTAGGTGATCATTTCTATTGGCCTAAGATGAGAAGAGATGTCATCCGATTTGTGGAACGATGTGTCGTTTGTCACAAAGCTAAGTCAAAACTGAAACCTCATGGTCTATACACTCCTTTACCTACTCCAAGTATTCCTTGGGAAGATATAAGCATGGATTTTGTGTTAGGTTTGCCTAGGACACAACGAGGAAAAGATTCAATTTTTGTTGTAGTTGATAGATTTTCAAAGATGGCTCATTTTATCCCTTGCAACAAGACCGATGATGCTTCACATATTGCTAATTTATTTTTTAGAGAAATTGTGAAGTTACACGGGATGCCCAGAACCATTGTGTCTGATCGTGATGTCAAGTTCGTGAGCTACTTTTGGAAGACGTTGTGGGCCAAACTTGGGACCAAACTGTTGTTCTCAACAACTTGTCACCCTCAAACCGATGGACAAACCGAAGTTGTGAATCGCACATTGTCAATGCTACTGCGAACCATGGTGAAGAAGAACCTGAAGATTTGGGAGGACTGCTTACCACATGTGGAGTTTGCTTATAACAGGGCAGTACACTCTACCACTAACTTGTGTCCTTTTGAAATTGTATATGGATTCAAACCTATTGCTCCGATAGACTTGTTGCCCCTTCCACTGCAGGAGAGAGCCAACATGGACGCCTCCAAGCGGGCTGCATACATAAAGAGCATACATGAGAAGACCAAGGAAGCAATTGAACTCAAGGCGGGACGCAAGGCTGCAAGTATGAACCAACATCGGAAGAAAATGCTATTTGAACCAGGGGATTTGGTATGGATACACTTGCGCAAAGACCGCTTTCCTCATCAGCGCAAATCCAAGTTGATGCCACGAGGGGATGGTCCATTTCGTGTGCTTGAGAAGATTAATGACAATGCTTATAAGATCGATCTTCCAGCAAGCTATGGTGTGAGTACAACTTTCAATGTTGCTGATCTATCACCATTCACAAGTGAAGACCATTCAGAGTCGAGGACGACTCCTTTTCAAGAGGGGGAGGATGATATGACCCCGCCACCAAGCAACTTGTCAGAACCTTCAGACCAAGCACCAACTCAAGTTTTTGATGGACCAATTACACGTAATCGAGCAAAGAAGCTCCAACAAGAGGTGCACGCGCTACTTTGTGAAATTAATTTTAATATTAATGAGAATTATATACTATCTAATTCGTGTACTTTATTATTGCTCAGGTTCATAAAGGAAAAGAACAAGTACAATCCAAGGGTGGATCAGAGAGAAGAACAAGACTCGAATCAGTTCCGTCCAGCAGAACCGTCACGAAGAATCAGTGATATCTTTTGATTCACAAAAGCTATGAAGCCCCATGAGCACTTGTTGGAAAGCTTATCAAGTCTAGTTTCCAATGCATTTAGTGCCAACCTGTTTAGAGTTACCATCATTATGGCCGACCTGTTTAAGTAAAGACTGGTCAGCTGGTCGGACAACTGCATGAAGCTCAAGTTGCCGTATTAAACTGTACCAATCTACAAAGTTTCGTGGTGCATGCTATACATGATGTGAAAGCTTATCAAGTTAACTTTCCAACGCAACCAGCCGTTCGTCATTTGGACTTGCCAAGGTGGAGTTATTAGCAAAACACTGAAGACTGCGCAGAAGTCAAACAGCCACGCGGGAACTACTCAGAAGCCTATTTCAAGGACACCCTTTCACATTGTCTATCTGTTCTTTTCTATTTCGTGTTTACACCTCTCTAGGACGCCTATTCCTTGTATAAATACCCCCTTGATGTATTGCAAACTCAGATGATTGATAATGAAATAGACCCCCTTTGTTAAGCTGTGCGCTAACAAACACCCAGAGAGTGTTTCTCTACCCCTTTGCTCTTGTGATTTCCTTCGCAGGATTTACAGAAGCGGCGGCTTCATCCGCTCCCAATTGGTGCTCCTACTCCCTTCAAGGATCTCCTTGATTGATTGTAGGCTGTGTTGGTTGGTTCTTCGAGAGTGTGGTTGGGCGAATCCTCGATTCAGGTTGCCGGTTAAAGACGGTGGTTGGCTTCGAGTTTTATTTGCCAGGTTGCACTAGTTATCGCTGCTTGCAGCAAGTTATCCGGCTGTTCTTCAGCTAGTTATCAAGGTGGTGATCCTACGTCGTGAAGATCGGGACCCCAATCCGTATCACCCGCGTATCTTGGATTAATTAAGGAAGAACATACAAGGCGCCACTAAGACGGACAAGATGCACAGATCAACTGATCAAGAGAATTTGATGAAGTATATATTGGATTTTGAGTGACAATTCAGAATAGGCGGAAGTTGGATTAAGATGTTATGCGCCAATTTGGAAAAGTAATTTCAATTATGTTGGAAGCATCGCAAAGCAATCAGGACAACTTGAAGAAGCAGGAGAACTCCTGTCAACCCAATGCAGCCCTAATCTCGAGGACGAGATTCTTCTGAGGGGGGGAGTCTGTAACATCCCGGATTTTCCGGAATGTTCCTTTGTTTGCAAAAATGTGGATTTCAAAATTTTGCTTGCTTTGTTGTGAAATCACCTAGAATGTCTTCTTGTGAATCTTCCTAAATTCCTAAGAAACTAAAATTGACCTTTAATTTGTGCATAGGGAAAATTGAATGCTAGAGTGATTCGGCTTTCTTGGTTTCATGTGATTGCTTGAGTGGAATTCGAATTTGAACTCAAACCATTCAAATTCGAATTCAAAACCTAACTATACTAACTCTAAAACCTAAACCACTATCAGGCCTAAACCTCCTATCCAATCTAACCCAGCCCACTAACTACCCCGAGTCCAGCCCACCTTCCATCTCTTTTTCTTCCGCTCGCACGCAGCCACCAGGCCCAACTCGCGCGCGTCAGCCCACTCCACCGTGCGGACACCGCACCGCTTCCCTCGCCTCACTGACACGCGGGCCCCACGGCGCCACAGTGTCGTCTTCCCCATTCACCGC
>CM014277.1:9495451-9517485 GCA_004135705.1 Alloteropsis semialata
TGGCTGTGAGTTAACATCTTGTGATAGAGCTCGAAGATTTAACTCTTTTATCCTCTTCTCATTGGCCAAAATGTTAGCATTCCTCTGCATTTCATATTCAGTTTCCTCCTCAGGCTGCACCACGCCTTTTCTTTTTCTTCCCACCTCCACCATTGTTTATCCTGAAAAAATGATTGCAAAAAAATCAGCAAATGATAGTTGATAGAAACTAGGTTCAAAAACACAAGCATGCATGCACTGAAATTAGAAAATACTTAGACAAACAACACCAATGAAATTAGAAAATTACACTTAGACAATAAACAACACAAACTGAAATTAGAAGCATACTTACTTCCTCTTTTTTTCATTCACAATAATCCCATCTATATCTGTCCTTACATGGACACCACTAAGAAAAACATTAAGATCAACATTTGTATGCAGATCTGGCCTCCAGTGCCGTATCCCATTCTGCTGCTTGTCATTTTCATCATCTACTGCAGCCATATCGTAAAGGTGACGTGGTTTCGATTGCACAACACTACACCAGTCTTTATGGATATGGTTAGGAACATAGTAAACTTGCATAGCCTGAGATGCAAAAATAAAAGGTTCATCTAATAACCTTTCTCCAGTATTGAATAAATGTTTCAGATTAACAGATGTGATCCCAAACTGATCAGTTTGGACCCATCTTCCTTGTACACGGTTGTCAACCCAATCACACTTAAAGAGCACTATACTTCCTTTGTTGCGATAATTCAGCTCAATAATTTCTTTAATGATGCCATAATATATTTTCTTTCGCACTACAGGGTTCACATTTCCATCCTCAAAGCAAGAGGTTTGGGCAACTAGTGCTACTCCACTACTTTGGACAGGTCGGCCCTCATCATAAGAATGTGTATGGAAATTGAATCCATTTATTGTATAGCTACTATACATTGTAGCAATCATGAAAGGCCCATTGGCCAAAATTTGTATCTCTTCTGATACTTCTGCACCATTTTCAATCAACCCTTCCACCTGCAGGCATATAATGTTACAGTAAATTAAACTATATTTTTTCTAAAAGCAACAGTTTGGAGTACAAATAGTTGGTTGTGTTCTGGCTTACATGCTTTCTAAACCACTCATGAAACATTTCATGATGAATACGGTTGATTTCTCGTTGATTTCGATGACCAGCTGAGGACAGGTATTCAATATGCTGGCTGCAAAAGGTGTTTCATAAGTTGAAACCTTTGAGCCATGTAAAGAATAAAAAGAGATTCAATAACTAAATTAGTAGCCAACTTACTTCAGGTATGGTTCAATTTTGTCATAGTTAGACAACACATATCTATGTGCCTGAAGCCAAGTCTTGTAGTCTAACGATGTGGTGCACTTGCCACTCAAAGCTTTCCCATTACTTCTGAAGAATGGAGTGGTATTGGAAGATTCATTTTCAATCGGCTGACCATTTCTTGCTTGCCTAGTAAACCTAGTCTCACATCCATTCAAATATTGTGAACAAAATGTAAGACTCTCATCTAATTTATGACCCTCACAAATTGATCCCTCTGGATGACTTTTTGTGCGGACATAGCCTTTGCACCTCATCAAAAACCTAAGAAAAATATACTTCATTAATTTACCTCACTTATATTGGTAAGCTAAATTGTATTGCTTTTAAAAAGTAGTGTTACAATTAATACCTCTCTACTGGCCACATGCTACGGTACTGAACAGGACCAGCAATTCTTGCTTGAGTAGGAAGATGGACCATTAGATGCACCATCATATCAAAAAAGGCAGGTGGAAATATGGTCTCAAGAATACTTAGTGTCTCAGCTATTTCAGCCTCTAGCTTTTCCATATCTCTAACATGAAATACAGGTGAGTAGATCTGCTTGAAGAAATTGCTCACACGAATCAGCGCAGCAGTTGTTTGTGTTGGCAATATGTTTCGCACAACATGTGGAAGTAAATCTTGTAACAAAACATGGTTGTCATGGCTCTTTAGTCCAATTATCTTCTTCTCCTCAACTATCACATTACGGCTTATATCAGATGCATAACCATCAGGAAACTTCACTCCCTTTAATATTTGGCAAAACAACTTCTTCTCATCGGGACTCATATTATATAGGGCTGGAGGTAAATAAAATCTGTCATCTACTTCAATGGGATGAAGGTTATTTCTAATGCCAAATTTCTGCATGTCCATGCGAGCATTCAGAATGTCTTTAGATTTCCCATCAATCTCTAAAAGTGTGTTGATAATGAAATCACATACGTTTTTTTCAATGTGCATAACATCAAAGTTATGTTGCAGCATCAAGTATTTCCAATATGGCAACTTAAACCAGATAGAACACCTTTTCCAAACAATTTTTGGTGAGTTGCCATCCCTTCGTGGCTGCTTGACCGGCTTCTTCGTAACTGGATCCTTCCCAAAAGTCCATTCTATATTTTCTGTCAGTTTGAAAATTTCTTCTCCACTAAGTGGTGTAGGTGCAGTCCTATCCTCTACAGTGCCATCAAATGAATCTGCATTAGACCTAAATATATGATCAGCATCTAAGAACCTACGATGGCCCATGTACACGTACTTGCCTCCCTTTTTCAATTGGACGGCACATAAATGTGAGTGGCATTCAGGACAAGCAAGTTTGCCAGAGACAGAACATGAAAGCAAATGGCCTAGTCCAGGTAGATCAGTGATGGTGCATAATATGGCAGCACGCAGCTGGAAGCATTCCCCCGTTGAAGCATCTACTGTACGTACACCATCAACAAACATATCTCTCATATCATCTATTAGCGGCTCAAGATAAACATCCATATCAGATGCAGCTGCCTTAGGGCCAGGAATTAACAAAGATAGGATGAAGTTTGTCTGCTTCATACACTTCCAAGGTGGAACATTGTATGGGATCAAAATGATAGGCCATATGCTGTAATTTAAATTCATGGTTCTATAAGGACTAAATCCATCCGCAGCTACAGCAAGTCTGAGATTACGACTATCTTCGGCAAAGTCAGGATATCTAGAATCAAAATCTTTCCAAAAAGGAGCATCTGCTGGATGCCTAAGCAAACCATCCTTCGTGCGTCCTTCATCGTGCCACCTTGCATCAGCTGCTGTTTTGGAGGACATAAAATACCTCTGCAGCCTTTTCTTTATTGGAAAATAACGAAGCACTTTCTTAGGAATTCGGTGCACACGTTTCCCATTAGCGCTAGTCTTTTCAGATTTCCATCTTGAAGTGTTACATCTTGGACACACATTTAAATCTTTATGTTGTTTCCAAAACAGGATGCAATCATTCTCACATGCATGAATACTGGTGTACCCAAGACCAAGGTATTTTACTGTATTTTTGGCCGCATTGAAGTTTTTCGGAAGTTGAGAACCATCAGGCAAAACATCCTTAAGTAACTCTAGTAGCATGTCAAAACTTTTGTTACTCCATCCCCCGAGAAATTTGATATGGAGTAATCTAACCATGAAACGTAGCTTTGAGAAGTTTCTACAGCCTGGGTATAGTTCTTTACCGGCATCATCTACCAACTTGAAAAAAGTTTCCACATCCTCTTTCTGCTGCCCCTCATTTACCTCTAAATCCCCCATGGCATCTGAACCATCCTCTTTCTGCTGCCCCTCATTTACCTCTAATTCCCCCATGGCATCTAAACCTTTTGCTAAATCTTGAAGTAAAGCAGTAATATCATCCTCTTCATTTGAACTCTCCCCTTCTACACTATCATACTGCATGCTATTTGGGAAAACACTCGAACTTGGCTCCCCATGGTTCACCCATGTTATGTATCCTTCTGCAAACCCATCACATATCAAGTGCTCACGAACAACATCCCTAACTCTCCAACATGAATTCTGACATATCTTGCAAGGACACAATATCTTGTTTCCTTTAGCTGAATTACTAAAAGCAAACTCTAAAAATATGTTCACTCCTTTCATATATTCATCAGTTTGCCTACATACAGTCAATTATAGCATATTAGACCCAACACTAATACAGAACTTGTATCTAACACTAGGTTCATTGTATATACCTAGGTTGATTCATCCAGCTTTTGTCCATGATGAGCCTTTAAACAAAGCTAATTTCAATGACAGAATACACAAAGCACAGGTATGCACCTACATGCCAATCACAAGCTCAAGATCAGGAAGACACATATTCAAACCACAAAACAATTTCACACCGCAGTTCACGCACAATGAATATTTGCATCCAAAGAAAATAATCATAGTTACTAGAGTAAAAAGAGTCCATAACAATACCTGTTCAGTGATTGTTGTCGGCACAAGAACCTCCAATCAGGCTTTCTCTACTGAATTTGAACCTCCAATCAAGCTTTCTCTACTGAATCTGAAGAGAGGTACAACCTGACACCTTGTTTAACCAAATTGGTTATAAGGAATCAATGGACAGAAGAGAAAATTAGTTAATATATGCACATACAACAGTCCTCTGTGACAAAAAAATGCAAAGGTGCAAAGGTGCTCTTGGCACAGGAAACTTACTAGCAGCTTCAGATCCTTTGGATGTGGTATCTGATAACTAAAAACATGTTAATTAACTTGAGACACAAAACAGTAAATATATGGATTTCCTTTGGATGTGGTATCTGATAACTAAAAACATGTTAATTAACTTGATGTCATCTAGAAAGGGCAATATTTACCCCTGCGACCTGCCTCCTCAAATTCCGATTTGTAGCTGACCAACCGATGTCTGAACTCTGAAGCAGAGAACAGCAATTGATTGCAGCTCGTACAAGGTTACCTACTGAGCGGATAATGTTTGCCTTTGAGCAATGCAGGGCATGTACTAATTTGTTTCAATATTAGAAAAAACGGAAGTGACCTGATCCCCTCGCATCAACAACATTACAATCAGCTAGAAAAAAACACACACTAGAAAAAGGTCCCCTAGAAAAAACACTAGAATGTGTGGGCGCAATTTCAATAAATCGATCTAACCTCACTCCGAAAACCAACAAAAAAAATCCAATCTTGTCTGACCAGTATTCATGAGAAACGGTTTCAATTTCCACCCAAGGCCTGACTAGGCGAGATCAAAACCTAGGGCATCAAGCCCATGGAGGAGGAACAGAAGACGGGGGTGGGGCGGGCGGAAGGGGAGAGACACCTTCAACTCGTGGATTGCTTGTCGGTCGTGGCGGTGAGGAGGAACGCGGGGGGGCTCGATGTCGTCGGTGGCGATGGGTCGGGGGAGGACGCTGGATGGGCGCCTGTCGTGACGAGCGGGAGGAGGAGCAGACGGTGGCCCGTGGCCGGTGGCGGCGAACGGGAAAAGAATGGGTGCGAGGATGCTGGGTGGGTGGCGGCGGCGGATGGGCGGCGGCGGCGGAGTTGGAGGGTTGGCGGCGGCGAATGGGGCGGCGGCGGATGGGAGGGTTGGCGGCGGCGCGGATGGGGTGGCGGGCTGGCGGCGAATGCAGGCGAGCGGCGCGGATGGGACGGTTGGCGGCGGCGGATGGGGCGGAGGCGGAGCTGGGAGGGGCGGACGGAGGCGCGCGGATGGCAGGCGCGGACGGAGGCAACGCGGGAGGGGTGAGTGGATTGGGAAGGGTTAGAGGGATGGGGAGTTTTTAGGGACTTAGGCGCGAGAAGGGGAAAGAAAGCGCGCCACTACGCCGCGCCAAAGAAAAATGAAATATTTTGTTTGGCGCCGAGTTAGAAATCATTGCCGACACTTCAGGAGTCGTTAAACAACATATACCACCGACACTTTATATGTCTACATACATATGCCGACAGTTTACCTGTTGAATCGAGAAACGCCGACACTTAGTCTGTAGGCCCTTTGCACAAACGCCGACACTTTATTTGACAGCTAAAGTCTATATGTTTGCCGACACCTAATGGGACAAGAATAAACATGCTTTCCCAACGCCTAGGGGTCGGGAAAGGGTGTACATGGTGTAGTGGTAGGGTGCACAATAAATGTACATGCATGCACCTGCGCTTTTTCCCAAGTCACCCGAGCATGCTTTCACCCGCATCGGCTTCGCGCAAGCAAGATGAATACGAAAGACTCCCAAAAGGCAGTCTGGAAACCTAAAAATAAATCCGTGCAACTTCAATTTGCCGGTGGTGCTGCACTGCCACTCGTCGGTGTCCAATTGAGTGTTGCTGCCGATCTAGGCAACGGATCTTGGGGGGAGGGGGGGTCTCCCCTAATCGCTTATTCTACTTGCCCCGCGGCCGGTGATGGCAGAGTACCTTTTCGCTTAAATGATTGGTGGCATGAATGGTAACAGCTAATTTGTTCATATACTCCCTCGATACATTGTTTTCTATGTATCTAGACACAGAAAAGCTAAAATGCCTTCTATTTTGGGATGGAGGAAGTACCTACTATGCATGACATATCACATTCACGCAGGTGCGTGCATGTAATAGTAATTTATTGCGCACCCTGCTTTTAGATTCATCATGGCGGTTCCTGAAACACGAAGCGTTATATTCCCTTTTGGGCCGCTCCAAAAAAAACCCTAGCCGCTCCTTGTTCCCCGCCGCCCTGCCGGTGGTGGCCTCCTCCCCTCCCTTTCCCTTCCCTCTCCCTCCGCCCCCCCTCCTCCTATCCCTTTGCTTCCTTTTCCGCTTCCATCTCCCTCTCTTTTTTCTCCCTGGATCTGGATCGGGCCATTGTGCTCGTGGCCTGCCATACGGCACCGCTCTCTCCAGCGGGGAGTGCGTAGGCCTAGTCTTCGCGGTCGATGCGGGGCGCCATCCCTCGGCAGGCAGGCGCGGCGGGCACTCACTGCGCGGTTTGGGCGGGCGTGGCTGCCAAGGTCCTCTTGACATGCGACGTGGCCGGCACGGTCCCTCCGGGCGGCGTGCCGGCTCTTCTCGGGAGTGCAGTGTTGGTCCCGGTGCGGATCGGGCATCTCCTGCGTCAAACGCATCGCCTCCAACAACAGATCTTTGCTCCCCCCCAGGGCAACCGCCGTCCTTCTGCGCTCGTGGTCGCTTGTTGTTGACTATCCTTAGACGCACCAATGGTGAACCGCAACCGCACGGATCATCGTAGCTTTTCCCTTAGAGTATTCCATTCAAGTTCATCAATCCGTGGATCGACAGCGAACTACCTAGGGTTTTCTATCTAGCTAACGGATCAAATCCTAGCATTAGGCATAAATTGCATATGAAGGTAAACCAAATAGATATGAGTTAAGTGTAGGGTTGATCTCATCCGGAAGCATAGGCAAAGATAACATAACCAACGTTAACGAAGGGCCTAATCATCCCTAGGTACAACTCTTAGTCAAAAGGTGATCAAAACCATAGATTGCATCTCTACCAAAGGTATCCGAGTCTTCTCTCTGAAAGGCAGCTCGCAAGCGGCCTACTTTCCAATGGTCGCCGCCGCGAGGTGCATGCCAACGCCTAAGGTTCCCCAAAGCTTTACCCCAAACAACTAGCAAGCGCTCGACGAGCTTCCTCTTGTAGTGGCTGCAACAACTCCCATCGTACTCGCTATTGATCCAACTCAACATCACGTCGTCGCTAGAACTTTTCCCTCCCGCATGCTGTCACCACACCGGGGTAATCGACAGACTAGCTAGAACGCGCTACTTCAATGTATCCGCAAGATATGGACTAATTACCATGATTAGATCTAATCTTACTAAGAACATATGATGGCCATACATATGAATATAAAGCATCCAATGAAGTGGACCAAGGTTGAGACAACTACAATAGAGATTAGATTGATATCACCATCGTGTATGTATATATCCCGATGAATCTTGGGGTTTGACTCTTGAGCTCTGCCATGGCACAACCACGCAGGGAGGCCATGGCGGCTAGGGTTGGCCTAGGCCATGCCCTAGGTACCTTCGTCAATCTCAAGATCGGAACAGTCGGTCCAGTCTCTCGGAGGTGCACATAGGGGTAGGGTTTGCGTGCGTATATTCATAGGGGTGAGTGTGCGTCGTGCGTGGGCGTCTGCGTCTGTACTGGTCTTTCTCGAAAAAATTTTATCACCACAGCCGCCTAGGTATCACGCTCCATCTTCATCGTTAGGGCTCACTAGTACAGATTGAATTTCACAACAGGTTCGGAACCCATTTTCACAGGCGGTATTGAGGAGGTGGTAGTGTTTAGAGAAGTAAAAATTAGATTTCACAGCCAGTTTTGGAGAACCGGCCGTGAAAAAATTTTGAAAACAAAAACATAGAAATATTAAATGGGCGCAAAAAAATTAACTGCATAGGAGGCCACCCCATGAACTGGCCACCATACCATAAGGTCAACAAGAAATAAAAGTCCAGCATCAAGATGGTTCACAAAGATCACAACTTCTTGTGACTTGGGGGCTGGCACAACCTCAAACCCTGGAGCACAGGAGGCATCTGAAGAAATCAACCTGTCGGATGCGAGCCGGGCGTGATAAGGAGTAACCTTAGAGCACCCAAATTTCAAGCATTTCGTATAGCTATCAGTTTTGGGAGCCATGGCGGCGAAGAAATCCTAAACCAAAATAACAGATCTATTCAAAACTCCAAGGCAACAAAAGCAAAGAAAAGAACAAGCACAGAGAGAGGGATCTTCTTGCACCTTAGTTAATCGAATGTCCGACACAGCAAATACAAAATCAACCGGAGCACAATGCAGAAATCACAATGTTGATGAGGAATACGAACAATGAAAGGGGAAAAAGGCACGAACCAAGAAGACAAACAGTTTCCCCCACCTGGTCCTTATATAGGGATCCTGCTCAAAAAACAAGGAACCCGCCCGTCCTATTCAAAAAAGTTAGGGCGGGAAAATCGAAAAGATAAGCGCCGTCAAAGCAAACACTGTCCGCCGGGAGGGGGATGTTGACAAACGGGGCCGTTAGCAAATTTCCGCTCCCAAAAGTGGTTCGTGGACATCAACCCGTCAAGACTGGGCATTCGTACGCGAGGGGCTATTGTTGGAGAGGCGCAAATTGGCTAACAATTTGACTCCCTCTCATGAAGCAGATGAACGAATTTATCCAAAGTATTTTAAAAACTTGATCACCCCTTCACTTTCATGTCTCTGATTCATGCAGGATTGGATGCTCGTTTGCTGATCTGAGGTGCAAGGCGCAAGTGGGGACTTAGAGTGTGGGACCCTTTGCGCGGCTGCCCGAGCAGCTGCGAAGGGTCAGGGTCCCTTCACAGCCAAATGACGACGAGCGAAGGCCTGGTCAAGACGGGCCCACCTGTCAGAATCATGAGGAGACGTTGGCTGAACGACAGCCATAAAAAACTGTCTGGGGAGTTGAGCCCTGTGTCGGGAACCCAAAGTACGGTTGTGCCCTCGAATATTCTGGGAATGTAGCGGTTGAGTGGGCACTGAATTAATCCTCCTGGGAACCTATAAATAGAGGTGAACAGTGCCTGATTGAGGGTTCGAACCTTTTGTAACCTTGCACCATATCAATACAACGAATTCACTTTAGCTCACCTCCTCGTTCTCTTGGCTCGAATACGTCCGATCTGATCATGAATCCAACAACTTGCAATGCCAGAGCGGACTCTGAGCTTCTCTTTATGGAAAAGAAAGAAGCCTGAGCATCTTGTCACAGTCTAGCAGAATCAAATAAAAAAATGATATACAACCAGATGTGTGATGGTCAACCAATTTGGCCAAAACCGAACGAAAATTAGTCTGGGGCGAACCTCAAAATAGAGGCCGCTTAGTAGTAATAATATATAGTTTGTTATATATAAAATTCTACTACCAATAAGGTGAACCAAATTATTTATATCAAACTGATGTATCCATATTATCTTTAAAGTTTTTTCATAATATTTATAGATATGAATTCGTTAGCGATGGTGTACCTGTTGTGGTGCTTGTATTAGAATTATTATCAAATAATTTGCCAATGGGTACTCTAGGTGAATATGCACACCTGCGTATTTTCTCTTCTTTCTTTTTCCTCAATGTCAAATGCAGCATCTTCTTCCTTTTCCTCAATGTCATCAAATGCATACTTTTTAGGCTACATAAAGTGATGAACAGTTCTAGAATATAAAATAATAATTGAGAGCCGGTAAAAAATAACAGATCAACTAAAAAAACAGTGTCCACCACCTAGAACTCATAAATCTCAGTACTATAATTTATCCCTGTTAAAGTCCTAGGATTAATTAAGTTAACCATGCATCATTAAGAGCATCATTTAGTAATAAACTATAGGGCTAAGCCCATGCTCATTTTTCATGGCGGACAGTCTGCCCAACACATGCAGACGGTCCGCCCGTCCACGTCATCGCGGTCAACACATCCACGGTCAGCCCTCGCCACATCACCCGCGGACTGTCCGCGCCACACGGGCAGACGGCTCGCCACTGCCTCACGCGTGCGTGTCGCGGGCGCAGGACTTTCACGCCACATCGCTCCACAGGCCCCACACGTCAGCCGCGCCCTTCTCTTTTCCCTGGACAGCACAACTCCCTCTCTCTCCTCCCACTCACCCAAAGAGCTCTCTCTATCTAACCCCCATCCATGGAGGAGCTCCACCACCATTGAAGCCCGCCGACCTTGCCGAAGCATCGCCGGAGCCGCGCTCCACCATCACGACCTCGTCCTCATCCTCGGAGTTGGAGCTAAGAGCTTCTCCAAGCTCTTCTTCCTCCATCTTCATCCTCTTCTCCAAGCTTCAAGCCAAGCCCGAGCTCAAGCTTCCCCAAGGCCACTCTACTCCAACCCGTGGCACCTCATCAGAGTTACTCTCGCCGCCAGTGAGCTACCCCATCCCCCAATCCATGGACATTGCCTAGGATTCGAGTTCTTGATCCCCATTAGAGCCATTTCACCATTGATGATCTAGAGCTTTGGAAACTTGGTGCATGTCAAATACACTTGCCAAAATGTACTCCCGACATTCCCAGGAGTCTATAGCAACAAACCCCATCCCAATCGATCGCCGGAATCGCCGGCGAGCTTCTGCCGCAGGCGCGGACAGTCCGCCACCTAGGCGGACGGTCCGCCATTCACGAACGATTCCAACCCGAGCCTCTGCACTTTTCTATGTTGCACAACACCTTTGAACTGCGGATGGTCCGCCCTTCGCAACCGGACAGTTCGCAGGTTATTCCGAGCCCCGGAACAAAAGATATTCATGTTTCTACGAATGCTTATTTTTGTACTACGGACGGTCCGCCCTTATGCCCAAAAACTTGTCCTGAATCGGTTCTTTTTAACTATAATGGTCTGCCGTTATGGCCGGACAGTCCGCCACCTGGGCGCGGACAGTCCACCACTGCTCGTCCAGTACCCATATACTTAGGCTTGCTTCACCTACACTTGTGCTATGTGTCTAGCTTAATTAGAGATACTTTATACATGTTTGTGCATTGTTTATCATATCATTCCATGCATCATGGCAATCATTCATGGCATGTTTATTTACGAAGCATCATTGCATTCGTGTAGAGAACGAAGCACCGGAAGTCGAGGAGGCGGAGCCCGAGCCGGAGGACTTCTCCGACGACATCCCCGCTGAGCCTCAAGGCAGGCACCTTACTAAGCATACCTCTCCCTATTTTGGATCAAATTGTATCTATGAGTCTTGCTTGTGCATATGTTATGTTTTATACTATGCTTGAGTAGAACCCACTTGATGCATGATCCACCTTGATTAAGATGAACCAATCCTAGATGAGTATGCTTGCTAGGTGTCACGATTTAATTGCTTAGCCATGCTTAGCTACGGTAGAAGTCAAGAGGTGGCAAGGTCACCACCACTTGCGAGCTATAGTGTGTTTGATAATATTAACATCAAGTAGCTATGATTGGTTAAAAGATGAGCATTTGTGAACGATGACTCAGGACTTGAGCAAGTGTGGAGACTTGCTAAGCTAGGTAAGGAAGTGGATTTTCACTGGTCTCTTGAGCACTTATTCGTACAAACCGCATACTTGAATTGGCAATGTAAGCTAAGTAGTATAAGTCGCTCGGGTCACCCGTCTGATATGTCCAGATTGTGATGAGGTGTAGCTAGCGGATTCTAGGACATCTATCTATTACCGAACGCCGGTATGGGCGGTTGGGGCAGGTATATGAAAGGTTGGGACCTGAGTCGACGCTTACCCTCGGCCTAGGGTATGATGGAAAGTCTTGTTCCGTGTGGTCCCAGTTGTACACCCCTTCAGGGTATTAATCTATTGCAATAGCCGCGCTCTCGGTCATTGAGCACGCTCTATGAGTTCGCGTCAACATAAGTTATCGGATGAGAGTTCATGGGAGATTGAGCTCATGTCATATGATCACTTTATTATTTTTGCAATTGTATTGATGAATGATCTAGAGTAGTCTAGTTGCCATGCCTTTTGCTTATTACAACTTCATCAAAAAGTAGAGGCTTTTATGCGAAATTAATTATACAACCCTCCCTTGCTACTTATCCATATGCATACTCCTTGGAGTCGGGTACATATACCCTATGTGGATAAGTCTTGTGGAGTACCTTTGTACTCACAGTGTTACCGTTAAGTTGATGCAGGTGATGAGCAGCCGGAGGCCGTGTTTGGCTTCTTCTATCCCGCGGACGGAGGCGTGGGTAGGGAGTGACGGCCGGTGGTTATAGAAGGGCGCTATCGACATATAGCATATTCCTTCTTATGTGTATTTTGTGGATGTATGAGTGCGATGTAGAACTTTCCACTGCAAAACTCATGAATTTAGTTATGTAATAACTTGAATCTCTTTATGTATGTGAATACATATGTGGATGCTATGTGTGTAATGATGTTTCACTATGTTGTGCTTTGTGAGGTGTGTATAAATCCTGAGCTTGCTCATGACACATCTCAAGGACTACCGGGATTAGGCTCCTTTAATTGAGTTGGGCAATGGACGACACTCAATTAAATGGGCTTAATTTGGTTGGTTCCTCACAATCCCAACCGATCATACTATTACTAATTGGAGGCTCCTTTTGAAGCCTCTAGGTGAAGCCATCTAGGATCCTAGGTGGACACTCTAGAAAAAGAGAGAAATCCTAGAAATTCTCACAAAAAGCAAAACAGCCATCAATTGAAACATTCAAATCATCATAGTCATTAGATCTATTATATTTTCTAAAAAATTACCCACCTATGCCATTATAAAAATAGCTTAAAGTAACCCCCTAAATCTATATCTAAATTACCCACCTCTGAAATTATATAAAATAAACAAAATAAACCCCTAATCTTCATCAAAATTACCCACTTATGCCATTATAAATAATATTTAAAATAACCTCCTAAATTGCAAGTAAATTACCCACTACGAATACTTAAAAAATAACTTAAGTAACCCCTTAACTTTACATTTATGTTACCCAGATATGTCATTACTAAAAATAACATGAGGTAAACCTACATTTGAATCCAAATCACCTTAATAGAAAATATACACCAATATAAGATTCTAAATCGTGTATTTCATACTTTATTGGTTTATTATATAGTGATTAATGCATATATGCATAATCTGTGTTGTCAGTTATAAAGGTATAGGGGAAGTGAGGAGAATAAGACTTCTGTGAAAATTATAGTTTAAACTCAGGGTTTCTTAAATAAATTCGAGCGCATAGCAAAGTGAAAATTTAAAGATTATAAATGTGTATGAAAACATTATAGAGTAATTACTCACTAAAATTTATCACAATCAGATGAAAATAATAAGTTTATATCTATAAAGGTATTGTGTTCAAATATTTAACAAATGAGAGAAAGTTCAAGGTAATAGTCTGGTAGCAATGTAGCCTTAATTTTTTAATTGGAGACTCCGCATTAGTTCTTACAAGACATGCTAAAAAAACAAATCCTATAAATTTTCACAAAAATCAGAAACATCAATCATGTAAACTCTAAAAACCATAGTCATTGGTCTATTATAATTTTTAAAAAGTTACCCACTACTATCATTATAAAATATTATAAAATAAACTCTAAAAGTATATCTAAATTATCGAGCTATGACATTATGAAAAATAATTTAAATTAACCCCATAATATTTATCTAATTTACTCTGCATGTCATTATAAAGGATAACATCAAATGACATTCAAAATTTGTATCTAATTTACCATGTATATCTTCATTAAAGATAACATAAACTAAATACCTAAATCTTAATCTAATTATCTTCATGTCCATCCTACCAAAAAGTCAAAAGGTAAACTAATATATGATTCTAAATTAACTATTTATCATTGTTAATATAGAAATAATAAGTTAAGGTATACACTCATGATAAGTGTCACCATGTAGACCATTTATACATGTATTTGTGAGGAAGTGATGAAAAATATTGATTTTCATGCTAAATACAATGTATGGAGGTGCGATACAAAATGAAAAATATGTGAATGTGGATAAAAAAAAGTGTATAGAGTAATTACTAATTAAAAATCAATCAAATATAAAAAAAGTACACATCTATATGATTATTAAGTTGAAGTATTGAAATAAATAAAAGAGTAATATGTAAACAATTTTGTTTATTAGGTAGGAGTTTAATTTATAAATATTTTTTTAAACATAATTGCTTTTTAAAATATTAGCCCGTGCGGGAGCACGGGTTGATGGACTAGTATATACAATCAATTGATTTATAAATTACATGCCCCCAATTAACACGCAGTATGGTTCGTCATATTCATAGCCAAACATTAATTTATCTTGAACATTTGGGCCAAAGTTGTACTAATAGGATATACCAGGATCCTGGTCGTAGACTCGATCGATGCCCTAGATATGATGCGGCCGCCGGCAAGCCGTCGTCACGCCGTAGCGCCGGCCGCGGGTCGCCGCAGTCTCTGTTTCTCTTCTCCGGACTCCGGGCAGGATCTGCCGCTGCCGTAGTACTTCCTGCGCGTTCCTCTCTCGCCTGTTAACATAGGCGTCGCGACAGTCGCGCTGCCATCTATCGGAGCGTGAATAGCGGACAGAATTAGATCAAATTCTGCTATCCATTTTAAACGAGGAGTCGCACGGCCGGCTTCGGCTTCTCGGCCGAGTCGACGTTTTGTTCGCGTTCCTCATACGTTCGGTCGCTGGTTCAAGTGCGTAATGTGTGTAGTATATGTGTATTTTGTAGTATACGTAGTGTATACTGTATACAAATATGGTGAGGGGCCCTTCGATTCAGCGACCCGGGGCGGCCCCCCCGCTCGGAACACCCAGGGCCGGCCTGAACACGGTGGAATGATTTTGTGCGGGCACTGATGTGAGTAAGAAGTAGAGATGGACACACATTCCAACTGCAGGGCAAGTGAAGTCAGATGAACCAGAACGAACTATACAGCTTATTGGGAGCCTGATCTCCAAAATAGATGCAACTCGCGAAAACTGAAGAAAACAGAGCAAGCCAATAGACTAAACCAGACAAGTCTCGTTTTGTACATGCAGTCAGTCGGCAAAAGCTGGAATCGTCTCCATTTGGAACCCGCCATTAGAGCCAGCTGGATAATTAAATTTCATAACGTAATAGCGTGGTCTCATGATGTTCGTTCCTCCTCTAAAAGAAGATGGAAGCCTGAACTCATGATGTTTCCTTTTGCCGCTGCAGCCACCCATATCTGGTCTCATACGTCCAAGCGGCCCGACGCCCTGCTGCTTCGATCCATTGGTCTGATGATGAGGCGATGCCGGCGGCTTCACTGCAGTGCAGGCACACTTGACGCAGCCACGGAACCAAATGACGATATGCATTGCACCTGGACGTACGCAATGCCCAAATCATTCTCAGGATGCTCGAGTAGTTAAGTGAGCAGCTTGCAATACACGAGTAGTTAAGTGCCAAAAGCAGGGGCAAGCATGCACATTTGATTGACTGGAATCGCCAAAAACAGATATTCTCAGGATGCCGCCAAAAACAGGCAAATTTATTACCTAAAATGTAGGCAGAGGGGCAGACGTTTCTCAGTAGATGCATGTCGTCCTTCAGCCCACTCATCTTCAATGGGACACATTTTCCCGTGAAAGACATCAATCTTGAGGGCCATGCGTGCTGCGGAAGCTGTTGATGCCAGATTGAAACAACTTGAGCAAAACAATGACTCTGAAGATAAAATATACTCCCTCAACTTGCACTTCTCAAGTTTAAGCTGCTCCAAGATAGGCATGGCTCTCACTTGCTCTTCCCACTCCCATACCTCCCATTCGAGCAATCCATGTAAAATTAGATTCTGCAATCTGGGAAACGGGACCCCTACATCAGAATGGGTGTGGCTGCGATGGTCTGGTTGCAAGAATTCAGACCCAACACTCTTAATTGCAGGGGCACGAACGATCTGCAGGAGTTCCAGGAAGGGGAGCTGACACAGACCATTAGGAAGCTCCATGCAGCATGCAAGGTCATTCATCATTAGAGTCCTCAGACTCCCAAGGGGCACCACTGCTGTTGACATCAACCACCTTGGAAGCCGCCGGCCAAAATACCCATTGATGAAAAGATTTTCTAAACCAAGCGGAGGGCCGAGTTCATCAAACACCTCCTGGATTTGTTGCTGCACTCTCTCAGAGATGCCTTCTTCCTCTTCAACCAACAGCCCATCATCTCCAAGTCTACTGGTGCAACCTATGGACAGAAAAGTTAGGCGCACCTTTTCATCAAGCCTGGCTTTTGTGGCCAATGAGGAAGAAGAAACATTCTCCAGTCCACTTATATCAAGACTAGTGAGCTCGGAGAGAGGCCCTAGTTCTTCAAAACTACACCAGTCACCATCGATGTGGGCTGGAAACCCATATAATTTCCTCAAGCTAGTTAAACCACAAAAACCTCTAGGTATATATTTTATACTTGTTCCAGAAAGAACAAGAAGCCTCAACTGCTGTAACTTTGAGATGCTGTCGGGAAGCTTCGACAGACTTTTACAACCAAAAAGGCTAACATACTGCAAGAGTTTCATCTTACCAATGTTTTCAGGCAGCCTGGATGTGTTCGTGCCTTCTATGGACAAATACCTCAAGTGTTTGAGTTGAATCAGAGATTCAACTAATGCATCAAAATTTGCATCTCGTACATGTAGGGTCCTTAAATTAGAAAAAGCAAGCAATGAATCATTAGGCTTGATTTGTATATGGCCAACTGATATTAGTGTTCTCAATGATTTATGTGCTTGTAATGAACACCACTCCAACTCACTTGATTCTGATCCTCTAGTTTCTAGTGATATCTGTAAAAACTTTTGCGAATTGAGTTTGCCAGAAGTATCAATTTGACTGTTCTGAGCTACTAAAGCTTCATTTCTGGCCACATATTGCGCAAACGAGCGGACAACATCATGCATGTTGCAAACTTGTTGATCAATGTACTTTGAAACTGGCTCAATAAGGTTCCTCTGTATTAACTCGTCATAGTACTGTCTTCCCATTTCTTCTAAGTCATGTGAGGTTCCGTGAACAAAACCTTCACTAATCCACATGCCGATAATGTCATCTACAAAGAACAGTGTGCTCTTTGGGATGACGGCGTAGTGCAGAAAGCAAGGCTTCAAACAAGGACGCAAATCTTCGTAGCTAAGATATATTGCATAGTTTAGATCCTCAGGCATTTGAGATGCTGACCATAAAGAGTCAGTTAGGACATTTTCCCAATCTCTTTTGCTTATCCTTTTCTGGCGCAGAAGACCACCCATTACTTTAACAGCAAGTGGTAAACAATCACATTTTTCTATAATTCCCATTCCGATATCCTTGACTAGTTCAATATGAGCTTCGTCATTTCCATTCCCAACTACCTGCAAGTAGCGCTTAGGCCAATTAATAATTTATAATATGTCAAGATATCCTCTTCGTCGCAGAGAATTATAGATGGAGCTTAACATTTTGCTGTTCCCACCTCATATGCGAGTACAAAGACATGCACGTTAGCTCCAGAACTCATTTAGTGACGTTTTGGATCTTACTTCCACCTTATGACTACCTAATGAATACTGTGTCTCTACGAATGCTCTCTCTGTTTCAGCTTACAAATTAACGTCCTTTACGTACAATACACGTGGCCCCACCTTCCCTGCTGCTGCCAGCAGCGAGCTCCCTGTATTAACTAGTTCAGTTCATAACTATTTACCTGAACAGTTCCTAGTCAAAACTATACTAACATAATGCATGTTCTGAACTAGGATTATTGGATCTCTTACTGTGTTGCATTTATTCTAAATAACACAGTGGTTCAACAGAACCGAAAAAAGACGCATAGTTTGGTCAAAAAATGCAATTTAGATTTAAAATTTGATACAAAAATTAATCAGCGCGCCCATTCCACACCAATCAATTTGTGCACGTCATGCATATGGCTGGACGGTTGCCTTATCTATTAGATCACTAATCTCAATCACTGAAAGTCCTGAAGCTAAAATCTTATGGAAGATATACACGGTCCGGCACCATGCTGATTCGACTGAAAGACCCATTCATTTTCATCCCCTATGCTGATTAAAATGGGGAGGAACTACCGCATCTGGAGTCCAGGTACGCATGCCAACAAAGCTAAGGCATTTTTTCCCACTACTACGGGATGTCAACAGCGTAGAAATCAATGTTTTCGACAGAAAAATTACTGCCGCTGAAGGGATCATGCTTCTGCTATATATAAATGTAGCTAAGAAGTCAAACAAACGTAAGGAAGGAGCATGAACAAAAAAATAAGTTTGATGCATGGATTAACATGTACACACCTGCTTTTTGAGCAACAACCAAGCATCATTGGGCTCAAGTTTGTCGACATGGTGGTAGGGCTTCTCTGCCATGATCCCTCGCGCGACCATATTATGCCTCGTGGTTATGAGGACACGGCTACCTTGACCTAGGACGTTGACCAAAGGAGTTTTCAGCTCACTCTCCCATGCCTCATGATTCCAAACATCGTCCATAACTAGCAAGGTCTTCTGTCCTCTCAGGTTATCTTTGAGGGTCTTCTCAAGTGCACACTTTGTATTTTCAATTGATTGGTGGTCTCCCCCTGCTTCAGCGATGATTCTCTTTAGAAGCTCATTGCCACTATAATCTTGGTTCACACTAAGCCATATTTTCTTTTGAAACTCTTGTTGGATAATGTCGGTATTAAATATCTTCTTGGCGAGGGTAGTTTTGCCGATTCCTCCAACTCCCACAATAGCAAAAACTTTTATTTTACTTTCTTCATAGTTTGCCACCTCGTATTTTGTCAGAGTCTCCACCAGATTTCTTGTGTCATCCTCTATCTTCTCACCGACCAAACCTGACTCATCAAGCTCTCCAGATGTCTCACGGCTACGAGCACGAGCTGATGCGACACTTCTATCACGGTGCTCATAGGGACCGAGGTTGATGAAGCCCAAGTTTGTGCTACGTTTCTTGATTTCTTCTAGCCTCTGGTTAAGCTTCCTGATGCGACTTCCGATGTCATGTGCATGCAGAGGGTTCCGCAAGCAGAACAGCAATGGATTGAAGCACCCTGTGTCACGCCTTGGACCTTGCTCCATGGCCTTCAGCTGGCACAAATCCAGTATGTTGGTAGCATCATACATGGCGTCCCGAAGCTCTCTCACCCATGCCTGCACGCTTAGGTCGGTGATGTTCTTCTTGTCTGCATCGGCGAGAAAGTTCTTGAGGTCTCCAAGCTTGACACCCATCATGTCGATCTCCCCGGAGACACCGAGCAGCATATGTACCTCTTCTTTTGCCATCTCCGTCAGCATGTTTTGGACGTAGGATGCCAAAGCATCAAGGATGCCCGCCATTAGTGGCTGCGAGCCAGCTTAGGTTTTTGCTGTGACAAATTTAGACCAAACATCAGGACGGACAGGATGTTAATTTAGAACATCGGCAGTTCAGCTCAGCGAATATTATGTGTGCCTTCTTGTCCAGTACAAGAATAGAAGGTAAAATACAAAGATTTTGTTCTTCTATTCTGTTTGTTTCTACTGGTGATGGAGATCCTCCGTGATGAAACAAGTTTGGTACTCTTTTTTACTAGCCAAATGATGTCCCATATCACTTATTACTAAGACGCAGAGAAGTTTGGTTCTTCTAATAACTATAGCCAAATGATGTCCCATATCACTTATTACTAAGACGCAGAGAAGTTTGGTTCTTCTAATAACTATAGCAAAATCAGAGACCCCTGATTACCCTGGCCCTTTTGAAACATCTCTGTAGCGCTAGATGACACAGCGGCTGCAATTTTTTGGTACTGAGACTAAGAATCTGAGAGAGGGAGAGGAAGAGCAAAATAGTACTCACCTCAATTCACCAAGTTCTGTTGAATCTCCAGACGTTTGCTTTGGGTGGAGGGGTACTCTGTTTCTTGTGGCAATGAAGACTCTATTTTTGTTGAACTGATCAATTTGTAAGAGGAAAGTTTGGCATCTGCATTCATCAATAATTGGTGGATGATTTATTAACTGCACGACAAGGAGAAAAAGGACAGATGCATGCATCTGCGCATTGCACTTCTTCCATCTAGTCAATGACAGGGGCCCCTTAAAGACGACTGATTGAAGTTGAATGGTATATGGCTAGCTAAAGGTGTATGTTTCTCTGTAGTCTGTACACAACTCGCGTGCGTAGAATTGCAGTGGGGCGGGCGGATAGGGATGCAAATCTGTCTTGAAAGGAACTAATTTTGACTACTATCACTCAATGATATCACCACAAGAGAGCTTTAGCCTTGTAAAATGGTTGCTTTTCCATCGTTGATCATGGGTATCATGGGTGGTCCCGTTCTTCTGTGGCCGGGAAGACTAGCTAATTCAAGCGCTTATACTACCTTTCCAAGGCTAATGCTCGGCGACAAAGAAAGCAGCAGATGGCTGAAGGGTCCACAAATGTGACCAACAAGCATAACAGATATTCGCAAAAAACATAAAAGCACAGTAATCTGTCAAGATTTTCCTTCTGCAGAACAGGAAATCACAGCGTTGCTTTTGCATTGTAGGATGGTATGCATACCATACACGACTAACACATACGGCTAATTACTTGGTATGCAGAGGGGCTGATATTTGTCTCAAATCGGAAAGGATGTCTTTCGTACAGCACATGCCATTTCCTCATGACGCCATTGTCACGATCGTCTACATATGCCATCCATTCTCGCCTACACTTGCGCTGTTTCCTTGCTAACTGCAGGATCTTTATGGAAAACTAATTGATTTCCATTAGTGCTATTCCATAATGAAATCCAATTGCGGCACTGCATAGTTACGAGACTCAAGTTAGAAGATTGAAACTCCCATATGCATCATACTGATTGCTTAATTCCACTACGTATGTGGTTGACAATGGAATTTCACACTGACATTCTAGTTGCCTGTTGTGCATCTAGATATTTATAGAATACTCTTCTCTCTAGCTACAACTATGCAATTATGGGTTACTAGGAGACCTATTGATCGTGGCCTTAAAAGTTTGCTAAATTAGTATATTTCCACTAGCACGATACCTTGAAAGTTTGCTAAATTAGTATATTTCCACTAGCACTTTTATATGCAAAACACACGTCAATGCAAGTACAGGTCAACAGCGTGACTCTCATAAATTTAGTGAAAGCTGACTGGTTTAACCAGGGAAGAACCTTATAGGAGCTATATGGCTCAATTGATACCATGCATCTAGTCCAAGTTCATGCTACTTCTGAAAACTTCTTCTTTGTCTGTTTGACTTGGTAATTATGTATTTCACACGGATATATTATTCCCGACATGTTTCCAGAAATTTTCTGTTAATTACCTTTTTATGCACTTGATATATGCAAAATTGAAAACATCTCCAAGATGATTGAAGTCAACTGTGTTCCCGTACCTGCAAAATAAAATTATTAGCCTGTCTAAGAGCTGTTTTTGTTAAAATATGGTCGAGCCTTAAATGAGATGGAAGAAGGAGAAAAACTATTACATATCGGTACTGAAGTTGTACAGAGAAATGACGTTGCCTGGTAAAGTTGTGACTATCAATTGACGGTCCGGGAAACAATCTAGCACGCCAACGTTCCGGGCAGTTATCAGTCCATCGATTTGTCGAATACATGTAGGAGTATCTGTCTTCAGATCCC
>CM014277.1:9519054-9537202 GCA_004135705.1 Alloteropsis semialata
CAAACAACACGTAAGGGTAGCAGTCAAACAAAGTGTACTCGAGGAGCTCTATGCATCCGCGACCTATGTCTTCCATCCGAGTGGTGGTCGGTCAAAGAAGTCAATTTCTCGCGTCAACCTTTCCAAAAACTATTTGTATTGCCATACCGAAAACGTATTTTGTCCTTTACGCATTCTGGGTGTTACACAATGGTGCAAGGCTGGATTCATACAAATATACAATCATCTCTCTGTTCTCTCACGTGAAAGAGGCAAGCAGAGAGAAATCACGTTGACTGGCATGGTAGCAGAGATACATATCACCCAAATCAAAATGCATACTAATGTTACACTGTCGACGTTTCCTTTTGTTGCTGCAGCAAACAATATATACTAGCCCGATACCCAACTGCTTCTTCAATCCATTGGTCCGACGGGGAGGCGATGCAGTTAGTTTCCTTGCAGTGTAGGCACTCTTGACGCAACCATGTAACCAAATGACGGTAGGCATTGCACCTGCATGGATTAATTGCGCAAATCTGTTATACAGGACGACCGAAACAGCAAGCAAATTGCAATGACGGCGATTAATTGTGTCATTTTGTCAAGGAGGAGCAGGCATGAATGGAATGGCACAAAGCAGTAAATCAAAAAGAGTAAATTAATGGAACATCATGCATGCATGAGATGTTGTTCTCTAGACGGAGCAAGCAGTCGTTGTGTAAGCAAATTTAACTTACCTAAAGCGCATGCAGAGGGGCCGACGTTTGTCCGCATATGGAACCTGCTGCTGTACCGGCCGATCGTCTTGAATGGGACATATTGCCATATAAGGAAACCACGTCCGTCTTTTGCGGGCTGGACATCATAGATTGAGTCGACCAAAGGAAACTGATTAGGCCTTGTTTAGTTGGAGCAAGTTTTTGCAATTCAACCAAAAGGAACGTATTGAAAAACGTGTCCCTCTCTTTGCAGCACACTTCCCAATGTACTTTTTCTACAGGAAATTCAACCAACTTTCGAGCAACTAAACAAAGCCAGAGTGTCCCCTCCCTAAAATATTTCTATCGTTTGTTTATTTGTCCAGAGTTCTAACTATATCTGAGGTTTGACCAGGTTTATAGAAAAAGATATATTCAAATCTAGCTACCGCACAAATAAGTACACCATGAAAATATATGCCATGGATGATCTGATATGTTTTCATCTAAATTTAGTCAAACATAAGATAGGTCGACTTATGACAAATAAAATATATAGTACTATATTTTGAGAAAAATACCCCTCCCGTTTCATCAAATTATAAATGGTTCTGCGTTTTCTTGGTACAAAATAAGCTTTTGCTATGAATCTAGACATCTATCTATTATATCTAGATACATAGCAAAAGTAATAATACATTTAAAAAAGTCAGAACAACTTATAATTTGAAGAGGAGGGAGTATTGATATATTATCCGAAAATGAAATAGGCTTAGTGTTAAGTTACCTTGGCCAATGGAAGATGGGCTGATATTTGTCTCGAAGCGGAAAGGATTTCTTGTGTACAACACGTGTCTTTTCCCTTGAACGCCTTCATCTGCTGCATACGCCTTGACTTGCTGGCTATGGCTGAACTTTTCCCACTCAGGGCCAGATTTCTCCATTACTCCCTCCTTCGCAAGCGCACATTCTCCACTGATGAGATTGTTGGCATGTGGATTAGCGAAGGATTTGTTCATGGAACCGCACGTGACCTATTAGAACAAAAAGGAACAGAGTACTATGACGAGTTAATACAGAGGAACCTTATAGAACCAGATGTGGATTATGCTGATGTCTACGACATGCATGATGTTGTTCGTTCATTTGCTCAATATGTGGCTAGAGATGAAGCGGTGTTTGTTCATCACAGTAGTGAATTTGATATTTTGGCTAAACTCAAGTCAAAAAAGTTCATTCGATTATCATTGGATGCCAAGAGATCATTATCAAATGAGTTGGAGTGGAGTCTCCTACAAGCTCAGATGTCGCTGCGAACACTGATATCCGTTGGCAATGTAAAGATTAAGCCTGGTGATTCATTACTTCCGTTTTCAAGCTTGAGGACCCTGCATATACAAGATGCGAATTTTGATGAATTGGTGGAATCTTTGGGCCAACTAAAACACTTGAGGTATTTGTCCATAAAAGGCACAAACACATCAAGACAACCAGAAAACATTGCTAAGATGAAATTCTTGCAGTATATTTTCCTTGGTGGTTGTAAAAGTTTAGTGGAGCTTCCTTGTGGAATTGGAAAACTAGAGCAGTTGAGGTTTCTACACCTTTATGACACTGGTATAAGTAAGATACCTAGGGGTTTTCACGGCCTAACAAATTTGAGGAAGTTGTACGGATTTTTAGCACACATGGATGGTGATTGGTGTAGCTTGGAAGAACTGAGGCCTCTCTCCCATCTCATTTCGCTTGGTATATATGGATTAGATAATGTATCTTCTTCCTTATTTGCCACAAAGGCCAGGCTTGATGAAAAGCCGCGCCTAAGCAGTCTGTTCTTAAGATGCACTAGTAGCCTTGGAGACGATGGCCAGTTGGTTAATGATCAGAATGAAGGCGCCCCCGAGGAAGATCAGCGACGAATTGAGGAGGTGTTTGATGAGCTCCACCCCCAACCTTGCTTAGAGAACCTTGTGATTGAAGGGTATTTTGGCCAGCGGTTTCCACGGTGGATGATGTCCACATCTGCTGTGCCCCTTATGAGCTTGAGGATTCTATTGATGGATGGCCTGGCGTACTGCACAGAGCTTCCCCATAGCTTGTATCAGCTCCCTTGCTTAGAGATCCTACAGGTTAAGAATGCTCCAGCCATCAAGTGTGTTGGGCCTGAATTCCTTCAAGGCTACCAACGTGGCCACATCCGTTCCCCGGCGGGAGCGCTGTGTTTCCGAGATTGCTCAAGCTGATCTTTGTTGGAATGCTGGAATGGGAGAAGTGGGAGTGGCACGAGCAACTGCAAGCCATGCCTGTCTTAGAGTTGCTTCTACTCAGAGGGTGCAAGTTAAGTCACGTTCCTCGCGGCCTTGCCTTACACGCAAGGAATTTGAGGAAACTATGCATATATGAAGTAAAGAACCTTAAATCTTTAGAAAACTTTTCTCATGTTGTCCATCTTGACTTGCGTTGGAACACTGACCTGGAGAGGATCGTTAATCTGCCGAAATTGCAGAACCTCGTCATCGCCAACTGCCCAAGGATGAAGGTACTGGAGGGCATGGCTGCACTACAAAGACTGGATCTGGAGGATTATCGCATGGAAACTGTACCCAGATATGTGCAGGATGTAAAACCAAGGCATTTGGTACTTGCCTGCACCTTAACGCTGCTCACTTGCATCGCAGCAGGGAAATCTGGCCCTGAGTGGGAAAAGTTCAGCCATAGCCAGCAAGTCAAGGCGTATGCAGCAGATGAAGGCGTTCAAGGGAAAAGACACGTGTTGTACACAAGAAATCCTTTCCGCTTCGAGACAAATATCAGCCCATCTTCCATTGGCCAAGGTAACTTAACACTAAGCCTATTTCATTTTCGGATAATATATCAATACTCCCTCCTCTTCAAATTATAAGTTGTTCTGACTTTTCTAAATGTATTATTACTTTTGCTATGTATCTAGATATAATAGATAGATGTCTAGATTCATAGCAAAAGCTTATTTTGTACCAAGAAAACGCAGAACCATTTATAATTTGATGAAACGGGAGGGGTATTTTTCTCAAAATATAGTACTATATATTTTATTTGTCATAAATCGACCTATCTTATGTTTGACTAAATTTAGATGAAAACATATCAGATCATCCATGGCATATATTTTCATGGTGTACTTATTTGTGCGGTAGCTAGATTTGAATATATCTTTTTCTATAAACCTGGTCAAACCTCAGATATAGTTAGAACTGTGGACAAATAAACAAACGATAGAAATATTTTAGGGAGGGGACACTCTGGCTTTGTTTAGTTGCTCGAAAGTTGGTTGAATTTCCTGTAGAAAAAGTACATTGGGAAGTGTGCTGCAAAGAGAGGGACACGTTTTTCAATACGTTCCTTTTGGTTGAATTGCAAAAACTTGCTCCAACTAAACAAGGCCTAATCAGTTTCCTTTGGTCGACTCAATCTATGATGCCCAGCCCGCAAAAGACGGACGTGGTTTCCTTATATGGCAATATGTCCCATTCAAGACGAACGGCCGGTACAGCAGCAGGTTCCATATGCGGACAAACGTCGGCCCCTCTGCATGCGCTTTAGGTAAGTTAAATTTGCTTACACAACGACTGCTTGCTCCGTCTAGAGAACAACATCTCATGCATGCATGATGTTCCATTAATTTACTCTTTTTGATTTACTGCTTTGTGCCATTCCATTCATGCCTGCTCCTCCTTGACAAAATGACACAATTAATCGCCGTCATTGCAATTTGCTTGCTGTTTCGGTCGTCCTGTATAACAGATTTGCGCAATTAATCCATGCAGGTGCAATGCCTACCGTCATTTGGTTACATGGTTGCGTCAAGAGTGCCTACACTGCAAGGAAACTAACTGCATCGCCTCCCCGTCGGACCAATGGATTGAAGAAGCAGTTGGGTATCGGGCTAGTATATATTGTTTGCTGCAGCAACAAAAGGAAACGTCGACAGTGTAACATTAGTATGCATTTTGATTTGGGTGATATGTATCTCTGCTACCATGCCAGTCAACGTGATTTCTCTCTGCTTGCCTCTTTCACGTGAGAGAACAGAGAGATGATTGTATATTTGTATGAATCCAGCCTTGCACTGTAACACCCAGAATGCGTAAAGGACAAAATACGTTTTCGGTATGGCAATACAAATAGTTTTTGGAAAGGTTGACGCGAGAAATTGACTTCTTTGACCGACCACCACTCGGATGGAAGACATAGGTCGCGGATGCATAGAGCTCCTCGAGTACACTTTGTTTGATTGCTACCCTTACGTGTTGTTTGGAGTTCGGATCACCAAGTTGTTCTTAAAGTTAGGCAAGATATTGTTAAAAAGGTGCATCGATTCAAAAGCTAATTTTGTTTGAATCGGTTGGAGATTTTAAAACCTCAATATACAATCTTTAGCTAATCCCACTACTATAAAACATTTGTAGCACTGGTTAATCTATTCATTTGGTTCATGTGGTGAAATTTCTTGGTAAGCGCAATTTAGCTTTCAAAGGATCAAGCGAGCAACTTTACAATGACAAAAATGGTGATTTCTTAGCTTGTGTTGAGATAACCGCAGAATTGGATTTGGTAATGCAAGATCACCTTAGAAGAAGTCAAAATAATGCGATTCATTACCATTATCTTAGTCATAAAATTCAGAATGGGTTGATTTTCTGTATGGCTTCAAACATTACCATTTCTATCATAGGGGTTGTTGAAGAGGCCAAATATTTCTGTTATCTTTGATTCTACCCCAGATGTGAATAACCAAGAACAAATGAGTTTGTTGGTTCGATGTGTTAACATGACAAATGAAAAACTTAGGGCTTTCTAGGTTTATTGATTGTACATAGCACGTCCCGTGAGGGACATTTTAATTTATTGCTTGACTCCATTAAATCATTTGGTCTGAATATATATTAGGGGACAAGGTTATGATAATGGCTCTAACATGAAAGAAAATCGCAAGGGGGTGCAAAGACAAAAGCTTGATATAAATCCAAGAGCTCTATACATGCCATGTGCTTGCCATAGCCTTAATCTCACTCTTTGTCATATGGATAAATCATGTGGTAAAGCTATTTCATTTTTGGGGGATTGTGCAAAGGATATTTGTTTTATTTTATAGTTCTACTGAAAGGTGGAATGCTTTGTTTGCCCATGTTTAAAGCGTAACCATGGAATCATTGTGCAATACTCATCGAAAAGATGGATTAAAAGTGTCAAAGCAATTAGATTTCAAGTTCCTCGCCTAAAGAATAAATCCAAGGATAGGAGTGATGCAAAAAAATATTTGATGTGCTTGATACCTTTAAGTTTACATTTGGTATGGTCATTTGACATGATATTTTATTTACTGTAAACACTGTGAGCAAGAGGTTGCGTCACCATTCATGTGCATTGACACTACCTTGCAACTTATAGAAGGTACACTGACTTATATTGAAAACTACACAAATGAAGGGTATCATTCTAGTTTGCTCACTGCCAAATAAATTGTATCAGAAATGGCTGTGTAACCATTATTTGCAGTCAAGCATCATGTTTGTAGAAAGAAATAGTATGATGAAACTAAGTCTACAAGTTGAAAAGGCTTTTGAAGTTAATTACTTTGCGGTTATGGTTTTTATGGTTACTTCATTGACAAACTAGATTTGAAGAATTCCAATCATTCAAGACTATAAGTGGGATTTTGATGAGATCAATGACCTTGAAGTCATTGCATAGTATTAAACTAAGACAGTTGCACCAAATTTGTAAACACTTTCTGTCTTGATGGTTCATCCTATGTTGATTTGAATGATCTAATTTCAGAGCTAAGTGTTATGCGGCTGACTTTACCCGATAAAGCAATAATTGCTACCGAGATTTTTTTAGTATGTAAGAGAAGTTGATTGATCCTGCTATTTCTACAGCTTATCAGAATTTATTTACTGTCCAGTTAGTGTAGCATCATCTGAAAATTTCAAATTTGAAGTTATTGAAGACTTATTTGAGGTCCAAAATATCTCAAAAAAGGTTAAATGGTTTGGCAACTTTATACATCCAGAAGAAATTATTGGATGAGATTGATATTGATACTATCATCAATGACTTTGCTTCTAGAAATCTTATATGGAACTTTGTTTTCTTATGAATTAATTCTTTACATGCATCTTCCGTGTTAATGCCAACATATTATTATTATTATCGTCGTCGTCATTGTTGTCGTTGTTGTTGTTTTTTGTTGTTGTTGTTAAGGGCGTCCCAGTTTTAAATTTTGCCTTGGACTCTTAAATTCTCAGAACCAGCACTAGATGCACCGCCCCTGAAAATCATTTTATTTCAGGAGCCGTCGATAGCAAGCACCTCACCTAGAAATGTTGATTAGAAATCAATTTGTATGGCCTTCTAAATGGTAAGGCCTATGGTGCATAGATAATTTTCAGGGCCGTTGATCTTTTCAACGGCAGGCGCTCCAGCAAAGGTTTTATCGTAGTGTACATATAGAGATGGATTTGGATCCGGATATGTATGGAATCGAATCCAGATAACATCATTTACCATATTTTAATTCGACATGAATACAACTGTGAATCTTGTCAGAAACAAATACGAATGTGGATCATGTCCATTCTTGTTGGATATGAACACAAAACGAATGTATGGTTCGAATATGAATTCACATTTGGATAAATTGTATGTCAAGGCTGGCAAGTTTATATTTCCAAATATTGAGACAGAAATGTTTAACCCCAATGGGCAATCGCTAACACAAACAAAGGAGGCAATACAGAATGGTGCCTAGATTACTATTAGACTAACTAGTGTGTCAACCCGTGCTCCCGTGTGGGTTAATAATTTTAGGAGAGTATCCTAGGAGACAATTAGGACCATTTGTTACCTGTGCGCTCTCTCTCATTTGTAACCATGCACTCTCTCATTTGTAACCATTGTGCTCTCTCACATTTGTTAAATATCTTGTTTTTTCACTTTACATGAGACCTCTAAATGTGTTTAATTGAACCCTCTATTTGAGCTATATGATTACCATAGAAATTGTTATTTTCATTTTTTCCATCGTATATGTATACATAACCTACATGGTGACACACATCATTGTATATATCTTAATAAGTTGATATTTTTAATATTAACAATAGAGACAATATGTAATTAAAGTTATACTAGGGTTATTTTTTATAATAACATATGTACGTTATTATTAATAATGACATATGTGGGCATTTTTATGCAAGTTTAGAGCTTGAGCAACATGTTTAACATGAAAATCAATGTTCTCATCATTTACTTCGGACATGTATATATGGTCTTCATGGTGACACACATAATGCGTCCACGTCTTATGTTAACATTTTCTATATCAACAATTAGGGGCGGGAATAGGTATTTTTAGAATCATATTTGGTGTATTTGAAATATTTTCTTATCATAGTATATTTATGTTATTTTTAACAATGGCGATGGCGGTGATTTGGATGCACACTCAGGGATAATTTTAAATTATTATATAGTGGCATAGGTTGGTAATTTAGATGAATATTGGAGGATAAATTAATTATATTTATAATGGCGAAGGTGGGTAATTTAGCTACAGATTTTGGGCCTACTTTAGATAATTTTAATGGCAAAAGTGGGTACCTTTTTAGGAAACGCGATAGATCCCATGGCTATAACAAATAGAGCAAAGGGGTCAATTGCTATATGTTTCTGATTTTTGTGAGAATTTTTAGAATTTTTTTGTAGCGCGTCTCATGAGTATTAACGTGAAGGCTTTAAAAGGAGCCTTCAATTAGAAAAAATGATAAATTCTAGAAATTTCCACAAAAATCATAAACATCTAGCCATCAATCCATAGACTCTAATCATCATAACCATTCAATCTATTGTGTCATTATGGAAGAAATCATAAAGTAACCCACATTTATCATCATGGAAAAAATCCCACCTGAATCCTCTAAATCCATAGGTATATTATCTACATATGCTATTATAAAGAACAAACTAAATTAACCCCTATTATTGATAAAAATAATCCACTTTTACCATTACAAAAAATGTAAAGTAACATCACAAAATTTGCATCTAGATTACCTACATTTGACATTGTTAATAATAACTACATTTCAGTATAAAAGATATCCCAAAGTATACCAGTATATGATTATAAATATAAAAAATACTAACTTATGGTGGTGTGTGCATGATGTATCTCGTCATGTAAATACTATATGAATGTATGGAGGAAATGACGAAAACACATATTTCCATGTTCAACATGTAGCTCAAAATCTAAACTTACATCGAAATTACTCAGATGTCATTAAAATTATAATGTACACCGATATATATAACTCTAAGTTACTTATTTCTATCATTTTTATGCTAGACCCTCTTTTCACTTTACTAACAATACGTGTGCTTTGCACCTTTAGTTACTAACAAAAAAATATTCGTTAACATAACTACTATGGATAGTTAGCTAGTGTCCTTCGCACCTGATTTGTTAAGAAATTATCTTCCATTATTTCCAAACCAGTGAATCATTTCATTAAAATACCTGATGTGGCATGATGTGGCAAGGCTTTGCGTTAAAATCGTACTTGGCTTTAAACTTGAGATACTCATCACTCGTTGTTTGCATATAGGCATGGTCTGCACAGTGGCTTGCAACATGCTCATATACTCCATCCGTCCTAAAATACAAGTAATTATAAGATTGTTCTAAATCAAACAAGATAAACTTTGACCATTATAGAAAGAAAATATTTACGCAATTCAGTGAGCACCAATAGACTTATTATGAAATATATTTTAATATTTTATTTATTTAATTTGATACATGTTAATATTGTTCTCTATAAACTTGGTCAAACATAGAAAATTTTGACTTAAGACAAACTCAGGATACCTTGTTTTTTCAGGACGGAAGAAGTATTTTGAGATAGTTTTGTTATATATAAATAATAGGATCGACAAGTAATGTATATATAGACAAGCAATGCATAAGGACGGTAAGATAGGGAATTTAGACATAAATTTTGAGGGGTAAATTTACACCGTTCTTGTAATGGTAGGTATATATGGGCAATTAGGGAATCACACATTAGATTATTTTTTATAACATCATAGGCCAGTAGTTTAAAAACAAGTTTTTGAGGCTACTAACTATAGGCTATTTTTAAAGATGGGAATGGTTGGTAATTTATTTAGAAATAAGGAGTACACACTACCAGAAAACGGCCATCCATCCCATACATTGGTACCTGTTTTTAAAAATCTGGTACCAATGCTATTCATTGGTACCGGGTCTAAATTTGGTAGGCACCGACGACTTTATAGTTCCGAGTCGTAACACCACCCGGTACCAAAGGTCACCCTTTAGTACCAGGTGGTGTTACGACCCGGTAATAATGTCTCTCGACCCTTTGGTACCGGTTTGTAACACGATCCCGTACTAAAGTCACCCTTTAGTACCGAGTCGTGTTACAAACCGGTACCAAAGGGTACTTCACGGGTTAATTCAAAAGGAAGCAACGCGCGAAGCAAGAGGTTGTTGGTTCTAACCCTGTGTGGTGCACGCGTGTATTTTCGCATAAAAAAATGTGTGACTTGCGACTTGCGCATGTGTCAGAGCCTCTCTGGGATTTAAAATATTTTTTTTGACTCGAAAACCTTTGGTACCGGGTCGTGTTATGTCCCGGTACCAAAGACCCCCTTGTCAACCGGTACCGATGGAGGGTTCTGTGGTAGTGACATCTCATGATTATTGTTTTCAATAACCGCTCCTAGTTTAGATGATAACTTTAGACTGACTTTTGTTTGGGCCAATTTATGGTGGATGTTTATTTTTTTGGTGATAATTAGTATTTATCTTTTTTTTCTAGCATGGCTTGTGAGGATAACTTTTAGGCTCTGTAAGGAGCCGATTAACGACTAGGCTTTAAAATAGTATATATTCTAGAGTAGAACGAAGCACTTGATATCGTCTTGTGCTAGAAAAATATTATGAAATAAAAGTTTTACACATGAGTCACGTCTTAGCTATATATAATGGTAAATTTTATGTTTTCATCACTTGAGTCACGTCTTACTATGCACTGATATATATTTTACACTTAGTTAATAAAAAGTATTAATTGGCATGAGCTACTTGCAGGTAGTCGGAAATGACAATTATGAAGCACATATTGAATTGCTCAAGGATATCGGGATGGGAATTATAGCAAAATGTGATTGTTTACCACTTGCTGTCAAAGTAATGGGCGGTCTCCTGCGCCAAAAAGGACAAGCAAAAGAGATTGGGAAAATGTCCCAAACGACTCGATATGGTCGGTATCTCAAATGCCTGAAGAGCTAAACTATGCAATACACCTTAGCTACGAAGATTTACATCCTTGTTTGAAGCCTTGCTTTCTGCACTACTCCCTTCTCACCAAGGGCATCTATTTCTATATTAATAACATTGTTGCCATGTGGATTAGTGAAGGATTTGTTCATGGAACCTCACGTGACTTAGAAGAAACGGGAAGACAGTTTTATGACGAGTTAATACAGAGAAACCTTATTGAGCCAATTTCAAACTACATTGATCAACAAGTTTGCAACATGCATGATGTTGTCCGCTCATTTGCGCAATATGTGGCCAGAAATGAAGCATTAGCAACTCAGAGCAATGAAATTGATATTTCTGGCAAACTCAATTCACACAAGTTTATTCGGTTGTCAGTACAGGAAACTATAGGATCAGAATCAAGTGAGTTAGAGTGGTGTTCATTACAAGCACATAAATCATTGAGAACACTAATATTAGTTGGCCATACAAAAATCAATCCAAATGATTCATTGCTTGCTTTTTCAAATTTAAGGACACTACATGTAGCCGGTGCAAATTTTGATGGAATTAGTTGAATCTCTGATTCAACTCATACACTTGAGGTATTTGTCCATAGAAGGCACGAACACATCCATGCTGCCTGAAAACATTGGTAAGATGAAATTATTGCAGTATGTTAGCCTTTTTGGTAGTAAAAGTCTGTTGAAGCTTCCCGACAGCATCCCAAAGTTACAACAGTTGAGGTATCTTGATCTCATTTGCCACAAAGGTTAGGCTTGGTGAAAAGGTGCGCCTAACCAATCTGCCGTTAGGTTGCACCAGTAGACTTGGAGATGATGGGCTGTTGGTTAAAGAGGAAGAAGGCATCTCTGATAGAGTGCAGCAACAAATCGCGGAGGTGTTTGATGAACTCAGCCCTCCGCCTGGTTTAGAAAGTCTTTCCATCAATGTGTATTTTGGCCGGCAGCTTCCAAGGTGGTTGATGTTAACAACGGTGGTGCCCCTTGGGAGTCTGAGGACTGTAATGATGGATGACCTGGCGTGCTGCATGGAACTTCCTAACGGCTTGTTTCAGCTCCCCTGCTTGGAATTCCTACAGATTTGCAAGGCCCCTGCCATCAAGTGTGTTGGGTCTGAATTCCTGCAGCCCAACCATCATCGCCACAACCATTCTCAGGTAGGGGCTTCGTTTCCCACATTGCGTGAGTTGAATTTAATTGGATTGGTTGAGTGGGAGGATTGGGAGTGGGAGGAGCAAGTGAAAGCCATGCCTATCTTGGAGAAGCTTATGATCGAGAGGTGCAAGTTGAGGCACGTGCCTCCTGGCCTGGCTTTTCACGCAAGTGCTTCGAAGGAATTATTTATATATGATGCCACGCACCTATGCTCTCTGGAGGACTTTACTTCTGTTGTTCACCTTGACGTCTTTAGAAACACTGATCTGGAGAGGATCTGTAATCTACCGAAATTGCAGAAGCTCGTCATCGTCAATTGCCCAAAATTGAAGGTATTGGAGGGCATGCCTGCACTACAGAGACTCAACCTGGAGGATTATGACATGGAAACAATCCCCGGATACATGAAGGACGTTCAGCCAAGGCATTTGCAGCTAGACTGCTCCTTACCGCAGCTCACATGCATAGCAGCTGGGAAATCTAGTTCTGAGTGGAACAAGTTCAGCCATATCCAACAAGTCAAGGCATATGCAGACGAAGAAGGCATTCCGAGGAAACGTTATGTGCTGTACACAGGAGATCTTTTTCGATTTGAGACAAATATAAGCCGCGTTGCTATTGCCCAAGGTAACTTAACATTGCAGCACGCATCGACCGCAAGTTTGATCTCTTCGATGGGAGAACGTGTCCTATTGAAGATGAGTGGGCTGAAGGACGACGTGCATCTACTGAGAAACGTCTGCCCCTCTGCCTACACTTTAGGCCTTGTTTAGTTCCAGCAAGTTTCTGCAATTCAACCAAAAGTAATGCATTGAAAAACGTGTCCTCTCTGCAACACGCTTCTCAATGCACTTTTTCTACCGGAAATTTGACCAACTTTCACGAACTAAACAAGGCCCTAGGTAAATTTGCCTGTGCAGCAACTGTTTTTGGCGGCACCCTGAGAATATCTGGTGTTGTTCCTTTAATTTCCTTTGGCTGCATGTGCTGTTTCATGCGATTCCAGTCAATCAAATGTCCATGCTTTCCCCTGCTTGATACTACTAATGTGCATGCCTGCCCCTCATTGATACTTAATGTGCATGCTTGCCTCTGCTTTTGGCACTTAACTACTCGTGCATTGCAAGCTGCTCGCTGTTTTTTTTATCCATTGTAACGTACTATTTGGACACTGCGTTCAGGTGCGATGCATATCGTCATTTGGTTCCGTGGCTGCGTCAAGCGTGCCTGCACTGCAGTGAAGCCGCCGGCATAGCGTCATCGTCAGATCAATGGATGGAAGCAGCAGGGTATCAGGCTGGTTGGAGGTATGAGACTTGGTATGGGCGGCTGCAGCGACAAAATCAAACATGAAGAGTGTAATATAAATATGCTCCTGAGCAGTCAGGCGTTGTGCATTTGTACTAGCAGTTGATGCACTTCCGCTTCTCGCCTCTTGATGCATTTGTATAAGTTGAGGCTTCCACCTTCTTTTCGAGGAACTACGGTAGGCATTCAGCCATTCACGCAGGCCTCAACAGTTTTATTACCACCATATGCACGTACAAGCATACAGTTTTTGCAGGTTCAAGCATACAGTCTATCTATCAGACCCAGCTGTATATTAGGTAGTGGTTCATTTTGAATCGGCACCATCGGATGATCCTATCAGTAAGGGCATGTAGACATGGCAGATCATTTGTTGACTTCCAACTTGCACGTAACCTATTTAATTTCAAAAGACAATAATTGAGCACATTTCACGCAGCTGGTTTCAAAAATACTGACGAATTAACAAGGAATCAGAGAGAATCCTCCTACGGCGACGATTGAGGAGACATGCATTGTCGGGTCAGCTCAATAATTCTTCCGCCAGTTGGTGTACGCTTGTCTTCTTCTTCCTCCGCCAATTGAACAGGCGAGGGTAAATATCGAGGGTCCCCGATTTTGCACTAGTTCTGCTGTGAAGCCGCAGTCACACTACCAGAGAACCCCTCATTGGTACCGGACCATAAGGCTCTTGGGTACCGGTTCAGGAACCGGTACCGCGCAACCGAGACTAAAGGGCTCGGTTTTTGGTACCGTGTCCAGAACCAGTACCAAAGAGGGCCCTTTGGTACCGGTTGATGTTCGGAGGCCCTTTACTAACCGGTACCAAAGGGTGTTTTGGTTTTTTTTAAATGTTTGCTATTTGGGTTAGTTATATGCAATTCGTCGACGTGTCTACGCGTCTACGTGTCTACGTGTCATATGTCGTATGTCGTACACGATCTTTTACGCAATAAGATTGAAGTCGTCGCAATTGTCAATTGATATTGACCCGACTTTGATTGCATTTTTCTGGAACATTCACATATAAACATTGAGATCAGCCAATACAAAAGTTAGAGCAATTAAAAGTTGTTTACAATTGACGAGCAGAACTGGAATAAGGAGTGGAAAGGGAGCGACATTGAGAGATATCGCGTCCGTCATGGTGGTACTCTACGTTTGGATTTATAACTTGGTCCATAACGAATCCAAATAGTTGGTCTCTAATAACTTTTGCTTTTTCTGTCATTGGGAGCTCTTCATGGTAAAACATCCTCTGCAATAATCACAAATGACAACATTTTAATCTCATTATCCATTGGATAACACTAGATCATACACATTACAAAACAAGTCATATGTAAGTATGAATTGTTTTAATTCATACCACGAGTTCTTCGTTAGTCGCTTTTTTGGGAGAAATAAAGGTATGAATCCACTGGCAGATGTAGTATCCGCATAGGTTCGTCCCTTGTTCCTGTCTGACACACTAAAAGTGGAGAAGAATAAAGTTAGACGTAACAACTATATATTAGAGTGATTTTACGAGATATGCAGGTACTCCAGCCACATACCGGAAAGTCCGTCTTCACATCCAATTTTTGTTTGAAATTTTCTCGAACATTTGCACAGAAACATGTCCATGCCATGTCAATCAAGTCTAAAACTGGTTGGTAATCCTCTTGTGGTTTTCGCATTGAGTCCAAGACAAAAATTTGACCGATGTTTATGATGGTCACAAGGAGTATCCAGTGGAACCTGTAGATATATATAAATACATGCACAAGTATTGAGAACAAAGTCTTAAAGTTATACATATATAGAGAGAAGTACTCACGTAAAATTGTATGGCAAAAGAATGTAAGTCTTGCTTCTTTGTCTCTCTAGGTACAAGTATATGTTGTCCACCGTCTCTAGTGGCTTACCGGATCAATGTCGTTGCCAGGCTGCTTTGGCCCCCTGGATTAGCACTGGCATCATAATGAACTTTCGCTTCATGCACATCCACGAAGGAATGTTGTACATACAAAGAGTCACGGGCCAAGTGCTGTGGCTACTGCTCATATCACCGAAAGGATTCATACCATCCGTACTCAAACCAAATCTTATGTTCCTTACATCTTCTGCGAAGTCTGGGAATGCTCTCTCGATTTTTCTCCATTGGGACCCATCAGCAGGGTGTCTCAATATATTGTCTTCCCTCCAATCCTCTTTGTGCCACCGCATCAATTTAGCATGCTCTTTGTTTCTGAACAAGCGCTTCAGATTTAGTATTGTAGGGAAATACCACATCACCATGACAGGGATATTCTTCTCGGGGGGCTCTCCCTCAACATCACTAGGGTCATCTCACCTGATTTTATACCGCGAACAATTGCAAACCGGACAGGCATCCAAAGATTCGTACACATCGCCCCGATAAAGGATACAATCATTGGAACATGCGTGTATCTTTTGTACTTTCAGTCCTAGAGGGAAAACGATTTTTCTTGCTTCATATGTTGTTTCGGGCAATGTGTTGACCTCTGGAAGCATCTTCTTTATCATTATCAATAACTCTCCAAAACTTTTGTCAGACAAGCCATTACTTGTCTTCCATTACAACAGTTCCAGCGTGGTACCCAATTTTTCCTGGTCCTCTTTGCAATCTGGGTACAACAGTATTTTGTGGTCCTCTAACAAACGCTTCATCTTCTCCCACTCTTTCGCACTTTCGCAATCTTTCTCTTCATCATGGATCATGCCACCTAAGGCATCATCATCCTCATCTTCTGCAACTGCTTCACCCTCGCCTATTGCTATATCATCTGCAAAGGCACCGTATTATGCAAAGTCCCGGATGTTGTCCTCACCTTCTTCATCACCTTCTTCTAATAATATCCCCGCTTCGCCGTGTTTGGTCCAACAGATATAGTTAGACATGAAACCACTCCTAAGCAAGTGTGTGTGAACCGCCTTCTTCGAGATGTGATAATCCTTCTTATTCTCACAGACCTTGCATGGACAGCATATAAAATCCGAGGTCGAGTTAGCCTCTGCCGCGTCGAGGAATTGATGAACGCCATTAATGAAGTCAGATGAGCGTCTATCCGCATTGTACATCCATTACCGATTCATCTATTCACAAAATACAATGAAAAATTCAGCCCCCATATTTGAATTTCTAAAGTTCGTAATAAACCTAAATAAGAATATCATTTATAATCTCTTGAAATCCTGATAACCCTAAATACCAACATCATTTGATGCCACTAAAAAGATGTATTTCTAAAGTTCGTAATAAGTCTTAATAAGAATATCTTTTATAATCTCTAAAAATCCTAATAACCCTAAATATCAACATCATTTGATGCCACCAAAAGATGTATTTCTAAAGTTCATAATAAGCCTTAATAAGAATATCTTTTATAATCTCTAAAAATCCTAATAACCCTAAATATCAACATCATTTGAAGCCTCTAAAAAGACGTATTTCTAAAGTTCGTAATAAGCGTAAATAAGAATATCATTTATAATCTCTAAAAATCCTAATAACCCTAAATATCAACATCATTTGAAGCCTCTAAAAGATGTAATTCTAAAATTCATGATAAGCCTAAATATGAATATCATTTATAATCTCTAAAAATCATAATAAGCCTAAATATGAATATCATTTATATTGTGATTTTGGTGATTGAATGACAACATAGTCTTTGGTACTAACAAGTTTGTTAAGCGATTTACATAGGAAATTACGTCCCAAGAATGATTTCAAAGCATAGCTAAAAACCAGAGAGTCTTATTTTGAAGTATTTATGACGTGGTATTGGCATATGAAATCATGAAAATGGCTTGAGTTGATTGAATTAGATGAGCCCGCAGAGTTTGTACATGGTGTATTAAACGCTGATCAACGGCGTACAAACCAGAAGCATACGGCGTGTGGAAGTGGATCAACCAGAACAAGAATATTCCACACGGCATATGATCCGGTGATGCACGGCGTACAAGTTGGAAGCATACGGCGCTCGAAGAATTCAGATGAAGTGCATTGGCGTATGATCCGGTGTTACTGTGTGCATGAAGGGCAGATGATACGGCGTTCAAGGCATTGGCAAGTTCAAGTTAGGGTCAACAATACCCTACACGGTGTATCATACGCTAACCCTCGGCGGACTAACGGCGTACAAGTCACACAGGGACGATGTCAAGTGAAGGTGGAAGAAAAGGCACGGCGTATGATCCGCCGGCCATCGGTATACATGTTCAGAAGCATACGGCGTGTGCAAAGAGCCGTTGGAAAAAGAATCCGACCGTTGAAAAAAGCACATAGCGTATGATCCACTGATGGGGGTTTGCTGCACGGCAGAATATACGGCGTTCACGAATTCTGTGCAGCTTTTGGGCAACGTCTAGCTCAAGCCTTTGGGCTATAAATACCACCCCCATTCGGCCATTTGGAGTTGCTGGAGTCTAGAGAAGTTCATCTACACCTAAAAGACATCCTAGCCACCCTTTGAGCTACATTCTTCATCCTTAGTGAGTGAGAGAGCTAGGATGGCCCTAGTGAATAAGTTGCAAGGTGTTTGAGCCTTGTGCTTGGTTCTAGAGTGAGCCACCTCTTGCAATCCCGGTGTGCCGGCCCTTTGGAGTCTTGGAGACTCACCAGCAAGTCTTCG
>CM014277.1:9538202-9554578 GCA_004135705.1 Alloteropsis semialata
TGTTGTCCTCACCTTCTTTATCACCTTCTTCTAATAATATCCCCGCTTCGCCGTGTTTGGTCCAACAGATATAGTTAGACATGAAACCACTCCTAAGCAAGTGTGTGTGAACCGCCTTCTTCGAGATGTGATAATCCTTCTTATTCTCACAGACCTTGCATGGACAGCATATAAAATCCCGAGGTCGAGTTAGCCTCTGCCGCGTCGAGGAATTGATGAACGCCATTAATGAAGTCAGATGAGCGTCTATCCGATTGTACATCCATTACCGATTCATCTATTCACAAAATACAATGAAAAATTCAGCCCCCATATTTGAATTTCTAAATAAGAATATCATTTATAATCTCTTGAAATCCTAATAACCCTAAATACCAACATCATTTGATGTCACTAAAAAGATGTATTTCTAAAGTTCGTAATAAGCCTTAATAAGAATATCTTTTATAATCTCTAAAAATCCTAATAACCCTAAATATCAACATCATTTGATGCCACCAAAAAGATGTATTTCTAAAGTTCATAATAAGCCTTAATAAGAATATCTTTTATAATCTCTAAAAATCCTAATAACCCTAAATATCAACATCATTTGAAGCTTCTAAAAAGACGTATTTCTAAAGTTCGTAATAAGCGTAAATAAGAATATCATTTATAATCTCTAAAAATCCTAATAACCCTAAATATCAACATCATTTGAAGCCTCTAAAAAGATGTAATTTTAAAATTCATGATAAGCCTAAATATGAATATCATTTATAATCTCTAAAAATCATAATAAGCCTAAATATGAATATCATTTATATTGTGATTTTGGTGATTGAATGACAACATAGTCTTTGGTACTAACAAGTTTGTTAAGTAATTTACATCAGAAATTACGTCCCAAGAATGATTTCAAAGCATAGCTAAAAACTAGAGAGTCTTATTTTGAAGTATTTATGACGTGGTATTGGCATATGAAATCATGGAAAATGGCTTGAGTTGATTGAATTAGATGAGCCCGCAGAGTTTGTACATGGTGTATTAAACGCTGATCAACGGCGTACAAACCAGAAGCATATGACGTGTGGAAGTGGATCAACCAGAACAAGAATATTCCACACGGCATATGATCCGGCGATGCACGGCGTACAAGTTGGAAGCATACGGCGCTCGAAGAATTCAGATGAAGTGCATTGGCGTATGATCCGGTGTTACTGTGTGCATGAAGGGCGGATGATACGGCGTTCAAGGCATTGGCAAGTTCAAGTTAGGGTCAACAATACCCTACACGGTGTATCATACGCTAACCCTCGGCGGACTAACGGCGTACAAGTCACACAGGGACGATGTCAAGTGAAGGTGGAAGAAAAGGCACGGCATATGATCCGCCGGCCATCGGTATACATGTTCAGAAGCATACGGCGTGTGCAAAGAGCCGTTGGAAAAAGAATCCGACCGCTGAAAAAAGCACATGGCGTATGATCCACTGATGGGGGTTTGCTGCACGGCAGAATATAGGGCATTCACGAATTCTGTGCAGCTTTTGGGCAACGGCTAGCTCAAGCCTTTGGGCTATAAATACCACCCCCATTCGGCCATTTGGAGTTGCTGGAGTCTAGAGAAGTTCATCTACACCTAAAAGACATCCTAGCCACCCTTTGAGCTACATTCTTCATCCTTAGTGAGTGAGAGAGCTAGGATGGCCCTAGTGAATAAGTTGCAAGGTGTTTGAGCCTTGTGCTTGGTTCTAGAGTGAGCCACCTCTTGCAATCCCGGTGTGCCGGCCCTTTGGAGTCTTGGAGACTCACCGGCAAGTCTTCGACCCTCCGGCTTGGTGTGGAGAGGCGACAACGATTTTGTGCGGGGGAAGAGGAGACCCCTTCCTTGGTGGAGAAGCTCCGCAGTGGAGGCGGCGTCAAGACCTCCGGGAGAGTAGGTTAATGAGATCAAGGTCTTGGTGACTTGTTCATCATCCCTCTTGGGGAGCCTTTGTGGCGAGCTCAAGGCCTTGACCGGGAAGAAGACTTGGCGACCGGGAGCACATCCTTTGTGGAGCTCCAACATGGAGTAGGCGTAAGCCAAACCACGGGATAAATCTTCGTGTCAAGTTTGCATCCCTCTAACCCTTTAAACTTCTGCATTTCATACTTGCAATTTGCATGCCTTTACCTTTCTAAAGTAGTATCTTGATAGGATTGGCTCTAGGTTGCAAAACTCTTTGGGTGGGTGCAAACACTAGGAGAAAACCTTAGTTGCACATCTAGATAGCTTGTCTTAGTTTCATATTGTGCAATTAGAAGGCATGTGGTAGGCTAAGTTTTTAGAAAGCCTAATTCACCCCCTCCCCCTCTTAGGCTATCACGAGCATCGATTCCTTTCACCATTTGAAACTATAAGTGTTCTGTTTTTTCTAGATGCAATGATTGTTTTATGTATCTTAGACATAATTTATGTGTAGGATCAAAATAAAGCTATGTATTTAGAAAAACCCAGAATGAATTATAAGAAATGGAAAGAGCATGTGTCATTTCCAAGAAATATATACATATGGAAGGATAACACAGTAATTCAATCCTCTTGTTTTTATACACTTCTTATAGTGCCACTGACTCAAAGTAAGCCTTTAGTTAAAAAGGAAGTACAATTTTTTGACAGGCATAACATTTGACAGTCTAGTTAATACTTCAAAATTGACAGATCTGGAGAACTTCTTCACCTCTTCCTGCCACCACATTGGACTGCCATCAACAACTGCTAACTGCTGATTATTTTTGTCCTGGTGGTGATCAACACTACATGATTACCGGATCTTCCTTTGGGAATGCACAAGTATGCCATGCTTTTTACTCGATAGTAATATGGTATATGGAATCTAATCTGTCATGAATGTATCTCCTCCATATTTTATATCAGATATGGGATCTGAAGACAGATACTCCTACATGTATTCGACAAATCGATGGACTGATAACTGCCCGGAACGTTGGCGTGCTAGATTGTTTCCCGGACCGTCAATTGATAGTCACAACTTTACCAGGCAACGTCATTTCTCTGTACAACTTCAGTACCGATATGTAATAGTTTTTCTCCTTCTTCCATCTCATTTGAGTTAAGGCTCGACCATATTTTAACAAAAACAGCTCTTAGACAGGCTAATAATTTTATTTTGCAGGTACGGGAACACAGTTGACTTCAATCATCTTGGAGATGTTTTCAATTTTGCATATCTCAAGCGCATAAAAAGGTAATTAACAGCAAATTTACGGAAACATGTCGGGAATAATATATCCATGTGAAATACATAACAAGTCAAACAGACAAAGAAGAAGTTTTCAAAAGTAGCATGAACTTGGACTAGATGCATGGTATCAATTGAGCCATATAGCTCCTATAAGGTTCTTCCCTGGTTAAACCAGTCAGCTTTCACTAAATTTATGAGAGTCACGCTGCTGACCTGTACTTGCATTGACGTGTGTTTTGCATATAAAAGTGCTAGTGGAAACATACTAATTTAGCAAACTTTCAAGGTATCGTGCTAGTGTAAATATACTAAATTAGCAAACTTTTATGTTAAGTTTATTGCGCGACCCGCTCGCGCCACTGCCGTCGGCCGGCCAGCCGGTTAGGGTTAGGGTTGGAGAGGGGGGATTTGGTCCGGTGGACCTAGAAGGAGGTGTAGGGGTGGCTGCCGGCCCGGCGGTGGGGACGGTCGCTGGGCGGCGATGGCGCCGCCGGCCGGGGCAGGGGCGGAGCTACAGCTTGTTATTGCTGTCATCTGACAGCGACGGATGTTGGAAAATACAAAGCAAAACACTGTTTATAGAGTCAATGACACCAGTAAAAAGTGATGCTGACATCAGTGAACTTTGAGGCTGGCTTCGCCCCTGGGCCGGGGCAGTGGGGTATGGCGGTTGGGCAGAGCCAGAGACGGGGGAGAGGAGCTGTGTGGCGTTAGGAAGGGCGGGGCGGGAGCTGGGTGGAGCGGCGAGGTGCCGCGAACGGTGGTGGAGGCGGGCGGGGTAGGCGGCAGGCCATTGAAGAACAAGGAGAGGGAGAGAGGCGGAGGTGGAAGGGAAGGAGGAAGAGGACGTACCCGAGGAGAAGGTCGCCGGAGCCAATGACGATGGTGGCGCTCGTGGCGGGTCGCGCGCTCCCCGTCCGTGCGACCCGTCGCGGGATAACTCGGTCCAAATTTTAAGGTATCCAAGGTCACAATCAATAGGTCTCCTAGTAACCCATAATTGCATAGTTGTAGCTAGAGAGAAGAGTATTCTATAAATATCTAGATGCACAACAGGCAACTAGAATGTCAATGTGAAATTCCGTTGTCAACCACATACGTAGTGGAATTAAGCAATCAGTATGATGCATATGGGAGTTTCAATCTTCTAACTTGAGTCTCGTAACTATGCAGTGCCGCAATTGGATTTCATTATGGAATAGCACTAATGGAAATCAATTAGTTTTCCACAAAGATCCTGAAGTTAGCAAGGAAACAGCGCAAGTGTAGGCGAGAATGGATGGCATATGTAGACGATCGTGACAATGGCGTCATGAGGAAATGGCATGTGCTGTACGAAAGACATCCTTTCCGATTTGAGACAAATATCAGCCCCTCTGCACACCAAGTAATTAGCCGTATGTGTTAGTCGTGTATGGTATGCATACCATCCTACAATGCAAATGCAACGCTGCGAGCCAGTATATGTTGTTGTGATTTCCTGTTCTGCAGAAGGAAAATCTTGGCAGATTACTGTGCTTTTATGTTTTTTTGCGATTATCTGTTATGCTTGTTGGTCACATTTGTGGACCCTTCAGCCATCTGCTGCTTTCTTTGTCGCCGAGCATTAGCCTTGGAAAGGTAGTATAAGCGCTTGAATTAGCTAGTCTTCCCGGCCATAGAAGAACGGGACCACCCATGATACACACAGAAATGGCTGCACATTTCTTCTTCGCTGCCGGTGTTCTTTTCATTGTGCTGTAACGGTGTTGAAATTTCAAGATGCCATTAAATCAACGATGGAAAAGCAACCATTTTACAAGGCTAAAGCTCTCTTGTGGTGATATCATTGAGTGATAGTAGTCAAAATTAGTTCCTTTCAAGACAGATTTGCATCCCTATCCGCCCGCCCCACTGCAATTCTACGCACGCGAGTTGTGTACAGACTACAGAGAAACATACACCTTTAGCTAGCCATATACCATTCAACTTCAATCAGTCGTCTTTTTCTCCTTGTCGTGCAGTTAATAAATTGATCAGTTCAACAAAAAGAGAGTCTTCTTTGCCACAAGAAACAGAGTACCCCTCCACCCAAAGCAAACTTCTGGAGATGCAACAGAACTTGGTGAATTGAGGTGAGTACTATTTTGCTCTTCCTCTCCCTCTCTCAGATTCTTAGTCTCAGTACCAAAAAATTGCAGCCGCTGTGTCATCTAGCGCTACAGAGATGTTTCAAAAGGGCCAGGGTAATCAGGGGTCTCTGATTTTGCTATAGTTATTAGAAGAACCAAACTTCTCTGCGTCTTAGTAATCGGTGATATGGGACATCATTTGGCTAGTTAGCAGGTAGCTTTGTTGCTTTTTCTGTATTTGAACTTTTTTTCCCTATCTGCTTAACAAAAAACATAGTAAGCACGTTCTCAAAACGAAAAAGAATCATCACGGAGGATCTCCATCACCGGTAGAAACAAGCAGAAAGCAAGAACAAAATCTTTGTATTTTACCTTCTATTTTTGTACTGGACAAGAAGGAACAGCCATTTAATATTCACTGAACTGAACTGCCGATGTTCAAAATTAACATCCTGTCCGTCCTGATGTTTGGTCTAATTTTGTCACAGCAAAATCCAAACCAAGCTAGCTGCCACTAATGGCGGGCATCCTTGATGCTTTGGCATCCTACATCCAAAACATGCTGACGGAGATGGCAAAGAAGAGGTGCATATGCTGCTTGGTGTCTCCGGGGAGATCGACAGGATGGGTGTCAAGCTTGCAGACCTCAAGAACTTTCTCGCCGACGCAGAGAGGAGGAACATCACTGACCTAAGCGTGCAGGCATGGGTGAGAGAGCTTCGGGACGCCATGTATGATGCTACCGACATCCTTGATCTGTGCCAGCTCAAGGCCATGGAGCAAGGTCCAAGCCAGGATGCAGGATGCTTTAATCCCCTGCTATTCTGCATGAGAAATCCCCTCCATGCCCATGACATCGGAAAACGCCTCAAGAACCTTAACAAGAGGCTAGAGGAAATCAAGAATCGTAGCTTGGACTTTGGCTTCATCAACCTCAGCTCATATGAGGACCCTGGTAGGAGGGTGACATCCACTCACCGTGGTAGACGTGAAACATCTGGGGAGCTTGATGAGTCAAGTTTGGTTGGTGAGAAGATTGAGGAGGACACAAAATATCTAGTGGAGATGCTGACAGAAGAGCTTGAAAAATGTGACAATAACAAAATAATGGTTTTCTCTATTATTGGAGTGGGCGGGATTGGTAAGACCACCCTTGCCCAGAAGGTCTTCAATCATGACATCATCCAACAGGAATTTTCAAAGAAGATATGGTTGAGTATTAATCAGAACTATAGTGAAATTGAGCTTTTGAGAAGAGCCATCATTGAAGCTGGGGGTGACATCGAATCTACTAGAAATACTAGAGGCGCTCTTGAACGAGCTCTTAAGCAAGCCTTAAATGGGCAGAAGACCTTATTAGTGATGGATGATGTTTGGAACCATCAAGCATGGGACCGTGTGTTTCGAACTCCCATGGTCAATGCGGGCCTAGCTCAGGGTAGCTGTGTCCTCGTCACCACAAGGCATGACATGGTTGCTAGAGGAATGATGGCAAAAAAGCCCTATTGCCATGTCAACAAACTTGAGCCTGAAGATGCTTGGTTGTTACTGAAGAAGCAGGTTCGTAAGAATCAACCCATACATGAAACATTCCTCCATATTCTTAACTAAAGCATCATGTTTTGATAACTGAATAACACTAGCTTTGCTTCATATCTATATCCCCTGGTGCTGCATTAGTTTTTTTTTTGTTGCACATATCGATTTGCTCAACTGTAACCTTCCAAAATATGAGAAGNTATATATATATATATATATATATATATATATATATATATATATATATATATCTTAGTAATGTTATTATAAAGCAGAGGCGGACTTACATGTGGTAGTTCATACCAGTTGCCTAAAGCATATTCAAATTTGAATTGTAGCTTTGGATTAATTTTTATAAATTGTTTGGTTGTACTGAAATAATGGTTAAATTTCTGCATATTGAAATGGAAATTTTGAGTCAACGAGCAATTTCTAACACAAACAAACTTAGGATTCTCGAAAAAGCAAACTTAGGAGACAGTAACATGCGTACTCTGTTTCAAAAACTTTTTGTTTACCTACTTAGGCATCCTCAGGTTTTTGTTTTCCCAATACTTTGGCGTCCTTGAAAGACCCCACTATTTTTCCAATTATTCAGATAGAACAGTAACACATAATCCTAGTAGGGACATGAATAGTTTGCATTGTTTTAAGAAAGTATTTTAAAAGAGCTATAGTACTAGCTAATCTAGTGTAGATTTGGCGCCATAACAAATGAAAACTGCTTATATTTCTTCTCTTCTATGTACGTACCTGTTCTAGAAAAATATTATGAAATAGATGGTTTTCAGTGACGTCTTAGCAATATATTCCTGTACATTAATGCTCTTAACTATAGTTTCATTCGATTTAAGACACGTATCCATAGGTCACCAATGGTTCCCACTTTTGAAATCATACATATGTTTTCATCTAATACAAGTTTTGGAACCATGAGTGTGACACGTTATTGTGGATGGGATTTTCCGTAATTCTAAGCATGTCTACACCGGCTACTTCACAATAAATATTAGTTTGCGAACGTATATATCAGTGTATGAAACGTGTGTGTACGAGGTCTTACTTTACACGAACAAAGAAGTGAAGAGCGGAACAATATTAATTGGCCTCAGGTACTTGCAGGTAGTCGAAAATGAAAATGATGAAGCCCAGATCGAACTACTCAAGGATATTGGAATGGGAATTATAGCAAAATGTGATTGTTTACCCCTTGCCGTCAAGGTAATGGGTGGTCTACTGCACCAGAAAAGGACAACCAAAAGAGACTGGGTAAATGTCTTAAATAACTCGATATGGTCAGTATCTCAAATGCCTGAAGAGCTAAACTATGCAATATATCTTAGCTACGAAGATTTGCCTCCATCTTTGAAGCCTTGCTTTTTGCACTACTCGCTCCTCCCCAAGACTGGATTGTTTTATGTTCATGACATTGTTGCCATGTGGATTAGTGAGGGATTTGTTCATGGAACCTCATGCGACTTAGAAGAAATAGGAAGAGAGTACTACCATGAGTTAATACAAAGGAACCTCATTGAGCCAGTTTCAAAGTACATTGATCAAGCAGTTTGCAACATGCATGATGTTGTCCGCTCATTTGGGCAATATGTGGCCAGAAACGAAGCACTAGCAGCTCAGAGCAATGAAATTGATATTTCTGGCAAACTCAATTCACAGAAGTATATTCAGTTGTCAGTACAGGAAACTGGAGGATCAGAATCAAGTGAGTTAGAGTGGTGTTCATTACAAGCACATACATCATTGAGAACACTAATATCAGTTGGGCATATAAAAATCAAGCCTAATGATTCATTGCTTGCTTTTTCTAATTTAAGGACACTCCATATAGAAGGTGCAAATTTTGATGCATTAGTTGAGTCTCTGATTCAACTCAAACACTTGATGTATTTGTCCATACCAGGCATGAACACATCCAAGCTGCCTGAAAACATTGGTAAGATGAAACTCTTGCAGTATGTTAGCCTTCATGGTTGTAAAATTCTGTCGAAGCTTCCTAGCAGCATCTCAAAGTTACAGCAGTTGAGGTGTCTCCGTCTTTCTGGAACAAGTATAAAATATATACCTAGAGGTTTCTATGGTTTAACTAGCTTGAGGAAATTATCTGGGTTTCCAGCCCACATGGATGGTAACTGGTGTAGTTTGGAAGAACTAGGGCCTCTCTCCGAGCTCAGTACGCTTCATATAATTGGACTGGAGAATGTATCTTCTTCCTCATTTGCCACGAAGGCCAGGCTTGATGAAAAGGTGCGCCTAACTGATCTCTCCTTAGATTGCACCAGTAGACTTGGAGATGATGGGCTGTTGGTTGAAGAGGAAGAAGACATCTCTGAGAGAGTACAGCAACAAATCGAGGAGGTGTTTGATGAACTCAGCCCTCCATCTGGTTTAGAAACTCTTTCCATCGATGGGTATTTTGGCCGGCGGCTTCCAAGGTGGTTGATGTCAACAGCAGTGGTGCCCCTTGGGAGTCTGAGGACTGTAATGTTGGATGACCTGGCGTGCTGCATGGACCTTCCTAACGGCTTGTGCCAGCTCCCCTGGTTGGAATTGCTACAGATTCGCAAGGCCCCTGCCATCAATTGTGTTGGGTCTGAATTCCTGCAACCCAACCATCGTCATCACAGCCGTTCCCAGGCAGGGGCTTCGTTTCCCACATTGCGTGAGATGAATTTAATAGGATTGATCGAGTGGGAGGACTGGGAGTGGGAGGAGCAAGTGAAAGCCATGCCTGTCTTGGAGAGGCTTATACTCAAAAAGTGCAAGTTGAGGCGTGTGCCTCCTGGTTTGGCTTTCCACGCAAGGGCTTTGAAGAAATTATGTATATATGATGTCAAGCACCTAAGCTCTCTGGAGAACTTTACTTCTGTTGTTCACCTTGACGTGTTTAGAAACGCTGACCTAAAGAGAATCTGTAATCTACCGAAGCTGCAGAAGCTCGTCATCGTCAAGTGCCCAAAATTGATGGTATTGGAGGGCATGCCTGCACTACAGAGACTCGAGCTGGCGGATTACGACATGGAAATAGTCCCCGGATACATGAAAGGTGTTAAGCCAAGGCATTTGCAGCTAGACTGCTCTTTATCACTGCTCATATGCATAGCAGCTGGGAAATCAGGTCCTGAGTGGAACAAGTTCAGCCATATCCAACAGGTTAAGGCATATGCAGGCGATAAAGGCATTGCGAGGAAACGTTATGTGATGTACACAAGAGATCCTTTCCACTTCGAGACAAATATCAGCCGCTCTAACATTGCCCAAGGTGAATTAATAAACATTGTAGCTCTTCATCTAGTATATTTTACTTTTAGATACTCTGTTTTGCTTGATCTGTTTTCCTTATCAATTCAATCTATCATCCACAGCCCGCAAGAAACGTGCATGGTTTCCTTACTCCAAAACATGTCCCATTGAAAACGAGTGGTCAGTAGGACGACATACACCCGTCAACAGACGTCTGCCCCTTTGCCTACGCTTCAGGTAAATTTGCCTGCATGGTGATTGCTCTGCCTGCATTCTGAGATCATCTCGTGCTGTTCCATTAAATTCAGTTGATTGCATGAACCTTTTGGAATGATTCCCATGGACCAAATGTGCATTCCTGTCGCTCCTTGACATTTAATTACTCATACATTCCAAATTGATTGCTGTTCATCCAGTATAATTAACCTAATTGGGCAATGCATGCAGGTGCAATGCCTATCGTTATTTAGTTAGGTGGTTGCGTCAAGAGTGCCTGCACTGCTGCGAGAAAGACGGCATTGCCTCCCCGTCAGATCAATGGATCGAAGGAGCTAGGGGTGCAGCGTATCACCATTATATGACCAGATAAGGGCGGCTGCAGAAACAAAAGGAAGAGGTTGATGCAAATCCATCCATTTGATATCTGGAGTTGACTGCAGACTGCATCTTCGTCCAACTGCATGTATACAAGACATGGCTTACTCTGTTTCCACCGGTTGTTACTACTCTGCTCCTTCAGGCTCCTTCAGTCGATTCCTTTCGTTTGCCTTTTCGTGCAGTATTAATCCTTTAGATCCTTTGTTTTACGTTCCTCGTGTTACGCTGTACTGCTAAGAACTTGATTGCCCTCTGTTGCGATTAAGATAGAGCATGCTCTAACCCTTCATATTACCTTCAGAGATTGGCATGTCTAATGGGTTATCTTCAAGGCCTGTGCTGATGCAGCCTCTGTGGAGACATGCTTTGTCTGTTGTTGGTTGAACTGACATGTTACTATTTGGATACGCTAGCCTACCATTTTTGTTGGACTGGTTAAGTCAAGCGTGTCTGCAATGCAGTGAAGCGGAGTGCATCACCTCCTCGTCAGAGCAAAAGATGGAAGCATCATGGCCAGGCCAGCATATTTTGGGCCTGTAAGAAACTTTAAAAATGGGAGCCTACTAGTATGGTAAAATCCATAACATCATAGCTACTTTATAAAGATTATAAGGTTCAATTTTCTATTCTTTATTTTTTTAACGTTTGTTGCTATCATAATGCATATCCTAGATTGATTTGCAGAAGATATATATAGCTTCGATTTTGGAACTCTAAGACATGACAAATTTATAAAGGTAGCATATAATAGTTGAAGTGAACATATATCAATAATAAAAAAATACATAAAAATAATTGATGAATAAACAGTGAGTAACCTACCTATTTACCTTTACCTTAATTGAGACGGAGCCGGAATCGAGAGCTCCTGGCTAATGGTCGTTGATCTGATCGGAGGAGCCGGCCGGAGGAGGCCCTGCTGTGATGGCCTGCTCGCTACTCACTCGGAGGCTCCGCGCTCAGCCGGTCGGCCGCTTCCTTGGCTTTCTGCCCAGGTCGCCAGGGCCAGGCGGAGGCGCCCTCGCCCCCGGCGCCTGCGGACGCCGCGAACTTGCGATCTCGGAGTAGCGAACTCCGATAGCAGAATTAGATCTAATTCTCTCTGCTATTCACGCTCCGATAGATGGCAGGGCGACTGTCGCGACGCCTATGTTAACTTGCGAGAGAGGAACGCGAATACGCAGGACGGACTACGGCAGCAGCAGATCCTGGCCCGGAGTCCGGAGAGGGAGAGACAGTGACTGCCGGCGACCGGCGGCCGGCGCTACGGCGTGACGACGGCTTACCGGCGGCCGCATCATCTCTAGGGCAGCGATCGAGTGTGCGATCAGGATTCAAGTATATCCTATTAGTAGAAATTTGGCCCAAATGTTCAAGATAAATTAATGTTTGGCTATGAATATGACGAACCATACTGCGTGTGTTTATTGGGGGCATGTTTTAGATAATGAGAAAAGGCGTCCCGGTCTTCACCTCATACGAGGCTAGAGCCCACCTATTACATCAAACTGCAGCACATCCGTCTGCCATCACACCCAAATAGTTTACAAAAGCAAATAGGAGACACCAACATAGTTTACATGGGAAGTTATTGAGCAGCAATTCTATTGCTAAATCTCCATCCATGGTTGGCAAATACTTGCATCGCCGTCGTCTCCAAGGCACGGCATGCATCCTTGATCATGTTGGTGTCGTCATCACACTTTTGTAACTGCGCCCACATCTGAAGCCAATGTGTGCCTCTGAAAAGTACCTGCATATATGTTTTCATTGGAGCTTTGTCAAAAATAATATCATTTCTACTTAACCATACAGCCTAGCATAAAGCGGACACTCCACATAACAGTTTAGCTTTTGATTTTGAGTGAAACCGTAGTAGCCAATCAATAAACAATTGATCAACACTAGTAGGTATAGGTATATCAAAAGAGTATTGTATAGTCCTCCAAGAAATTTTGCAAAATGACAATCAAAGAAAAGGTGTTGGATAGTTTCATTATGTGAACAAAAAGCACATTTCTTACTCCCATGCCAATTACGCCTAGCAAGATTATCTTTTGTAAGGACTACTCCCCTATACAAGTACCACAAAAAGATTTTAATTTTGAGGGGTAATTTAGCTTTCCATAAGGTCCTATTTTGTCTCACATTGCCATCACTACTGGAGAGATGCTGATCGGTCACGGTTCGTAACCCTCATAGGTACCGGTTCTGGAACCGGTACCGCGACACCGTGACTAAAGGGGGGCGGCCTTTGGTACCGGGTCCAGACCCGGTACCAAAGGGAGCCTTTGGTACCGGTTGGTAACACCAACCGGTACCAAAGGACCCCCCCGCGTAGGCAAGCGGGGGAGGGCCTTTGGTACCGGTTGGTGTTACCAACCGGTACCAAAGGCTCTTTTGGTTATTTTTTTTAAATGTTTGATATTTGGGTTAGTTATATACAAATCTACGCGTCTACGTGTCTGCTCGTCATATGTCATATGTCGTACACGATCTTTCACGCAATAAGATTGAAGTCGTCGCAATTGTCAATTGATTTTGACCCGACTTTGATTGCATTTTTTTCGAACATTCACATATAAACATTTGAGATCGGCCAATACAAAAGTTAGAGCATTTAAAAGTTATTTACAATTCACGAGCAGAACTGGAAGAAGGAGCAGAAAGGGAGTCCAATTGAGCGATAGCGGTTCCGTCATGGTGGTACTCTCCCAGTGGACTTATAACTTGGTCCATAATGAATCCAAATAGTTGGTCCGCAATAGCTTTTGCTTTTTCTCTCATTGGGAGCTCTTGATGGTAAAACATCCTCTGCATTAATCACAAATGACAACATTCATTCATATAATAAATAAATTTTGCATGTAATCATTTCTAAACAAGTAACTAATAATCATTCATTCATATAATAAATAAATTTTGCATGTAATTATAAAATATCCTAACACATTCATTTCTAAACAATAACTAATAATCATTTCAAAACAATAACTAATAATCATTTCTAAACAATAATCAATAACTAATAATCATTTCTAACCAAGTAACAAAGTTTACATGAAATAACAAAGTTTACATGAATTAACAAAGTATACATGAAATAACAAAGTATAATAAATATATTCATAATAAATATACACTAATAATCATATTTCCATATACACTAATAATTTAATGTCCATATACACTAATAATCTAATTTCCATATACACTAATAATCTTATTTCCATATACACTAATAATCTAATTTCCATATACACTAATAACCTAATTTCCATATACACTAATAACCTAATTTCCATATACACTAATAATCTTATTTCAATATACACTAATAATCTAATTTTCATATACACTAATAATCTAATTTCCATATACACTAATATTTCCATACTAATAATCTAATTTCCATATACACTAATAATCTATTTTCCATATACACTAATAATCTAATTTCTATATACACTAATAATCTAATTCATACCATGAGTTCTTCTTGAGTCACTTTTTTGGGAGAAACAAAGGTATGCATAAACTGGCAGACGTAGTATCCGCATAGATTCGTCCCTTCTTCCTGTCTGGCACACTGATAGTGGAGAAGAATAAAGTTAGACGTAACAACTATATATTAGTGTGATTTTACGAGATATGCGGGTACACCAGCCACGTACCGGAAAGTCCGTCCTCACATCCAGTTTTTGTTTGAAATTTCCTTTTTGTTTCGCACGGAAACGTGTCCATGCCATGTCAATCAAGTCTAAAACTGCTTGGTAATCCTCTTGTGGTTTCCGCAGTGAGTCCATGACAACAATTTGACCTTGATTTATGATTATCACAAGCAGTATCCAGTGGAAGCTGTATATATATATATATATAAATACATGCACAAGTATTGAGAACAAAGTCTTAAAGTTATACATACATAGAGAGAAGTACTCACTGGAAATTGTATGGCAAAAGAATGTAAGTCTTGCTTCTTTGTCTCTCCAGGTACAGGTATATGTTGTCCACCGTCTCTAGTGGTTTACTCTGTACATTTACGGCATTTACCATCAATGGATCCATGAAGCCGACATCATCATACGATTTGTCACGGCATGTATGGATCTCCATCCTACATGACAAGAATAGATTGTTATTGTTGAAAATTATAATTAAGAAAGTAAGTATTGCGAGAATAGATCAGTGAAAGAAACTTACACAACCCAGCAGCTCATCAATGAGATGTCTATGGCATCTTGACGGTACAAATCATAGACATCCTTGAAATCCAAAATCAAGAGACTATGCCCACGGAAGTAATCACGGTCTTTTATCAAAACATTGAGCATCTGTCTACCCTTTTTGGACGCCTTCATGTACCACTCATGAAATCGGAATGCTTGAGTGGTTAGGGACTTCAAAGAATCTGGGGGCAGCATTGGTTTGCCATATTCAAATGTCCAAATTTCCACAGGTGCTGCCACAGGAATTTCGCCCGTGCCCGATAAACGTTCTGCCGCTGAGAGGCCTGTTTGCTGGCACAACAACGCAAGCTGTTCCTCGTCATATTCCTGTTGCCCTTGTGTCCTCCTAGCCGAGCTCTGACCGACTTGTTTCTTCTTAGGAGTGGCCGCCTTCTTCACCGAGGATCCACCGCTGGCTTGTTGTTTCTGCTTATCATAAGACTTTGCAAGCTGGCGGTCGTAGTCGGAGGGCAAGAATCTCTTCTGATTCGCCGCGCTCATTTTTGTGAAAAATGTCTTCGCTGTCGGATCTATGGGCACCGGCTTCTCTGGCTCATCTGGTTTGAAAAACTCTTTGACCTGGGCTGCGACCACCAAAGCAGTTTCCTCGTCAGTTAGGTCGTAGGCTCTTTTCTTCCTTAAGGCGGCCAACCTTTCTTCTTCGGTCGTAGGCTCTTTGTCCACCGTTTGGCGCTTCTGGCGAGTAGTCCGCCGTGGGGGCGGAGCTTGGCGCTTTGGGGGATGCCGTGCTGGTGGAGGAGGAGACCTGTGTGAGCCGGCATCATCCTGACCTGGAGGTAGGGATGAAAACGATCGGAAACGGTCGAAAACGGTATTGCAAATTATGCAAATGTAGAAAACGAAAACGGTACTGCAACCCTACCTGGAGGTGGCAGCTCTGGGTCATCCTCGGCCCTTCTTGAAGGTGACGGTGGCTGCGGGGGATCCNTATTGTATATGATGGGAAAATAGATGCAGACGACACAAGATTTTGCACTTATGGCACAACAAATACTTTTTTTTCTCGAACGGCGCAGGAGAGCTGTGTGTCATTTCATTAAGACAATAAAAACAATGGAGGATATTTCCTGCCTGTTTTGCTGTGAACATGAGACAGCTAACCACCTCTTGTTTGAGTGTGTGGTTGCTAAACAAATGTGGCTGGATATTTCTGATTCTTGTGGTAGAATGATTGGCAGTAGTTTTGAATCTGTTGGTAATTGCTGGCTTAGTAAGAAGTTTGTAGTAGTTAACATGGTGAGCTCTGCAGCCCTGTGGGGACTGTGGAAACTAAGAAATAGTCTTTGTTTTCAGGGAGTAAGGTGGAAGGATATGGGCATGGTGCTCAGACCAACTACTCTCCTACCAAGCATGGAGAGTGTTCTGGAGAACTTGGAAACAAAAACAAATCAAGCT
>CM014277.1:9555578-9574487 GCA_004135705.1 Alloteropsis semialata
ACCCTCCGGATTGGTGTGGAGAGGCGACAACGATTTTGTGCGGGGGAAGAGGAGACCCCTTCCTTAGTGGAGAAGCTCCGCAGTGGAGGCGGCGTCAAGACCTCCGGGAGAGTAGGTTAATGAGATCAAGGTCTTGGTGACTTGTTCATCATCCCTCTTGGGGAGCCTTTGTGGCGAGCTCAAGGCCTTGACCGGGAAGAAGACTTGGCGACCGGGAGCACATCCTTTGTGGAGCTCCAACATGGAGTAGGCGTAAGCCAAACCACGGGATAAATCTTCGTGTCAAGTTTGCATCCCTCTAACCCTTTAAACTTCTGCATTTCATACTTGCAATTTGCATGCCTTTACCTTTCTAAAGTAGTATCTTGATAGGATTGGCTCTAGGTTGCAAAACTCTTTGGGTGGGTGCAAACACTAGGAGAAAACCTTAGTTGCACATCTAGATAGCTTGTCTTAGTTTCATATTGTGCAATTAGAAGGCATGTGGTAGGCTAAGTTTTTAGAAAGCCTAATTCACCCCCTCCCCCTCTTAGGCTATCACGAGCATCGATTCCTTTCACCATTTGAAACTATAAGTGTTCTGTTTTTTCTAGATGCAATGATTGTTTTATGTATCTTAGACATAATTTATGTGTAGGATCAAAATAAAGCTATGTATTTAGAAAAACCCAGAATGAATTATAAGAAATGGAAAGAGCATGTGTCATTTCCAAGAAATATATACATATGGAAGGATAACACAGTAATTCAATCCTCTTGTTTTTATACACTTCTTATAGTGCCACTGACTCAAAGTAAGCCTTTAGTTAAAAAGGAAGTACAATTTTTTGACAGGCATAACATTTGACAGTCTAGTTAATACTTCAAAATTGACAGATCTGGAGAACTTCTTCACCTCTTCCTGCCACCACATTGGACTGCCATCAACAACTGCTAACTGCTGATTATTTTTGTCCTGGTGGTGATCAACACTACATGATTACCGGATCTTCCTTTGGGAATGCACAAGTATGCCATGCTTTTTACTCGATAGTAATATGGTATATGGAATCTAATCTGTTATGAATGTATCTCCTCCATATTTTATATCAGATATGGGATCTGAAGACAGATACTCCTACATGTATTGGACAAATCGATGGACTGATAACTGCCCGGAACGTTGGCGTGCTAGATTGTTTCCCGGACCGTCAATTGATAGTCACAACTTTACCAGGCAACGTCATTTCTCTGTACAACTTCAGTACCGATATGTAATAGTTTTTCTCCTTCTTCCATCTCATTTGAGTTAAGGCTCGACCATATTTTAACAAAAACAGCTCTTAGACAGGCTAATAATTTTATTTTGCAGGTACGGGAACACAGTTGACTTCAACCGGGTCCAATCCAACCGTGACCGATTAGGGAGGATGGATAGAGAGTTCTCTGGTAGTGTCACCTTCTTTGAAAAAAGAAGGATCAGACCCACATTATTACAAAAGACACCAGACCTTCACACAAAGTTCTTTAACTTAAACATGAACACTTGGACTAGATGCATGGTATCAATTGAGCCATATAGCTCCTATAAAGTTCTTCCCTGGTTAAACCAGCTTTCACTAAATTTATGAGAGTCACACGGTTGACCTGTACTTGCATTGACGTGTGTTTTGCATATACAAGTGCTAGTGGAAATATACTAATTTAGCAAACTTTCAAGGTATCGTGCTAGTGGAAATACACTAATTTAGCAAACTTTTAAGGTATCCAAGGTCACAATCAATAGGTCTCCTAGTAACCCATAATTGCATAGTCGCAGCTAGAGAGAAGAGTATTCTATAAATATCTAGATGCACAACAGGCAACTAGAATGTCAATGTGAAATTCCATTGTCAACCACATACGTGGTGGAATTAAGCAATCACTATGACGCATATGGGAGTTTCAATCTTCTAACTTGAGTCTCGTAATACTATGCAGTGCCGCAATTGGATTTCATTATGGAATAGCACTAATGGAAATCAATTATTTTTCCACAAAGATCCTGCAGTTAGCAAGGAAACAGCGCAAGTGTAGGCAAGAATGGATGGCATATGTAGACGATCGTGACAATGGCGTCACGAGGAAATGGCGTGTGCTGTACAAAAGACATCCTTTCAGCTTTGAGACAAATATCAGCCTCTCTCCACACCAAGTAATTAGCCGTATGTGTTAGTCGTGTATGGTATGCATACATACCATCCTACAATGCAAAAGCACTGCAGCGAGCTGTTAGCAACCAGCTATTGGGATAGGAGAATGAGGCAGAGGAGGAGGAGGAGGGAGGAACTCGGGAGCAGCAATGGCGGACGAGGTCAGAGTAGATCGAGAAATTGTTGTTCAATACAAGCTTGGTTCCTCCTACTCTCTCTTCCTTCGTTTATACCCGCGCCGCATCGAGCGTGCACACACACAACTCTCCCTCTCGCTACACTGTCTTGGGCTTACGCCATTCTGGGCCGGCGAGTCGGACATTCAGGATGTTGGGCCGAGTGCTGCGCCGAGACCCATTCGTAGGAGTCGACGAAGTAGATTCAGCAGGTGGTGAAGCAGCATCAGCAGATTTTTTTTTTTAGATAAAGGATGAATAAGCATCCGGCCTCTACGTCTGTCGACGTACACAGCCCCTTATTACAAAGTTTGCATCAAAGTCAAGATAAAAGAGCAAGCCGTTCTCAGAAATATAAACTAAAGCAAACGGTAAATATGGTTCCACCCTCTTTTGACGAGCTCCATCGCCGCAATCTCTATGTTTCTGCTCATCAAGGAGAGTGTCTGCTTCGCTTGCTCATCACGCTGCAGCTGCGCCCAGAAACGTAACCAGTACGTTCCCCTGAAGATAACCTGCAAAATCGAATTATATTTGATTTTGTGAAAAATGATATCATTTCGGCATCGCCAGATTGCCCAGCAAATAGCAGCAACCCCCACCCAAATCAGGCTCCTATTATTTTTATATTGATTGGAGAGCCAAGTCCCATACATATGCCGAATCGATCTAGGTGGGGTCAATCCTGTAGCATAAAAAATTATCCTCCATATCATTCTCGCATAAGGACAGTCAATAAACAGATGGTTTATAGTCTCATTTATATTACAGCCACAACATTTTTGACTGCCTGTCCATTTTTTTTAGCAAGATTGTCTTTGGTTAGGATCACCCCCTTTTGCAAATACCAGAGGAAAATCTTAATTTTTAGAGGAATCTTTAACTTCCAAATCGTCTTATGATGAAAAGGTGGTTGTGTATCTATGAGATAAGCGTACAGTATAAGACCTGGATGCGGTCAAGTTCCATTTAAGAGTATCGGTCCCGTCCACCAATTCAATCTGGGCGATTTGTACTACAAGGTTTTGCCATTCAATTAGTTTGTTATCTACTAAAGCCCTCCTAAAAGATACCTGGAGAGGCGAAGTAGCCATAACTTTGGCTACTGTCGCATGAGGATCCCGCACTATATTGTATAGTGATGGATACTCAGTTTTGAATGGTCTGTTTCCTGCCCAAGTATCTTCCCAGAATCTAGTCTTCCCCCCATCTTTTACCTCAAAGGTGCCTAGATCCAGCACCTCCTCTTTGATCTTCATGAGGCCTCTCCAAAAATGAGAGTCATAGGGTTTGGCTTTAACCTGAGTAAGCGACTTAGAACCAAGATATTTATTAGTTAGTAACTTTTGCCACAATCCATCGGTGTTAATTAAGTTCACTAACCATTTTGCCAATAGGCATTTATTCTGCAGCTGCAGATTCAAGATTCCAAGCCCTCCCTGGTCCTTAGGGCGGCATAAGATGTCCCATTTGGCCAGTCGGTACTTATGTTTATCCGACGATCCTTGCCAAAAAAATCTCGATCTAAATTTGTCGAGGTTTTTGAGAACCCCTTTGGGGATTTCAAAAAAGGACATCATAAACATCGGTAGGCTACTAAGTACTGAGTTTAGAAGGACTAGGCGTCCGCCATAAGACAAGTACTTAGCTTTCCAGCAAGAGAGCTTTTTTTCAAAGCGCTCTTCGACTTTACTCCATTCAGAATTTTCAAAGCGCTCTTCAACTTTACTCCATTCAGAATTAAGGAGCTGTCTATGGTGCATCGGAATCCCCAGGTATCTGAAGGGATATTCACCAGCATTACATCCAAAGAGATTAGTATAAATATCCTCCATCTCTTTTGCAGCACCATAACAATGTATTTCGCTCTTGTGGAAATTGATCTTGAGGCCGGATAACTGCTCGAATGCGCAGAGCACAAGCTTAAGATTTTTTGCTTGCTCCAGGTCGTGATCGATGAAAATAATAGTATCATCCGCGTATTGGAGAATCGAGAGACCGTCCTCTACGAGATGTGGTATTACCCCTCTTATTTGACCATCGGCCTTTGCTCTCTTAATCAGGAGAGTAAGCATATCAGCCACAATGTTAAATAAGATAGGTGACATAGGATCCCCTTGACTGTTTGGAAGTATGGTCCTACATTGTCGTTGACTTTGATCCCCACACTTCCACCAGTGACCATTCCTTCAATCCATCTACACCACTTAGGAGAGAATCCTTTCATGCGTAGGGTTTGTTGAAGGAAAGACCACTTGACCTTATCATAGGCCTTTTCAAAATCTATTTTAAAGATGACCCCGTCTCGCTTTTTGGAATGCAATTCATGGATAGTTTCGTGTAAGATAACTACTCCTTCCATAATATTCCTTCCAGGCATAAAAGCTGTCTGAGTTGGGCTGACCACCATCTTTGCCACTTTGTTTAGCCTATTTGTGGCAACTTTAGTAAAGATTTTAAAGCTGACATTAAGGACACAAATAGGTCTATATTGTTGAATCATAGTAGCATTTTCTATCTTAGGGATAAGGGTGATGATCCCAAAATTTAGACTAAATAGGTCTAAATCTTCCCTGTGGAAGTCTGAGAAGAGAGCCATCAAGTCGTCCTTAATTAGATGCCAGAAGACTTGATAGAATTCGGCTGGAAAACCATCAGGACCTGGAGCCTTGTTATGCTCCATCTGAAAGACAGCCTCTCTCACTTCAGTTTCCGTGAACTCACTAGTGAGAACTTGATTTTCCTCTTGGGAGACTTGCGGAATATCCAAAATTTGATCTTCCGTAAGTGTAATCTCCGAGGCGACCGGAGGTCCAAAGAGGTTTTTATAGTACTGGGTGATGTGGCTTTTAAGTTGATTATCTCCAGTAACAATACCTTGATCATTCTCAAGTTTATAAATATGTTGTTTCCGGTGTTTGCCATTAGCCACTAGATGGAAAAACCTGGTATTATTGTCTCCCTCTAGTAGCGTATTGACCTTTGCCCTTTCGTACCACTTTATTTCTTCTTCTCTTAAGAGGTTCACTAAACTCTCTTTTAGATATCTTTTAAAAACTAATTCCTGATCAGATAGAGGGTTCACCTCCACTTTCTTATCAAGATTATCTAAAAGAACGAGAAGTCGCTTCTTCTCTTTTCTATAAGTTCCTGCTGTATGTTTGGCCCAGCCTCTAAGATGTTGTCTGAGTCTCCGTATTTTATTCTGCCACCGCTCCAGCGGCGTACTACCTGAGACCTCAGTTTGCCAGATATTAGCAACCATCTCATAGAAACCGTCCCTAATCAGCCACCCCCTTTCGAATTTAAAAGGGCGTTGATCAGTTCTATGGGTGGACACCCCCGAATTTAGAATTAGAGGAGAATGGTCAGAAATATTTCTGTCTCTCGGTTCCACCATTGACAGAGGGAATTTATCTTCCCACTCTGTACTGACAAGAACTCTATCCAGCTTCTCAAAAGTCGGATTGTCTCCTGGGCCTGTCCATGTATATTGACGGCCAGACATCACAATTTCTTTGAGATCAAGAGATTCGATAACAGCATTGAATAAATTTGGCCATTTGACGTCAAACACACCAGAGCTTTTATCCTCCGGATGTCTCATAATATTAAAGTCCCCCCCAATTATATAAGGGAGTGATTCTTTTGAGCATGTGTTGACCATTTCGGCCAAAAAAGCCTGTTTGTTTTGATGTTGTGCTGGTCCATAAATCGTGTACAGCAAAAATTTGAAGTCATCATGCTTAGATCGTAAGGTAAATTTCACATAGAAATCTCCCTCGGCGATGGCTCCAATATCATAAACATCCAGATCAATACCTAGTAGGATGCCTCCTGATCTCCCGTCAGGTGCCATACTATGCCAGAGAAAATTCCGGCCAGCGCACAACCTTGTTAGAATGTGATCAGGAAAATCATCCCTACCGGTTTCGGACAGAGCAATAAAATTTATTTGCTCCTCCTTTACTAAATCCGCCAAGAATCTGTGTTTAGCCAAGTCTGCAAGACCTCTGCTATTCCAGAATACCCCTTTCATTTAAGAACAATTTTTGAAGGGGTTTTTGGCTTTTTGGGAAGTCTGCCATTTTTAGGATTTTTGGCAGTACTACTAGACTTTTTCTTTCTACGGACAGGAGAGAGATCGATAATGTGATCCACACCCGTGTCCTGCATGTCCTCATTTAGATTACCATTCACATGGCTGAGTACTGCATCAAGTCTAGCTTCCCTCTCGTCATCACTCTCATCTTGTAAAACACTAGTTTTTGATTTATCTAGTTTTTTACTAGCTTGACAAACCAACCTATCTACCTCTAAGTTCTTGATTGCAACAGTAGAAGATTTAATAATAGCAGCAGTAGATCCTAGGTTGATGCCAATATTACCAAGGTTTGAAGTAATGCGATGATCTGAAAAGCTGGTAAAAGACGTACCTGGAGATTCGAGGTTCTTTTTGGCCGCCATTCGCGCCGTCTTCTGCAGAGTGTGATCATCTGCCATTACTTTATTCCTGGCGCTTCGACGCACTGTGGGATCCTCCATCCGGTTCCCACCCTTGGCTTTTGGCTTCGATGGCAGCTTCTTAGGGACCTTGGCAGACATTTGTATCTCTTCCTCTTCGGTTCCCATCGGCATCACCAGCGCCCCGCCATCTATGCCGGCCGGCTCCCCGGAGGCCGCTAGCCCAGCCAGCGTCTGGTCCTGGCCAGGCTCGGGGAGCAGCACCGGCGCCTCGACGGGCTCCTCCTGGGTCGGCAGCTTGGCTGCGCCAAGCACTGCTGGCGCCTTCTCGACGCCGGGGTCGGCTAGCTGCTCCATAACAGGTGCCGGTAGCCGATCCGACGCCTCGCCAGGCATGTGCAGCACCTCTCCGTGCTTATGTAGCCCGGCCTGAAGAAGCTCGTCGTCGGCTTCCAGTATCACAGATGGTGACACTGGCAGTTCCGGGCCGTCTCCGGGGCTGGTCCTCCCCGGCGTAGCAGGCTGCTCCTCAACAGCCACTGCCACATCCTCCGTCGGCAGGCACTGCACGCCTGCCAGCTCCCCCACCTCTAGCAACTTGTCGCACGCCAAGGTGTTCGCGCTCTCCATCAAGGTCGCCTGCTGATTACTAGGCGTCCCCCCTGTATGTTGCTTCCCCGAGGACCTGTTGGAGTCCGATGATGGCTGGTTCTGATTATAGGTATTGGTGGTATCCTCCATTTGCTGATCACCATTGCAATCCAAACCTTTAGAATCATCTTCCAGCAAGTCGTCTTCGTCCAGGTTAAAAGGTTCGACGTGTACCTCCGCATCTGCAGTGAAGTAAATACGGTAGATGCTTCGGTTCACACATATATCCACCTGTTTTGGGATTGCTTTGACGTCGAAAACCGCAACCAATATGCGGATTTCACCAGTTTGTCGGAGATGGATCATGTCTACCTTTTGCGTAGCACCAATACAGGATCCCACCGCCCAGAGTGGTAAGAACGCCTTAAGCACCCGTGGGACGTTCGTCACAGTCACCCAGACCTGATCAAGCACCCTGATGGGTTGAACATCCTCATCCAATTCCTCAAATCGAAGTGTTCCTTCTTTATTTTTGGTGGTGACGTTGCGAATAGCGACCATCCGATCCAATTCTTCTTTGCACGGAAAAGGTACAATATATGAATTCTCACAAAGTACCTGAACTGACCAGGTCCACTGCACTGGGAGGATTCTTGAGAGTTCAGATTGCAGTAGCTCAGCCGACACTTCCCCTTGTTCAACCGTGACTATAGCCGAGAAGGCAGATTCTGCAACTGTGACAATATGATTCGGTCTAGCCGCTTGAATCGTGAAGAATCCCATTCCATCATCTGCTGCACCACAATACGCAACTGACGGCTTTGGTCCTCGGAGTTGGGGGCATCTGTTTGTGTAATGTTCCTCTGAACAGATTGAGCAGTCCAGCTTCACCGCTGGATCGGCTTTGCGCTTCCTCTTCTGCTTTCCCTGGTCGGCCACGGGTTCAGCCTGCTGTGGTGGAGCAGCTGTACCCGGCTGCCGTAGTTGTGTGTCGCTGCCTGAAGAACCCCCCTCCGCACTGCCACGACCTTTGGGGCGGGTGCCAGTCGGCTTTGAAGGGTGCGCAGCTCCTCTTCCCTGGTGCCCTGCCCGCCCTGCACCACGGCCGCCGCCATGATTGGGCTGGGCGCCGGCAGACTCCGTGGCTTGGTCCTTTGCCGCCGAAGGGCCGCGCGGGTGACGGCCAGGGTGCGCCCCCCGTCCTCGCTGATTCCTGTTCCCCGAAGGGGGACCGCTCCGAGCTCCACCAGCCATCACCGCCGCCGCGTAGGAGATCGGCAGCGGCGAGGGTTTCGCGTAGGAGATCGGCAGGGGGGAGGGAACGAGGATCGGGTTTACGAGTCGGCGCCTAGGTTTGGCGAAGGATATGGACGCCTGACTGGTCGGTCCCACCTCTGACATGCGGTTCAAAATTTGAATCCCCGCGGAAACCGGATCATGCCGTGCTTCTGGCCGAACTCCGGCCGCTGTCAACGCCGGCCCCAGGAGATCTCCGACCGTCCGTCTCGGTGAGACTCGAGGGGGTGGTAGCGGTCCTTTCCAGAGCTTCTTCCATGGTGGAGGGACCCTCTTCGGCGAGGGCCGGGATGGCTTTGCCGGTTGCTGCGGCGACACGCGATCCGGCGCCGGCGTGACCCTGGGAGACATCAATTGGCCGCGAGGGGTGGTGCCAGCGATCCGCGCGGCCAGCACGTCGGCGTCCCCGAGCTCTTCAACATCAGAGTCGGAGTCCTCCCAGAATTTGCCTGCACCAGAGCGGCTTGAGGCAAAGGGGAGCTGCATGATCTCCTGTCGAGCTCGCCGGATCCGGATCAGGGCCACGCCGGGATCTTGAGCGGTGGACTGCTCCTTCGCCGTGCGCCGGGAGAGGGCCGCCAGCACAGACTTGGCCAGAACGACGCCCGTGGGCATCGCATCACCGCCGCCTTCCTGCGCTCCTCCGTTGCTACCTCTGATGCTCTTCTTAGTGGGAAGTAGGAATAATTTATTCTGTACCTAGCTCTCTGGAGAAGAAGCATGAGCAGGTGGTGAAGCGGCAGTAACATTCCCCCCTGTAAGGAGCCTGCTTGTCCCCAAGCAGGAGCATGAGGGAAACGTTGGCGAAGAGCTTCCATGTCTTCTCAGGTAGCGAGAGAGTCCGGCCACCCAGTCCACTTGATCAGAACTTGTTGAACATGAGCAGAACCCTTGGATACCATCTTCTTGGCAAGAATGCGTTCTGGAATCTGCCACAGATTGTTAGTATCAGGGACAGAAGGGGGTACCTGTTTGTCTCAAGGTAAAGCATTGTGAGTTGGGACATATGGAAGACCGGATGTACAGATGTTGAAGGAGGCAGGTCCAATTTATAAGCCACGGGTCCAACTTTACTGATAATGATGAAGGGACCGAAGAATTTGAAAGCCAGCTTCTGATTAGCGCGTGGTGCCAAGGAAGATTGAACATAAGGTTGGAGCTTTAGGAACACAGACTCCCCACAGAGAATGATCGTTCCTGCCTGTTTTTGTCAGCTTGGTTTTTTCATTCTTTGCTGTGCTCTATGTAGATGCTGCTGAATAAGAGCTGACATCAACTTCTTCTCTTGTACCCAAACAGATATGTCAGAAGTTGAAGAGGCAGAAGGATCAGACAGACTGAGGCTCCTTGGGGCATAGCCATAGAGTGCCTCAAATGGTGAACAACCCAGAACAGAATGAGCTGCAGTATTATACCAGAATTCTGCGCGACTGAGCCAATCCAGCCATTTATGTGGACAAGCATTAACAAAACATCGAAGGAATGTTTCCAGACACTGATTAACACGCTCAGTTTGGCCATCGGTTTGGGGGTGATACGAGGAACTCATGCAGAGCTGTACCTTGACCAACTTGAATAGTTCTTGCCAAAATCTGCTAGTATACACCTTATCTCTTTCAGAAATTATTGATTTGGGAAGACCATGCAGTTTGTATATGTTGTCAAAGAATAGTTTAGCAACTCCAGCAGCAGTGAAAGGATGAGCAAGAGCTAGAAAGTGGCTGTATTTAGAGAACTTGTCGACCACCACTAAAATGCAATTCTTGTTCCTGGCACGAGGTAGGCCTTCCACAAAATCCATAGAGATGAGCTGCCAAGCAGAGGTGGGTACAGGAAGGGGTTGCAACAAACCAGCAGGTTTTGATCTGTCAGGCTTGGCTTGTTGACAGATTTGACAGTGAGCCACAAAGTCCCTAACTGTTAGTTTCATACCCTTCCAAGCAAATAATTGCTTAATTCTTCTATAGGTTACAGGGAACCCGGAATGACCACCAGCAGGAGAGTCATGTAGGTCTGAAATGACTTGGATTTGCATATATGAATTAGATCCCAGCCATGGGGAACAACTGCCTTGTCAATAGCCAACTTAGATAGTGTATCTTTTGCCTGATGATCATCAGAGTACCCAGAAATAATGGACTCTGTCCAGGATGGGGAGCTGGAGGAGAGTGCAAAAATGGATGGCTCATGGGGTCTCCTGGAGAGAGCATCAGCAACTCTATTTTCTGAGCCTTGCTTATAGATTATCTTGTATTGCAAACCCAGCAATTTAGTGAATACCTTTTTCTACCAAGGTGTGTTCAATCTTTGATCGGACAGGTGAACAAGACTTCACTGATCTGTGTAAATGATGAATTCTCCATGTTGCAAGTATGGGCGCCAATGTTCTACAGCTAGCAAGATAGCAAGGTATTCCTTCTCATAGGTTGATAACCCCGAGGTTTTTGGACCTAGAGACTTGCTGATATATGCAAGGGGGTGACCAGCTTGTAAAAGTACAGCTCCAATTCCTTTGGCGCAAGCATCTGTTTCAATGCATAATACCTTGCTGAAATCAGGAGCAGCAAGAACTAGAGCAGTGGTAAGGGCAGCCTTGAGAGATTCAAAAGCCACTTGGTGATCAGAAGTCCAAACAAACACTGCATGCTTCTTGATCAAGGATGTAAGAGGTTTGGACAGTAGGGCAAAATGCTTAACAAACTTTCTATAATTTCCAGCTAAACCCAGGAAGCTCCTCAATTCCTTGACATTAACTGGTGGGGGCCAACTAGTAACAGCAGCAACTTTTGAAGAATCAGTAGAAATTCCCTCAGCACTGATGATATGTCCAAGATAAGAAATCTCCCTTTGAGCAAAGGAACATTTGGACAACTTGACTTGCCATTGGTCTTTTAGCAAGAGGTTAAAAACAGCTCTGAGGTGTGACAAGTGTTCTTCAAATGACTTGCTATATAGTAGGATATCATCAAAGAAGACGAGCACACATTTGCCGAGGAGGGGTTTGAGTGTAGAATTCATTGCACCTTGGAAGGTGGCTGGAGCACCACAAAGACCAAAAGACATCACCTTAAACTCAAAGTGGCCAAAATGAGTTTGAAAGGCAGTTTTGAATTATTCCCCAGCCTTCATTCTTATTTGATGAAAACCTGAGTTAAGGTCCAGAGTAGAGAACCATAAAGCACCTGCTAGTTCATCAACCAATTCATCAAAAATTGGGATTGGAAACTGGCCTCGAATGGTCATTGCATTCAGGTATCTATAATCAACACATGGGCGCCAAGAGCCATCCTTCTTTTTGACCAGGAGCAAAGGAGAAGAGAAGGGACCTTTGTCCAACATATCCTGAATTTGGAGCTCAATTTCATTCTTGAGGGTAGGGGGATATTTGTAGGGCCTGACATAAACTAGCTTAGAGCCTGGCACCAAGGGAATAGTATGGTCGCAGTATCTTGGAGGTGGAAGGCCATCAACAGGTGCAAGCACCGAAGCAAATTCAGAGAGCAGGTTGGCAACTGCAACTGGGATTTCTCGTGTTAGGTCTTCAATTTGATCTTGAACAGACAAAGCACAGACTTGGACCAATAATTCTTCAGGTTGATCAGGTAACAATCCCTGAAGAATAGCAATAGTGCCCTTGTATGGGATTGCCATCCATTTGAGCCTCCAATGGACCTTCATCGGGCTGAACATTTCAAGCCAATCCATGCCAAGAATGAAATCATAGTGTTGAAGAGGGATAACCTTAAGGTCAGTAGAGAAGGAGTACTGTCCCACAGACCAGTAGCAATTTGGGAAGAAGGATGAACATGAAAGGGTGCTGCCATTAGCCACTTGCACTTTAACCAATTCAGGAAGCAGTACTGAACCAGCAAGAGTATAAGCCAATTTCTGACTAACAAAGGTATGTGAGCTACCAGAATCCACCAATATGAGGATGGGCTAGTTCTGTATACAACCTTGCAACTTCATTGTTCTTGGGCCTGCAGTGCCAGAGATTGCATCCACAGAAAGTGCTAGGAACAGTTGCTCAGCAGAAACAGTAGTAGCAACATCAGTAGCAGGTATAGAGTCCTCTAGATCATCTGATACAGCAAAGACTTCAAACAATTCTTGAATTGCATGTAACTAGACAGTTGGAGAACACTGATGCCCATGATGCCATTTTTCAGCGCATTTGTCACATAACCCCCGAGATCTTCTGTAGGCCCGAAGTGCAGAAAACTTATCTGCTGGAGAATTGAAGTCAGGCTGCTTCTTCTCTATAGTGGCAATTGGTGAGGAAGCTTTATCAATGCGAGGAGGTGGTGGCAGAGGTAATTAATGGACCCCGCTGAAATGGTCTAGGGGAAAAACTAGCTTCAGGGCGACGCAACTCCTTGCGCTTGAATGGATCCATGACCTCTTCCTGTAACAGAGCAAGATGGCAGGCAGTATCCAAAGACGAAGGACATTGTACAAGAATAACTGCACGAATATCTTCGCATAAACCATCAATGAAACTAAGAGTGTAGTAGAGTGGATCGGTGGTATGATCATAGGCAATCAATTGGTCAACTAGCTGATTGAATCTACTCACGTAATCAGAGACCGAACCCATCTGCCGGATGTGGAATAGCTGACGGATTAGCAAGTCTTACTGATCACGTTCAAAACATTCGAGCAGCAGCCGCTCAAACTCCCCTCAAGAGCAATGGCGTAAACAATGATCCAGAGACTGAGACCAGCATGCGGCAGCGCCCTTAAGATGCATAACTGCTAAACGCAGCCACAGCTGAGGATCTAGGCGATACATCTCAAAGTAATCTGTGCATCTAGATAGCCACAATTTTGGGTTCTCTCCCTCAAAGTGCTGGAACGGTAATTTGGGTAGCTTACTAGTGAAATGTGAGTCAGAACCACTACCATGACCCTGGTGCCTCAAGGGATCCAAGCGGTTGGGGCCAAAACTAGAACCGGTCAAGCGAGGAGAGGGAGGAGGCATGAGAACACGCACCCTTGACCTGGTGATGGGTTTGGATGAACACCGATCCAAATCCACCATCCCGGTGATTGCTGTCCTTGCAGTGCCCATCAGGGCCGTTGGTGCTTGGATTCGGAGCAGATGGGCGCTCCGGCGCCGACTTGGGGATGAGACCAGCATCCGAAGTGGAGTGCTCGCGGACGGTCCGATCCCAGTGGTGAGTGAGTTTGCCGACCTCCAGCGTGATGTCGTCGACAGTTGCTTCGAACCATGGACGCCATTCGTTGAATGCCTTGGTGGCGCTCTCCAGACGGTCGACGTGATCATCGTGAACCTTCTGAAGTCATGGAGGCGTTGCTTCCACTTGAGATCGCTCTCGGAGAAGCACTTGTTGAGTTCATCGATGATGATCTTGGTTTCGGGTTCATGGCTCCAAGGCGGCATTGGTGACGGGTGAAGTGGTCGTGGGACGGGGCATGATCCAGATCGCCAGAATCGGCGAAGGTGGGGATTCGGAGGGGGAAATTGGGGGAAGCCGAGGATCGAAGTAATCTGATACCAGGATGTTAGCAACCAGCTATCGGGATAGGAGAATTAGGCAGAGGAGAAGGAGAAGGGAGGAACTCGGGAGCAGCAATGGCGGACGAGGTCAGATTAGATCGAGAAATTGTTGTTCAATACAAGCTTGGTTCCTCCTACTCTCTCATCCTTCGTTTATACCCGTGCCGCATCGAGCGCGCGCACACACACAGCTCTCCCTCTCATTTATTATATGAATGAATGTTGTCATTTGTGATTAATGCAGAGGATGTTTTACCATCAAGAGCTTTCAATGACAGAAAAAGCAAAAGCTATTGCGGACCAACTATTTGGATTCATTATTGAGACCAAGTTGTAAATCCAAACGGAAAGTACCACCATGACAGACGCGCTATCGCTCAATTAGGCTCCCTTTCCACTCCTTCTTCCAGTTCTGTCCGTAAATTGTAAACAACTTTTAAATACTCTAACTTTTGTATTGGCTGATCTCAAATGTTTATATGTGAATGTTCGAGAAAAATGCAATCAAAGTTGGGTCAAAATCAATTGACAATTGCGTCGACTTCAATCTTATTGCGTGAAAGATCGTGTACGACATGCGACATATGACGCGTAGACACGTAGACGCGTAGACACGTATACGAATTGCGTATAACTAACCCAAATAGCAAACGTATAAAAAAAATAAAAAACACACCCTTTGGTACCGGTTGATAACACCAACCGGTACCAAAGGGCCTCCCCCGTAGCATACGTGGGAGGGCCCTATGGTACCGGTTGGTGTTACTAACCGGTACGATGGTACCGGGTCCAGAACCGGTACCGAAGGGGGTTATGACCCGGTACTGATAGAGGTGTCTCCGGTAGTGACACTGTCTCGGGCTTATGCCATTCTGGGCCGGCGAGTCGGACATTTGGGATGTTGGGCCGAGTGCTGCACCCGAGGCCCATTCGTAGGAGTCGACGAAGTAGATTCAGCAGGTGGTGAAGCAGCATCAGCAGATGGAGAAGAAGGCATGAGCAGGTGGTGAAGCGGCAGTCACACGAGCCAGTATATATATGTTGCTGTGATTTCCTTTTCTGCAGAAGGAAAATCTTGGCAGATTACAGTGCTTTTATGTTTTTTTGCGATTTTCTGTTATGCTTGTTGGTCACATTTGTGGACCCTTCAGCCATCTGCTGCTTTCTTTGTCGCCGAGCATTAGCCTTGGAGGTAGTATAAGCTAGCTTGAATTAGCTAGTCTTCCCGGCCATAGAAGAAAGGGACCACACATGATACAAACAGAAATGGCTGAACATTTCTTTTTCGCTGCCGTGTTCTTTTCATTGTGCTGTAACGGTGTTGAAATTTCAAGAAGCCATTAAATCAACGATGGAAAAGTAACCGTCTTCATGCATGATTGGTACGGGAATCATTCGAACATGCTCTGGCCACTGGCTGCACACCAAGTAATTAGCCGTATGTGTTAGTCGTGTATGGTATACCATCCTACAATGCAAATGCAACGCAGCGAGCCAAGCCAGTATATGCTGTTGCCATTTCCTGTTCTGCAGAAGGAAAATCTTGGCAGATTACTGTGCTTGTATGTTTTTGGCGATTATCCATTATGCTTTTTGATCACATTTGGGGACCCTTCAGCCAACTGCTGCTATCTTTCCATTGTGCTGTAATGGTGTTGAAATCTCAAGACGCCATTGAATGAACGATGGAAAGCAACCGTCTTCATGCATGATTGGTAGCTAGGCCCGTAACCTGCCGCAACTTGCTACTGAGAAGGGATGTACCGAAATCATTCAAACATGCTCCGATCATCCTAGCTGGCCCATTTTGAATACAAGGCTAAGGCTCTCCTGGTAGGTATGCAAATGCAAGTGGTGATATCATTGGGTAATAGTAGGTAATAAGCTAGTTATTCGACTTTTATCTCACTTTTCTCGCTTTGTAATCAAGATTAGTCCATTTCAAGACAGACTTGCATCCCTGTCTCTTTGTTGTGCTATGACCTTGACGACAACTGTATCATATATCCTGAATGAGCATAAAGAGGTTAAGAATGCTGGTACTTTGAAAAATAAACGTGTTCAGATTGTTGGATCTGTAGACATAAGCTGAGCTGAACATATGATTTGTGGGTTCAAGTCTTATGGCTACACTTGCCGGGCCAGGTAGGTGCTCAGTATATTCTGTTGCTATTTCCTGTTCTGCAGAAGAAAATCTTGGCAGATTACTGTGCTTGTATGTTCTTTGCGATTATCCGTTATGCTTTTTGGTCACCTTTGGGGACCCTTCAGCCAACTGCTGTTGTCTTGGTGGCCGGGCTCGAGAGCATTAGCCTTGGAAAGCTAGTACTCCGGGCAATAGAAGAATAGGAATAGCCCATGATACAAACCGAAATGGCTGAACGTCAATTCTTCTTTGCTGCCGTTGTTATTTTCGTTGTGCTGTAACGGTGTTGAAATTTCATGACGCCACTAAATCAACGATGGAAAAGCCCGTCTTCATGCATGATTGGTACCGGAATCATTCAAACATGCTTTTGGTAGTTATGCAACTGCAAGTGGTGATATCATTGAGTAATAGTAGGTAAGCTGGTTAATCGATTTATATCCCACTCTTTCTTGCTTTGTAATCAAGATCAGTTCATTTCAAGACAGATTTGCATCCCTATCCACCCGTCCCACTGCAATTCTATGCGCGCGTGTTGTGTACAGACTATAAAATCTGAGAAACATACACCTTTAGCTCAGAGAAGCATGCACCTTTAGCTAGCCATATACCATTCAACTTCAATCAGTCGTCTTTCATGGGTCCCCTGTCATTGAATAGATGGAAGAAATGCAGTGCTCAAATGCATGCATCTGTCCTTTTTCTCCTTGTCGGGTCAGCTAATAAATCGTCCACCAATTATTGATGGATGCAGATGCCAAACTTTCCTCTTACAAATTGATCGGATCAACAAAAACAGTCTTCATTGCCACAAGAAACAGAGTACCCCTCCACCCAAAGCAAACGTCTGGAGATCCAACAGAACCTGGTGAATTGAGGTGCGTACTATTTTGCTCTTCCTCTCCCTCTCTCAGATTCTTAGCCTCAGTACCAAAAAATTGCAGCCGCTGTGTCATCTGGCGCTAAAGAGATGTTTCAAAAGGGCCAGGGTAATCAGGGTCTCTGATTTTGCTATAGTTATTAGAAGAACCAAACTTCTCTGCGTCTTAGTAATCGGTGATATGGGACATCATTTGGCTAGTTAGCAGGTCGGTTTCTTGCTTTTTCTGTATTTGAACTTTTTTCCCTGCCTGCTTAATGAAAAACATGGTAAAAGCACGTTCTCAAAACAAAAAAAAGAAGTACCAAACTTGTTTCATCACGGAGGATCTCCATCACTGGTAGAAACAAACAGAAAACAAGAACAAAATCTTTGTATTTTACCTTCTATTCTTGTACTGGACAAGAAGGAACAGCCATTTAATATTCACTGAACTGAACTGCCGATGTTCAAAATTAACATCCTGTCCGTCCTGATGTTTGGTCTAATTTTGTCACAGCAAAATCCAAAGCAAGCTAGCTGCCACTAATGGCGGGTATCCTTGATGCTTTGGCATCCTACATCCAAAACATGCTGATGGAAATGGCCAAAGAGGAGGTGCATATGCTGCTAGGTGTCTCCGGGGAGATCGACAAGATGGGTGTCAAGCTTGGAGACCTCAAGAACTTTCTCGCCGACGCAGACAAGAGGAACATCACCGACCTAAGCGTGCAGGCATGGGTGAGAGAGCTTCGGGATGCCATGTATGATGCTACCAACATCCTTGATCTGTGCCAGCTCAAGGCCATGGAGCAAGGTCCGAGGCATGATGTAGGATGCTTTAATCCCTTGCTGTTCTTCATGAGAAATCCCCTACATGCCCATGACATCGGCAAGCGCATCAAGAACCTAAACCACAAGCTAGAGGAAATCAAGAATCGTAGCTTGGACCTTGGCTTCATCAATCTCAGCTCATATGAGGACCCTGGCCGGAGAGTGACATCCACTCGCTGTGGTAGCCATGAGACATCTGGGGAGCTTGATGAGTCAAGTTTGGTTGGTGGGAAGATTGAGGAGGACACAAAATATCTAGTGGAGATGTTGACAGAAGAGCATGGAAAAGGTGAAAACAACAAAATAATGGTTTTCGCTATTGTTGGAGTGGGCGGGATTGGTAAGACCACCCTTGGCAAGAAGATCTTCAATCATGACATCATCCAACAGGAATTTTCAAAGAAGATATGGTTGAGTGTTAATCAGAACTATAGTGAAATTGAGCTTTTGAGAAGAGCCATCATTGAAGCTGGGGGTGACAGCGAATCTACTGGAAATACTAGAGGCGCTCTTGAACGAGCTCTTAAGCAAGCCTTAAATGGGCACAAGACCTTATTAGTGATGGATGATGTTTGGAACCATCAAGCATGGGACCATGTGTTTCGAACTCCCATGGTCAATGCGGGCCTAGCTCAGGGTAGCTGTGTCCTCGTCACCACAAGGCATACATGGTTGCTAGAGGAATGATGGCAAAAAAGCCCTACTGCCATGTCAACAAACTTGAGCCTGAAGATGCTTGGTTGTTGCTAAAGAAGCAGGTTCGTAAGAATCAACCCATACATGAAACATTCCTCCTTATTCTTAACTAAAGCATCATGTTTTGATAACTGAATAAAATAGCTTTGCTTCAT
>CM014277.1:9575487-9610376 GCA_004135705.1 Alloteropsis semialata
CTACCACCCCACCGAGACCACCGCGCGGAAGCTCACCAGCACGGCGTTCGACGGCGCGGCGCCGCTCATCTTCCCCATCAACATCAGGCAGCTCAGCGCTCTATAGACCCGCCTGGAATCAGAGATTCAGAGTTGGCATGACAGAAGAAACCAAAGGATATACGTATACGGTATACCCCTCATAGAGGTTTGGTTGTGACTGTATATTTTAGCCAAAGTATAGTTCTAGTTCCTCGTCAAAGAAAAAAAAAGAAAGGTGTGATTTACAATGTCAGTAAATTATATACACTTCAACTGTTCGAAACAAAGTGCCGTCATGCGAAGGTTTTATTCTTTTAGGATTTTTTTATTTTTCAAGCGACTGAAAAACTAGAGAAACTTCACCTGCCCTCAAAAAGAAACTAGAGAAACTTCTTCTTTTTCTTCTTTTGAAAGGGGGAAACTACAGAAACTTCACCTAATCGAACTGAGTAACCTGTGCCTATTTCACACCCTCTAGGCTGTTCTTCGGCGACGAGGTCGTTCGTAACTCACTAGTGTCTTGCGCGCGCCCATGCGCGCATACAATCTACTTTGATTATATTTGGTATTATTTATGAACCTAGATTTTTCAAATTAAGTTTGATGCCTACATGTATTATCATAGAAAAGCCACAATACGTTGCAAAGGTTAGAAAAAATAGTGGCAATACACTCATGTAATGTGGTATATTTGCTTGTTGACTGTACATATATTACAATGATGAATGATGCATACTAAAAAAACTATTTACATAACATGACCATGAGTATGTACTTCATAGATATAGAGGGCAAAAGTGCCTATTTCATTACATTGTGTCCATGGAGTTCGATGTTATAAAATTGCCAAAGAGACTACAATTGAAATGTGTGGGTAAAAAATTAGCCTTATTAGAAAGCTAACCATTTGAATAGATGACCCTTGCTAATGTGAGTACGTCCAAAAATAGAACATTTTTTATATATCATTCTTTTGTATCTATTAGAATTTGAAGAAAAATAACCTTGTTAATTAATTTAATTAGAGAAAAAACAGGGAATGAGATGAAATTAACAAGACTAGCAGTTGGATGCACCATGGACCATATAGGAGGTTGGTCCAAAATTTTTGTTGCCTCATTTGGAGTGTGAGTTAATTTGGTAGGCAATGGATGATCTTCTTGCAAAATTAACAAGGACCATGGACTGTAGTTGATATCAGAAAAAGTCGAGGGAACTTTTAGTAAATGATTGTGGCATAAGTTGTAGTGTGGATTGGTTTCACGAAATTGGGAGGATATCGTAGAAGTTTAAGGGTCTTTTGTAAAATTGTTAAGACATATGGTATAATCTGAACCGTTTAATATACATCGAATGGATGATATCTTTTCAGCCGACGTGGATGGCCCAGCCTTCCTCCTGATGCTGGGGCTTTCGTATGCGAAAATCGGATGATCGGAAAGAGCAGGACTAAAGCCCATATTGGATGTGGTCGGCCTAGACTAAAGCCCATGTTGGATGCGGTCAGCGTGGAATAAAGCCCATCCCATCCCTAATCTGCCCTCGTGGGCTAAAGCCTACCCAAATTCAGCCCATTCCCGAGTCTGCCGACTGCCGCCAGCCTACCCAAATTCAGCCCATTCCCGAGTCTGCCGACTGCCGCCGGGATCCACGTCCCTCTGCTACAACAGTCAACAGGTGCGCGAAGCGCGATGGCTTTGCCTCCGCCTCCGCCTCCGCCTCCGGCGGATACCAGCTTCCTCCATCGACTGGATACCGTCGCCGTAGATTAAGGTACTGATTACTCATTTACTCTTTACAATTCCAATGAAGTATTTGCATTTCAAAATCCAGCCAATTTCATCAAAGATGCAACGTAGCCGCAACCCGCAACAGAAATAAGTGCGAACCCCAACTGGATGGCCAAATTCGATCTTTGATGTACCCTGGTGGCAGGGGCCTAATATAGTGGCTTCGTAGATGGATCTGCTCACATGAAAGGAAAATTCTGAATTTCTGTTGGAGCACAAGTATCAACTCCAACTGCAACATGGAAGAAGTATTTGGAAAAAGTCTACTATCCCCTGACCTACTGATGTTCGTCCACTTAGCTCTCTCATCTATAAAACCGAGTATTTCAATGCTAATGTGTGAAATAACAGTATTTAACTTTGCAGGCATATGGTAGTTTGACTTGGTCAAATAAAAACTGGATAATGGCATAAGCAAAAAAAAAAAAACTTCCTTATCATTAAAAAGATGACAGTCATAAGTCATTTGGACATTTGGATGGTGTTGCTTTGGGTCTTCTTTTTTGAGGATTTATGTTTTAGCAAGCATCGTCAGTGCCATCATTGTAATCGATGGCCATTCCACTTGATTCCCCAACTTCTAACATTCTGTCAAAGAAAAAGAAGTTCTCCAGATCTGTCAATTTTGAAGTATTAACTAGACTGTCAAATGTTATGCCTGTCAAAAAATTGTACTTCCTTTTTAACTAAAGGCTTACTTTGAGTCAGTGGCACTATAAGAAGTGTATAAAAACAAGAGGATTGAATTACTGTGTTATCCTTCCATATGTATATATTTCTTGGAAATGACACATGCTCTTTCCATTTCTTATAATTCATTCTGGGTTTTTCTAAATACATAGCTTTATTTTGATCCTACACATAAATTATGTCTAAGATACATAAAACAATCATTGTATCTAGAAAAACCAGAACACTTATAGTTTCAAATGGCGAGCTGATTCAAATGTAAATAAATTGGAGAATTGATTTCATAAGTAAGAGCAAACATGTGAAGACCTCTATTAATTCATATGCATGCATAGTATCTTCCCCAAGGGGATCAAAATGATTGTACATTATATTTTGGAATGGAATTGGAATAGTGTAAAAATCTGTCGGTATAGAGCTAAATGGAATATACGAATTAACCTTTACTTTGCCATCTAAGGCAATACTAGCAAAAATGTTGCTATACATTGGGTTGAACATGACTTTCTCCACTTGAACTGAGCCTGCCCCAAATGTCCGAATGCACGTCCAGTTCTCCTCCCAGTTCCAAAGTGAAAGTTCTTTCCACCGTTAATTCATCAATATCTAGAACTTTCACATCGTTATAGCACATTGAAAAGGACACCAATGTGAAGTCCCTTGGCAGCAACGATGAAAAATCTTGTGTCTATGGTTGGGCAGACTAATTCCCACGCTTGTAGCTCTCATAGGATAATTCCGAATTTTCTGTGGTGGAATAACAATTAGGAGGCCCAAGGCTCATCCACCCTCTCTCTTTATATCTTTGAAGCCAGCTGCCTCTCTATCTCCTGGTTGGGGCAGTTGGCCGCAGAGGCCACCGGAGACAAGCCTGCTATGGATGGCGTCGATCAAGGCCATCAGCGATGATCGATAAGCGCTCATGACGAACATGTGGAAAGTTGCCGGCAACAGCAGTTAGCCGTCTCACTCGTCGCCAGCGTTTTCAATCCAACGAGGCTTCCATGTGCTGCTGCCTGTAGTTTTATCGCCACAGCCGCCTAGGTATCACGCTCCATTTTCATCGCTAGGGCTCACCAGTACAGAATGAATTTCACAGCAGGTTCGGAACCCATTTTCACAAGCGGATTTGAGGAGGTGGCAGTGTTTAGGGGAAGTGAAAATCAAATTTTCACAGCCGGTTAAAAAATTTAATACAAAACAATAGAAATATTAAATGGGCGCAAAAAAATAAACCACATAGGAGACCACCCCATGAACCGGCCACCATAACATAAGGGTCAACAAGAAATGAAAGTCTAGCATCAAGATGGTTCACAAAGATCATATATAGCTTCATGCCACTTGGGGGTTGGCACGACCTCAAACCCAGGAGCACAGGAGGCGTCTGAAGAAATTAATCCGGCGGATATGAGCCGGGCATGATAAGGAGTAACCTTAGAGCACCTGAATTTCAAGCGTTGCCTATAGCTATCAATTTTGGGAGCCATGGCGGCGAAGTAATCCTAAACCAAAATAACAGATCTATTCAAAACTCCAACACAACAAAAGCAAAGAAAAGCACAATGCAAGAGAGAGGGATCTTCTCGCACCCTAGTTAATCGAATATCCGTCACAGCAAATACAAAATCAACCAGAGGAAGATGAACGATGAAAGGAAAAAAAAAGGCACAAACCAAGAAGACGAACAGTTTCCCCCACCGGGCCCTTATTTAGGGATCCCGCTCAAAAAACAAGGAACCCGCCCATCCGATTCGAAAAAGTTAGTGCGGGGAAATTGAAAAGATAATCGCCGTCAAAGCAAACACTGTCCGTCATACCCAATTGTAACGGGAGGGGATGTTGACGAACGGGCCGTTAGCCAATTTCTGCTCCCAAAAGTGGTTCGTGGACATCAACTTATCAAGACTGGGAATTCATCCGTGAGGGGCTACCGTTGGGGGAGGCGCAAATTGGCTAACAATTTGACTCCCTCTCATGAAGCAGATGAACGAATTTATCCAAAGTATTTTAAAAACTTGATCACCCATTCGTTTTCATGTCTTTGATTCGTGCAGGAATGGAGGCTCGCTTACTAATATGAGGTGCAAGGCGCAAGCGGGGACTTAGAGCGTGGGACCCTTTGCGCGGCTGCCCGAGGAGCCACGAAGGGTTAGGGTGCCTTCACAGCCAATGACAACGAGCGAAGGTCGGGTCAAGCCGGGCCTGCCTGTCAGAATCATGAGGAGAAGTGTGGCTGGACGACAACCATATACAAAAAAACTGTCTGGGGAGTCGAGCCCTGTGTCAGGAACCCAAAGTACGTACTGTTGTGTCCTCAAATATTCTGGGAATGTAGCGGTTGAGTGGGCACATGCTGTAAATTAATCCTCCTAGGAACCTATAAATAGAGGTGAACAGTGCCCAATTGAGGGTTCGAACCTTTTGTAACCTTGCACCATATAAATACAACGAATTCGCTTTAGCTCACCTCCTGTTCTCTTGGCTCGGATACATCGGATCTAATCGTGAATCCAACAGCTTGCAATGCCAGAGCGGACTCTGAGCTTCTCTTTATGGAAAAGTAAGAAGCCTGCATCATGTCACAGTCTCACAGAACCATATACAACCAGGTTTCCTCAAATAAAAAAATGATATACAACCAGATGTGTGATGGTCAACCAATTTTGCCGAAAACGAAAAATGGTCAGGGCAAACCTCAAACCAGAGGCCCCTTAGTAGTAATAATATATAGTTTGTTATATATAAAATTCTACTACCAATAAGTTGAATGAAATTATTTATATCAAACTGTGTATCCATATTATCAAATAATTTGCCAATAGGTACTCTACGTGACTATTCACACCTGCGTATTTTCTCTTCTTTCTTTTCCTCAATGTCAAAGGCAGCATCTTCTTCCTTTTCCCCAATGTCAAATGCATACTTTTTAGGCTACATAAAGTGATGAATAGTTTTAGAATATAAAATAATAATTGAGAGCCGGTGCAAAACAACAGATCAACTCAAAAAAAACAAGAGTGCTTATCACCAAGAACTCATAAATATCAGTACTGTAATCTATCTGTAACATACAAATCCCAAACCTAAATTTCTATTCTAATTCCAAATCAAATTCCCCAAATAAAATTTCAAACCCCTTTTTCTTTTTCCTCCCTCTTTCAAGCCCATCCGGCCTTTCTTTTTCTCCCTCTCGGCCCAACTCTCCCCTCCTCTCCTCTTCAAGAAAACCGCAGCCAGCACCATGCCTTCTATACCGAAAATCTTATAGAGCGCGCGCGCTGCTACCCATAGCAGCGAACGGGGAGACGTGGCACATTCTCCACCAAGAGAAAGAGAGCTCGAGAGAGAGGAGGACGGGGAGGTCGTCGGGGACCGAAGAGCGGTGGGTGGTGGGCGAAGCGGCCGGCGGCGACCGGTGGAGGCGGCGGCAGGTTAGGGTCTAGGGTTACCCGGGGAGGGGGGAGCTCCATTGCCCGACGGCCCTAGAAATGAGGAGGTCGGAGGGAGCGCGGAGGTCCGGCAGTTGTGGCGGGTTGGCCGGGCTGGCGGGGCCGGACAACCAGTGGGAAAGGACTGCGGCGGGGTGAGGTGGAAGATACGTTAGTGGAGGGCGGGGAGGACCGGCGGGGAGGGCGGGTGGACGGAGCGGCGTGACGGCTGGTCGCCGCCGGCCGCGGGTGGAGGTCGAGGCCGGCGGGGGGCTGGCGGTTCGCGCGGGGAAGACGAAGAAGAAGACCGGAGGAGGAATACGAAGTCGGGAGGAAGAACAACAGTATTCGCTGAGACCTCGTAGGAGTAAAGGCATTCGCTGGAGACCGGTGGCGGCGAACGCTCACCTAATAAAGGCGTCGCTTCTATGCTAGCAGTCGTCGCTACGATTTCCCCTCCAATCGTGCCGTTTCCCCCTCCTCTTTGCGCATCAATGGCAACTAACGCCATTCACGGCATTTACAGCCGGGGAGTACCTGCCCCTGAATCCCCGGTGACCCCCGCCTCTCCCCGCATATAAGACTCTGAACTCGAGCCCTCTCGTGCCCCTCTAGGTGCGCCACCAATCCCTGTCTGCCTTGGTGCCATCGTCCGCCGGCAATCGAAGCCGACGCCCCCGCTGGTAAGCTACCACCATCGCCCATGGGTTATGCCAGCCTCGGCCCTGCCCTCACCCCTCTGCCCTCCCTCTCACCCGTATAGGAATCACATGAACCCGAGCCAACACTCTGGCGTGAGGAATCGAGGCTCCAGACCTCATCCCCACGAGCGCCTGTGACCTGCTCCGCTCCTCTTCATGGCACGCCGCCAACACTGCCTCTCCGTTCGAATCATCCCTGCAGTCTCCTCTTTCCATTTTGCTGCTTTGCGATGAAAACGGACCACCGTAGCTTCGGGCCCGTCTCCTCCGGCGAGCAGAACCGCCGCCGTGCTCGGTTCTGGGTGGCGCTGCCCCTCCGCTCGCGGAAAAAGAGACAAAGACACCGTCACCGCCCCCTCTCCCAGCAGATCGAGAAGAAGGCCCAGGCGCCCTCCATTTGCCATCCAACGACCCAGATTAAAACATCCATACCCCTTCGCCCTTTTTGTTAAAGAGTCCCTCCCCTTTTCGCAAATAAACCCGCCATCAACATCTATCTTGCAAGTTTTACTTGCTAGCCCCTGAAGTCTATGTTTAATTATGTTTAAGTCCCTGAACCTTCAAACCTCCGCTGTTTAATCATTTTAGCTCCGAGTCGATTTGTTCAAGTTGTGTTAGGATCTTGATCATATAAAATACACGTTAGTGGTGCTGTTTTACATAATCCTTGTTTTTTAAAATTAATTTAGTATTAATTTGATTAATGCCTATTAAACATTGTGTTATTTAATTAAAAGCTATATAGTGTCACACACTGTGTTTTATAATAAATTCTAATTTGAATAATATTTATTTCATATGCTTTTTCTAGTTAAAACTAATTAGTTTACACATCAACTTTTCTTGAGTAATATTAACTTGATTAATGTTCAACTTAATCTAGCTTTTCTAAATAAAAGTTGATTAGGTTTTTACATCGGCTTTTATAATATTGTTCATATGATTAATTCTTAAAGTCCGTCTTTTCAATATTAATATGGTTAGCTAAACACGAGACATAAAGTTATCCGATAGATGTTCACACACGTTTTATTTCCAATTAAATGTTTAATTGGTATAATTAATACTTGAACATTATAAATAAAACTTGACTATGTCTTATCTCGGTTTTGTAAGATAAACTTTAATTAATATGACATAATTCTAACAAAGGGTATTTATTTTGAATATCCTTTTATATTGTGTTGGATAAACTAAAATGAATCAAGCATATAGTCTTTGTGCTCTCATAAATGAAAATGTACGATAGTTGTCTTTTCTAACGTGCGTTGATTTCAGCGTTTCTCTGAGCCCTGTCCTTTAGTGCGCTCTTTTAAAGCTCTTCTGTGATTGGTGTATTGCTCTTAGTTATAGTTGTTTGTTTGCTTTGTATGTTTGTGCCCGATGATTGCTTTGAGTAGAAAGATCGTCGTTCATTGCTTTCAAGTTCAAGATATTTCCAAGTGAGCAAGAGCTGACATCCTCCTATCTATGCTTTTAATATATCATTGTGATGATTTAATTGGAACATGGAGAACCACCCAAGAAATAGTGCAACCACAGTGCCACATGGCTTTGATTTTAGCTAATTAATTAGACATGGGGTTGGCTAGTGACCTTACCGAAAGGGCAAGGAGGGGGGCGGTGAGGGGTCATAGTCCAGTCCTCTTGTAGGAGTATTCTTTGCTAAGGTACGTCCTCTCTAGGGAGGGTTGTAGACCTCACCGTGGCTGAAACTCTAGCGGGCCACTAGTTGGCTTTGTGTCTTTGTAAAGGCTTCATAGTGAACCCTCGCCACTCACCAAAGGAAGTGTTTAAGGGCCTTGCAAACCCGGGCAATACATGGAACATGAGCTGTGGAGAAAGTGTACAACCTCTGCAGAGTGTAAAACTGATATATTGAGGGGCTTCGTACTAAAATAGTCGAAGATGCCTCCTTGACCCATGAGATGAAGAATCAGATCAAGGCTCTCGAGGCTGCTAGGGACAAGTCATCCTCTGATGCTGAAAAGTATAAAAGAGAGCTTCTTGTTGCAGTTGATTTGAAGAACTCTCTTATCTCCGAAGCTGACAGGCTCAGGACCCAGGTTGACAATCTTAGATCTGACAAGGAAAGATTGGAGTCTGATATCTACTGCCGCGGCTCTGGCATATATCGTGAATACGAAGCCGCCTTGAAGCAATATGGAGTGGAGCCCCTTCCCTTCCCTTCTCAAGATTTTAACTTAGAAAAGCTATTCGATTGGCTCGACGATGAATTCAAGTTCCTACCGGATGTCTTGTCCAAGGTAGGGGACTATGCCGCTCGGACATGCATTACTAATGCATTGAAGATGCTTTCTGGTAAAGGATGCTCCTATTACAAAAGCTTTTTGAAGAAAGGTTTCCAGTTTCCTTCGGCTCTAAATCCGGACCAGAAGGAGTTATTCAGCGAAGCCATTTTGGCAACCCGTGCCTCCTTCTTAAAGAAGTTTTGGTCTGCCACTGGACGGGAGTGTGCCCGCCGCACGGCTTATGACCGGCTTGCTAAGGTTAAATTCGTTCGCTTTCTTTAACCCTTTGCTTTCGTTCTTTGCTGTTTTTGAGAATTTGTGTCACTGTTTTATTTCTCAGTATAAAGAATTGCTCGCTCGTGAGGATCAACAGAGAGCCGAAGCCGAAGCTGCTGCTGCCACTGCTGGCCCTTCATCCTCTCATGGTGCTGCTAGAGAGACTCAAGAGGGAGATGGTGCTGAAGCCAAAACACGTGATGCTGAACCGAAGGTGTAGCTTTGCTGGAACAGCCGCTTCCATTGAACATTTTTTGCTAAAATGATGCTAAGTGTAGTAACATTTGTATATACTCAGATCCCTGGCGAGGGAGTTGTTCTTGAACTTGTTCCACTCACTATGCGCGATGGCCCTTTGTGTGTGTCTGGCTTCGCATGGGAGCAATATCAAAGGCGCTACCCAAGTCGAAGACTTGACAATTTTTGGGAGTTCTGTCACGAGTTCTTTCGCCACTGTGAATTTGATGTTTTCAATTTATTTAACTCGTTTATTATTTAACGTTCGCCTCATGTAGATCTTGCTCGGAGAAGAAATGCCGAAGCTGCTCGCCTGCTTCCGATTAAGACTGAGCCTGTAGATTTAGGTGATGACGTTCGCGATTTTGCTTATGTGTTCAACGTTCCTAGATTTAGGAGATCTGGTCAGCAATTTGATGGCTATGTTTTCGAGATGTTTTAAGCATCTCTTTGTAAAACACTATAATTTAATTGGTTATTGTTGATTCGATACACTTGAATGAATGTAAGCTCGATTTGGCTTTGTTGTGAAAGAACCACCTCCTCCCCCCGAAGCGAGGTTTTATTCATTCAAGTGTTTTACACTTGCGACACTGAGGGGTTGTTTGCTCGGTTTATTTTCATTAAGTGTTCGAGAAAATGTATAGAATTTTGATAGGTGGCCAGAGCCCCTATTACTTGTGCTTGAATAAGCAAGTTTCATATGTTTATGAACTAAAGTCCCTTTTACTCTGTTTGGAGTAAGGATATTGTATGCATTTGTAATTCTGTGAGCCGAAGCTGTTCTTTGTTTCAAATAGTTATTCTCGAGTCAAGGCCCCTTTTGCTCTGTTTAGAGCAAGCATCTTTGGACCGAAGCCCCTTTTACTCCTTTTCAGAGTAAGCTTTTTCTTAGATCTGAATTGGCCTTACTCACGGTAGGGTCGATTCAGTTCTATTTTAGTTATCGAATACCAGCGATTTGGTCGAAGCCAGTCGCTTTCAATGCAGCTTTTCTGGGGAATACCTCGTTCATATATGATTTGACGAGTTATATTAAGCACCGCCTCATTAAAAACCTCACCCCTTGGTCAGGGTCCCCTTGTGAGGAAAAGAGTACGGGCTTTTGGAAAGAAAGTAAAAATGCTGTTCTACTGAATGACTTCGTTTATAGAACACGAAGCCATTGTACATCTTATTCATAGATAGTATCTGCGTAAGCTGTCTGCATTCCATGAATGCGGCAGCTCATTGCCTTCGTCATCGCCTAAACGAAATGAGCCAGGCCTGTTGCTTTTGACGACCAGAAATGGGCCTTCCCATTTGTGTTGCAGCTTTCCAATGGGCATGCTTAGTTTTTTCCTTAGTACCCAGTCCCCTACCTTGATGTCTTTCCTTACTACTTTCTTATCACGCCATTTCCTTGTTTCAGCTTGGTACTTTGAAATATTTTTGGCTGCTTGCAGCCTGTAGACCTCGATGAGATCTTTGTCAATGGCTTCGCTGTCTTTGGGAGCTTCATATTGTGTGCGAAGCCCTTTGTGGACTATCTCCTCTGGGCATACTGCTTCTTCACCGTAAAGCAGTTTGAATGGAGTGAACTGTGTGGCCCTTGATGTGGTAGTGTTATGAGCCCAAATCACTTTTGGTATCTCTTCTACCCACTTTCCTTTTTTCTCGCAATTTGCAAGGCACTTCCTAATGGCTGTAAAGATTAAGCCATTGGCTCTTTCAACTGCTCCATTTGTTTGCGGGTGATAGACCGAAGCAAATTTTGCTTTGTTCCAATTGACATGCAGTATTGTCTGAATTCGTCGCAGTCAAACTGCTTCCCATTGTCCACTATTATCTCCCTTGGCACCCCAAATCTGCACACAATTTGCTGCCAGAAGAACTTGATCGCTGTTTTTGCTGTGATATTAGCCAGTGGTCTAGCTTCAATCCATTTGGTGAAATACTCAACCGCTACAATTGCATACTTGAGATTTCCTTGGGCTGTTGGTAATGGGCCAACTAGGTCAATGCCCCATCTTTGCAAAGGCCATGTTGGAGTTATCAGCTGTGACTGCTCCGAAGGAGATTTTCTGTTTGTTGCACATTTTTGACACTGGTCGCATGTCTTGACTGTGTTTGTTGCATCGATGATGATTGCGGGCCAATAGAATCCTTGCCTCATCGCCTTCCCAACTAGAGCTCTTGCCCCAAAATGCGCTCCGCATAAGCCACTATGTATCTCTTGAATCAGCTCTTTTCCTTCGTTGTGAGAGATGCAATGAAGCCAAGGAGCTACAACTCCTTTCTTGTAAAGGGCATCATCTATTATCTGATAGCATCTTGCCCTTTGCTGCATGGCTTTTAGGTCATCTTCATCGATTGGCTCATAGTATCCCCGAAGATAAGCCATTATTGGGGATCGCCAATCCACTGAGCTTATTGCATTGATCAGCTTCGGTGGATCATCCGAGTCCTTTATCGATGGTGTTGTTATTGTTTGAAAGAATACGTCAGTGTCGGATACCAATACTAGGGGTATCCAATGACAGTGAGTTAAGAATTAAAATGCCCGACAACACAGCCGCTCAGATAGACCCCTGCGCAGGGGTCGGCAGGTCCGTCTCGCCCCGGGCGTCTCTATCTAATCTTCCTCCACCCGAACAAATCAGCAGCGACGATCATTTTTTCCCTCTCCCGTACATACATGAATATTGTATGGAAGTGCACACATACGTGGATGCATGTACATGCATGCCTACTTCCAATCAAAGCATGGCATCGCTCTATTTTCTTTCTCCCTCTTGAATTAACGCGGCACAACTGAGGAGCGGCAGCAGAGCACGCATGCGCTTGCGTACCTCTCTCCCCTCATTTTTTGTCCAGCCGAAGGGCATGCAGTACATGCATGCGTGCACCTCCAGCGAGGAGCCCACTGCCAAGCCTCGCGCCCGTCGCGTGTGGTGGGGCCATGGCCGGGATTTTTCCTGCGTACGTGCCTCGATCCCGGCAGTCTTTCTCCGGCGCGTTCCCCCCAAAGACTGGCCGCATGCGACGCCCGACCAGTTTTCCGATCCGCCCGACAGGCTCGCGGTTCGCCCGAGTGGACTCCGCCCCTGCGCCCAAGTAGCTGGTAAAAGGCAAGGCACGTTGCGCCCGAGTAGTTTCCGTCCCGTCTGAATAGCGTCCGCTTCGCCCGACTAGTCTCTGATTCACCCGACAAGTCTCCGTCTCCGAGGAGTCTCCGATTCGCCCGGCAAGTCTCCGCCTCCGACTAGTCCCCGTTCGCCCGACTAGTCTGCGTCTCCGACTGGTTCAACTCTTCGCAACCAAGCAACCACCGGGAAGACCGTAGCATCCGGAGTCAAGCTGCTGCACTGTGCCAACCACTCCCTGACGCAACTGACACCAGCAGGACATGGCTACAGCGCTCGGAAGGACGACGGGCCCCACAGCATGGGCAGGCACTCCTCCTTTTTTTCCATTTTACCCTTTGACTGTACTTTTCTACAGCCTTCCCTTGAGATATAAAAGGGAAGCCTGGGCCTACTGCGAGGGGCATGGACTCTTTTCCTCCTCTCTCCTGGGCCTCCTACGGGAGGCAGGGAGCCTCTTTTCTCTCCCGAGGAGTACTCTCCCTCGACCTTCTTCTTCCTCCAGCCGGTCACTGGACTGAGCTCGATTCACGCACCGGAGACTTGGGAACCCGTCCCTCTCTCGCCCATTTGTACCCCCTACTACAAACCAGTGCAAACAACACGAGCAGCACGAACTGGACGTAGGGTATTACACCCCATGGGTGGCCCGAACCAGTATAAACCCCCGTGTCCTTTTGCACTACCATCCAAGGCCCGACGCGCGCTCCACGATTTTATTACCTGCCGGCGGTAAAGAACCCCGACAGTCAGGTGGAAGCTTATCCCCCTTTGCAGCTGCTTTAGCCAATGCATCTGCTTCTTCATTTTTTGCTCTTGGAATGTACTCCACAGTAAAACCTTTGAATTTTTTCTCCATTGAGCGCACAGTGCTCAAGTACTTGATGAGTTCTAGTTGCTTTGCAATGCTTTCCTTTTCGATGTGGTCTGCTACCACCTTTGAATCTGTTTTGATGGTGAACCTCTGAGCTCCCAAAGCCTTGGCTTTTCTGAGCCCAAGTAAAACAGCTTCGTACTCAGTGACGTTGTTTGTGGTTCTGTCGCTGCTTCTGCAAAACTCTAGGTTTGCTGCATATCTCATTTTCACACCCGAAGGCGATTGCACAATTGCCGCGATGCCAGCTCCTTTGTCCCCCCAAGCACCGTCACAGTGTATCAGCCAGTTTTCTTCTCTGATAGTATTTTGTGGCGAAGGCAATGTCCACTCCGCTATGAAATCTGCTAAGACTTGTGATTTGATTGCTGTTCTCCTTTCAAAGTCCATGACATACTCTGAAAGCTTCGCAGCCCACTTGCGTATTCTCATAGAAGCCTCTTTATTGTTCAAAAGCTCTTTTAGTGGCTGATCTGTAAGGACTTTGATATTGTGGCCCTCGAAATAGTGCCTGAGCTTTCTGGAACCCATTATCACTGCATAGATCATCTTCTCAATCTCTGTGTAAAACAACTTCGATGCAGCCAATGCCTCCGACACATAGTATACTGGCTGTTGAATATTTCTACGCTCTATCATCTTTTCTGTAATAAGCGTCGCGTTCACTACTGACTGTGAAGCTGCGATGTACAGTAGCAGTGGTGCCTTTGGGTCAGGCACTGCCAGCTTTGTTAGCTGCATCAAGTATTGCCTTAGCTCATGAAATGCTTCTGATTGCTCTGGCCCCCATTGAAACTTAGCTGCGTTTCTAAGTGTTGCAAAGAATGGTAAGCTTCGCTCAGCTGCTTTTGCAATGAATCTGTTGAGTGCGGCGATTCTGCCAGACTGCTTCTGCATGTCTCTCATGCATTTTGGCTCTTCCATGTCAAGGATTGCATTTATCTTGTCTAGGTTAGCTTCTATCTCGTGAGCTGATACCAGACAGCCAAGGATTTTCCTTTTGTCACTCCAAATACACACTTCTCTGGGTTTAGCTTGAGGCCAGCTTGTCTCATGTGAGCGAAAGCGGTTGCAAGATCTGATATGTGATCTTGCCTTTTGGCACTTTTGACCAAGATGTCATCAACATACGCCAATATTGTCTTGAACAATTCATCTTTGAACACTGTGCTTGACATTCGGCAGAAAGTGGTTCCTGCATTCCGAAGCCCCTCGGGCATTCTGACGAAGCAGAAAGTGCCAACTGGTGTGATGAAGTTGGTCTTTTCTTCATCTTCTTTCTTCATCCAGATTTGGTGGTAGCCAGAAAAGCAATCTAGTAAGGACATCATTTCACTTGCTGCTACTTGATCAACAATCTTGTCGATTCTTGGTAGTGGGAAATCATCTTTTGGGCAAGCTTTGTTGAGATCGGTGAAATCAATGCACATTCGCCATTTGCCATTCTTTTTCTAAACTGGCACAGTGTTCGCTAGCCATGTTGGATATTTGACTTCTCGTATGACATTGGCATCTAGCAGCCTTTGCACTTCGGCTTTCACCGCATCAGCTTTCTCTTTTGACATCTTTCTCAGCTTTTGCTTTTTTGGCTTCATATCAGGACTGATTGCCAACTTATGCTCAATTATGCTTCTGTCAACACCTGGTAAATCTTTGCTTGACCAAGCGAACACATCCTTGTTATTCCTCAAGAATTCGATGAGCCTATCTTCTTCGTCCGGCTCTAAATCTGAGCCGATGATCACTTTTCTGTCAAAGACGTCAGGCTGCAGCTGCACCTGCTTCGTCTCTGTAGCTTCTTGCATCTTTTTGCTATCTTTATCAATATTTGGCTTTTCTTCTGGGTAGAACGGCTCCGACTCCTCTAGCAGATATACATTTCGTTGTCCGGGTGTCTTGGCTCTTTCAATGCTTCTAGCTTCTCTCTGATCACCATAAACAGTGATTACCCCTTTCAGAGCTGGCATCTTCATGCAAAGGAAAGACTGCCTTATGATGATGTCAAATGTGTTTATAACTCCTCTTCCGAAGATGACGTTGTAATCAAAGACCATGTCTACAACATCAAAAGTGATGTACTCAGTTCTGGCATTGGATGTGTCACCAAAAGATACTGGTAATGAGATCTTTCCCAGTGTTGCCGTGCGCTTCCCCCCGAAGCCGACCAATGGTGTGTCCGACGGCTCCAGGTTATCTGGGTTGATGTTTATCATGTTTCTGAGTGTTTTGGCTAATATGATGTCAGCAGAGCTCTCTGTGTCTACTAACACCTTTCCGATCGTCCAGGCAGCAATGTTGGCTTTGATCGACATCGCATCATTGTGTGGGAAATTGTGGAGTTTGAGATCTTCCTCAGTAAAGGTGATGGGCATATGGGACCATTCTAACTTTTTGTACGGACCATCAACAGAGATGTTGGCTTTTTGTTCTCAAAAGCAAGCGATGATCCTCCAGAAATGGGCAAGATGTGTCCATAGCTTGGGAGTGGGCTTGGAGCTTCTTTTTGATTGGCTTTTTGTTGTGGTAGTGGTGGTGGTGGTGGTAGCTCCTCAACCTTTATGTTTTGCGAAGCCACTTGCTGGGAGGTTTGAGGGTATAAGTGAGGATATATGGCTTGTGGGTAGTAATGCTGAAAGGTTTGTGGCGAAGGCAAATATTGAGTTGCCATCGCTATTGATGGGTGTACAGTGTTTGAGTTTAGCGAGGGATATACTGGGCAGTATGGTTGGATAGCTTGGGAAGGGTTTTGGGTGTTTGGCTGCGAAGCCGATGTTGGCTTCGTTTGGGTTGCTTGAATCTTCTCTGCCCTTAACTTTTCTATTGTTTTCTTGATGTCTCGGCACTGTTCTGTGCCATGGGTGTGGTTTTTGCCGTGATATTGGCAAAATAGCTCAGGTCCCGATGGTGGACCTCTTCCTCTCCCTCGGCCTCTGCCGGCTTTTCCACCCCGTTGAGTGGGCTCATTTTTGTGGTTTTGGTATTGGCTTTCTGGGTAAGGTGGTTTGGTTTCGTAGGAAGGTGGATTGTCTACCTTCATGATTGTTTGATGGGAGTAGTTTTGGTAGTTTTGGCTGTGGTTGTGGTTTTTGGCTTGTGACTCATATTGGTTTCTCATGATGGCTTCTCTAGCCAATCTCATTCGGTTGTCATTATCGGATCGACAGTACTTCCTGAACTCCTCATATAGGTCTGCAAGAGTAGCTGGTGTTTCTCTTGTGATATGTTGTGCGAACAATCCAGGGCGAAGCCCTTGTATTGCTGCGAATTTTGCTGCTTCGTCAGGGATGTGCAGAGCTTGTGCGTGCAGAGTAACAAATCTGCGGAAGTAGTCCTCTAGGGGCTCCTTCGGCTGCTGGTGTAACGTGAGTTCAGCATATGAGAGTGATTGATCTCCCATAATGCTAAAATTTTTGATGAGCTCCCTCTTCAGATCATACCAGCTATTGATTGATAGGCCTGACAACTTCGTGTACCAGTTCATTGCCATGCCATCGCAGACAATGATGAAAGATTTTTCTAGTACTACATCGTCTCCACCGGCCGAAGCTATTGCAGCTTCATAGCTCATGAGAAACTGCTTTGGGTCGGTGAGGCCATTGTATCTTGGTAGAGAAATGGGTTTGTAAGAAGGTGGCCATCTTGCCAGTTGGAGGCTTTCTGAGAGTGGGCAAGTATGGTCAATAGGTCGGGTATGTAATGTTTGGAAGCCGATTTGGGATGAGGAGTTGTGGTTTGGTGGGTTGGTAAGGGTGTTTGGCTCATTGAGCTCCGCTTGGAGCTCAGCAACTTGTTTTTTGGCTTTTTCTAGTTCTTGTCGCAGCTTTTTGGCTCTGGAGCCTATGTTGTTCAGTCTCCTCTGCTTCGCCTGCCTCAGCTCTTCCAGCTGCTTTTTGACTTGCAGCAATTGATGTTGCTGCTCTTCCTCCTCCTCTTGCATTTCCTGCTCTAGTTCGAGCTGTGCAGCCTCCAGCTCTCTCTGCTGCTCGAGGCATCGAAGACGAAGCCTTTCTTCGAGCCTGTGCATTCTCTCTTCAGTGGTAAGGGTTTCGTCATCGACCTCTTGGTCGTCCATAACGGCTTTGGTTGTTGGTGGGAGGTTTGTTTGTTGGATTGGGGGTTGGGGAGCGGTTTCGTTGTGGGTGGTGGTATTTTCCACGGTGGGGGGTGGTTTGGTTGCTTTTCTTGGTGGCATGGTGGTTATCGTGGGTTTTGTTCATGCACAGCACAAACAGTGGCCGCCAGTTGTTGGGTAATTGCCGAAGCCAATGAGCTCAAACAACAGCTGAAACTGAGAGATAGGGACAAGCAATAATATATCACTTATCAATCGTGTCCTCGAAAATCAACCCTTTACATGTTGATGAGTGGTCTCCTTTTATAGGGAGGTCAAGGGGCATCTTTTACATTCCCCTTGTACCCCTAAAAACCAGGCATCATCCTCTAGACTATATAACTTGAATAACTCAAGGGCACTATAGTACATTTACACCTCATAATGTGAATGCGTAGACTTGCAACTCCGTATTTGACTCGGCTTGGACTTGGTCCTAGCCTGCTTCGTTGCTTGATGGGGCTCTGTGGCTGTCTCTTTGGCTTCCTTTGAATCCGAGCGCAACAAAGCCTTTCCCTCATGCCGAAGCCGATGGTTCCACCCAGGACCTGCAATATAATGATGACTGAAGCCATCCAGTGGCCTGATCATTATGTTTAGCATTCGGTAGTGTTATCACTCTATCAGATTGGCTTCTAAACCCGTTGGACAATACTGTCTTGGAGTGGCACTCGCCATATTTGCCGAAGCCAATTTCATTTGGTCAATCTTAGGAGCGAAGCCAAATAGAGACCTCAGACCGTGAACGAAGCTGAATGGCTTTCTGTTCGTTGGCCAAAGTTGCTTATATGCTTGAAATAATACGAAACAAGTGGAGGGCGTTTGTCGGCGGGCCAAATCCTCAACACTCTGGACCAGATTTTCCAGCTGCTATGCATGTGAGCAGTGATAAGGAGCAGTCTAGCAGCAAATGCCTTGGCTCAATATCCTTCATGTATCCGGGAACTGTTTCCATGTTGTAATCCTCGAGACCGAGTCTCTGTAGTGCAGCTACGCCTTCCAATACCTTCATTTATGGGCACTCGACGATGACAAGGTTCTGCAGTTTAGGTAGATTATTGATCCTCTCCAGGTCAGTATTTCTAAACACCTCAAGAAGAACAATAGAAGTAAAGTTCTCCAAAGACCTTAGCTGCTTGACATTGTATATGTACAATTTTCTCAAAGCCTTTGCGTGGAAAGCCAGGCCAGGATGCACACGCCTCAACTTGCACTTCTCGAGTTTAAGCTCCTCCAAGCAAGGCATGGCTTTCACATGACCCTCCCACTCCTATTCATCCCATTCGAGCAATCCATTAAAGTTCAGCTCATTCAACCTGGGAAATGAAATCCCTACATGAGAATGGTTGGGTTGCAGGAATTCAGACCCAACACACATGATGGCAGGGGCCTTGCGAATCTGTAGGAATTCCAAGCAGGGGAGCTGACACAAGCCATTAGGAAGCTTCTTACAGCATGCCAGGTCATCCATCATTAGAATCCTCAGACTTCCAAGGGGCACCAATTCTGTTGACATCAACCACCTTGGAAGCTGCCGGCCAAAATACCCTTTGATGGAAAGAGTTTCTAAACCAGGTGGAGGGCGGAGGTCATCAAACACCTCCTCACTCTGTTGCTGCACTCTCCCAGAGATGGTTTCTACCTCTTCAGACAATCGGCCATCATGTCCAAGTCTACTTGTGCAACATAAAGCCATAGAAGTTAGGCACACTTTTTCATCAAGCCTGGCCTTTGTGGCAAAAGAGGAAGAAGATACATTCTCCAGTCCAATTATCTCAAGCCTAACGAGCTTCGAGTGTGGCCCCAGTTCTTCTAAACTACACCAATCACCATCCATGTGGGCTGGAAAACTAAATATTTTTCTCAAGCTAATTAGACCATGGAAACCTCTAGGTATATATTTTATACTTGTGCCATAGAGGCAAAGATATCTCAAATGCTGCAACTTTGAGAAGCTGACAGGAAGCTTCAACAGACATTCACAACCACCGAGGTTAATATACTGCAAGAATTTCATCTTATCAATGTTTTCTGGCAGCTTAGTTGTGTTAGTTCCTATTATGGACAGGTACCTCAAGTGTTTGAGTTGAGTTAATGATTCTGCTAAAGAATCAAACTTTGCATATTGTACATGTAGTGTCCGTAAATTAGAAAAAGCAAGCAATGAATCACGAGGCTTGATATTTATATGTCCAACTAATATTAGTGTTCTCAATGATGTATGTTGTTGTAGTGAACCCCACTCTAACTCACTTGATTCTGATCCTCCAGTTTCCAGTAGTGATAACCGAATAAACTTTTGTGAATTGAGTTTGTCAGAAATACCAGTTTCACTCTTCTGAGCTATTAATGCTTCATTTCTGGACACATATTGCGCAAATGAGCAGACAACATCATGCATGTTGCAAACTTGTTGATCAATGTACTTTGAAACTGGCTCAATAAGGTTCCTCTGTATTAACTCATCATAGTACTGCCTTCCCGTTTCTTCTAAGTCATGTGAGGTTCCATGAACAAAGCCCTCACTAATCCACATGGCAACAACGTCATGAACAAAGATCAACTCTGTGGTCTTAGGGAGGAGGGAGTAGTGCAGAAAGCAAGGCTTCAAACAAGGAGGCAAATCTTCATAGCTAAGATATATTGCATAGTTTAGCTCTTCAGGCATCTGAGATACTGACCATATCGAGTTATTTAGGACATTTTCCCAGTCTCTTTTGCTTGTCCTTTTTTGGCACAATAGACCACCCATTACTTTGACAGCAAGTGGTAAACAATCACATTTTGCTATAATTCCCATTCCGATATCCTTGAGCAGCTCCATCTGGGCTTCATCATTTTCATTTCCGACAACCTGCAAGTAGTTCAGGTCAATTTATATTGTTCCATGACAAATCCCCTCTTAAATTCCTTGTTCATATCACCTCATACACTGATATAGCTTCGCAAACTAAAATGTGTGGCAATGTTAGGTACATTGCTATACGTTGGTAGACTATGTTTGTTTAGTATTATAAAAAAAAACCATCCACAGTAACATGTCACACATGGTTCCAAAAATCGAATTAGATTAAAACATAATAATGTATGATTTCAAAAGTGAGAACCATTAGAGACCTATGGCCAGCTGGTTTAAATCGAATGAAACTATAGTTGAGAGCAATAGTGAACAGTAATCTATAGCTAAGATGTGACTCATGGATACAACATCTATTTCATAATATTTTTCTAGCACACGTACATAGAAAAGAAAAAAATATAAGCAGTTTTCATTTGTTACGGCATCAAATCTACACTAGATTAGCTAATACTATAGCTCTTTTAAAATAAGTTTCCTAAAATAATTTGTCCACATTGGATCGGTTGTCTATTGATCTGTTTTATATAATTGAACTATTCATGTTCCTACTATATGATTATGTACTATTGATCTATCTAAAAAACAGTGGGATCACGCAAGGATGCCAAAATATTGGGAAAACAAAAACCTGAGGATGCAACTTTCTTGTCTCCTAGGTACGTGTACAAAAAGTTTTTGAAACAGAGTGTGCATGTCACTGTTTCCTAAGTTTGCTTTTTTTTTTGAGAATCCTAAGTTTGTTTGTGTTAGGAATTTCTTGTTGGGATTCAAAATTTCCATCTTTCTTTCTGTTAGCAATTGCTGTTTGGGATTCAAAATTTTCATTTCAATATGCGGAAATTTAACCCATTCAGCACAACCAAAGAATTTTATAAAAATTAATCCAAAGCTACAATTCAAATTTGAATATGCTTTAGGCAACTGGTATGAACTACCACATGTAAGTCCGCCTCTGCTTTATAACATTACTAAGATATATATATGAAACTATAACATTTTGTCGTTTCATATTTTTGGAAGTTACAGTTGAGTAAATCGATATTTGCAACATAAAAAACTAATGCAGCGAGAGGGGATAAATTTCCTGATGTTAAGAGTATATATAAGAAGCAAAGCTATTGTTATTCAGTTACCAAAACATGATGCGTGAGTTAAGAAAGAGGAGTTTTTCATGCATGGGTCAAGTCTTATGAACCTGCTTCTTCAGCAACAATCATGCATCTTCAGGCTGAAGTTTATTGACATGGTGGTAGGGCTTTTTTGCCATCATTCCTCTAGCAACCGTGTCATGCCTTGTGGTGACGAGGACACGGCTGCCTTGAGCTAGGGCCGCATTGACAAAGGGAGTTCGGAGCACACACTCCCATGCTTGATGGTTCCAAACATCATCCATCACCAATAAGGTCTTCTGTCCATTTAAGGCACGCTTAAGGGCTCGCTCAAGCGCGCCTCTAGTGTCTCCAGCAGGTTGGTGGTCACCACCAGCTTCGGTGATAACTCTTCTCAGTAGCACATTTTCACTATAGTTTTGGTTAACGCTCAACCATATCTTCTTTGAAAATTCTTGCTGGATGATGTCATGGTTGAAGATCTTCTGGGCAAGGGTGGTTTTACCAATCCGCCCACTCCAACAATAGCGAAAACCATTATTTTGTTGTTTTCACCTTTTGCAAGCTCTTCTGTTGTTAGCATCTCCACTATATATTCTGTGTCCACTTCAATCTTCACACCAACCAAACTTGAGTCATCGAGCTCTCCCAATGTCTCACGGTTACCATTGCGAGTGGATGTCACCTTCCTGCTAGAGTCCTCGTATGAACTGAGGTTGATGAAGCCAAAGTCCAAGCTACGATTCTTGATTTCCTCCAGCCTCTGGTTAAGGTTCTTGATGAGATTGCCGATTTTATGAGCATGTAGGGGATTTCTCATGCAGAAGAGCAAGGGATTCAAGCATCCTGCATGACTCCTTTGACCTTGCTCCATGGTCTTGAGCTGGCACAGATCAAGGATGTTGGTGGCATCATACATGGCGTCCCGAAGGTCTCTCACCCAAGCCTACACACTTGTGTCGGTGATGTTCCTCCTATTGGCATCAGCCAGGAAGTTCTTGAGATCTCCAAGCTTGACACCCATCTTGTCGATCTGCTCGGAGAAACCTAGCAACATATGCGCCTCTTCTTTGGCCATCTCCATCAGCATGTTTTGGAGGTAGAATGCCAAAGCATCAAGTACAGCCGCCATTATTAGAGGCAGCTAGCTTGCTTTGGTTTTTGCTGTAACAAATTTAGACCAAACATCAGCATGGATAGGCCGTTAATTTTAGACTGACTGCAGTTATGCTGGCTCTACTTGTTCATTCTTGCAAATTCTGCTACAGAGCATTATATTGACAAAATTTTGGTTTCTTCTAAGTTTTACCGATGATGCCCAAGGCCAGATACTGCCTGACGCAACTTCTGCAGTTCGGTGCTTGTAATAAGTACTGCAAAATGGGAGAGCACGAGAGAGTGGAAGATGACAGAGTATGAACCTCAATTCGGAGGGGTCGCTTTGATTGCCAAAAAATCGGCGGTTGTATCTTCTGCGTGCAGCACACGAAAACCAGGGAGATCTGCTTCACTCCAGTGCCAGCCCACACTCCAGTTTAGGTTCGCAGCGTGCCAGTCAATTTGACCTGAAATTGACAAGGAGATAAAATAGTTAAATTACTCTTTGATTGTGCCGGCTCTATTTCAGACGATGGAGTAACGTTGAATTTTAGCCAAGACCCAATCAGGCACGTGTCGGCCGATACCAATCGGACCTCAAAATCGGACTTTATTGATGACGTCAATCAGACCGAGTAATCGGACCTCAATCAGACACCGAATCGGACCTCAGAATCGGACCAATCAGGATCGGACCTTGATTGATATAACAGATCAGCCTTTGAATAATAAAATAAAGCATAAAACAAGGCCAATATGTAAAGTAATGGATCAGCTGTGTCTTTAAACAAGATATCAAATAATCAAAGTGTAAGCCGATACATTGTCCATCTTGCCTAGTTACCAGTTTGACTCATCTTATCGGACCATCTAACTAGCCAATCGGACCATAGCTTTTTCAGAGAAATCTAGCTCCGACGTAGGGAATCTAGATTTCTCCAGCTATGATCAAATCAGATAGCTAGATAGTCAAATTCAACTTACCAATCTGACAACTAAACAAGATGCTCGCACAGGTGTTAATCAGATTAAGCAAATAAGCAGATAAAACATTAACAGGGTCGTTCTGATTCTAAGATATGCTACCAAATAATCAAGCAAGACCTAGCTCCGACGTAGGGAATCTAAATCACACTTAACATTCAAATAGCAATAAGGCATAACCAAAGCTTCCTTTGACTAATCAAGATGAATCTAGCTCCGACGTAGGGAATCTAGACCAAGCATGACAATCAAAGATCAATCTAATTGTATTGCGAAGATCCAGCTCCGACGTAGGGAATCTACACTAGCGCAATACTCAAAGAACAACCAGATTTAACCACAAAGCATGGATCGGACCTAGAACGATGCTGTAAGATAAATATTGCTTAAATCGGACCAAGACCAATGCTCAAAGCCGTTGAAGAAGTAGAATTGATTCACATGGCGTAGATCTAAACCAATCTAGCAACTCCAAACAAACCGCAAAAACTGCCTTTAAATAATCAAGATTACTCTAGCTCCGACGTAGGGAATCTAGACTAATCTTGATGATCTAGCTCCGACGTAGGGAATCTAGACATAAAGTGCAGTCCGATAAACGATAATCTGTTGAATAATCAATATTGATATAGCTCCGACGTAGGGAATCTATATCAATCTTGATTATCCAGAGATAAATCGATTGAACAGTATAAACGAGAAAGGGCGATGCGCCTCAATTCAAAGCCTATACTAGTTCGATAAATTGACTAACTTACTGGTAAGCCGGAGATCAGAACTGATGCAGCCCGTCCACCAATGAGCTTCGTCGGTAACTACTACTAGGGTTTTGGCGTGAAGCCGGGTTGTATTGATTGTGAGAATAATTTTTACAATGGACGAGGGTTCATATTTATACCCTGGTCATGGAGAGTCCTGATCGGACCAGACTAACTTGCGGAAAAAGTAAACTAAATCTAATATAGAATGGGACTCTTAATACGCCTTCAAAAAGGAAATAGTCCCTATATCTGATACGCTTCCTCTTCCAGCCGACGCGCCCTTCTTCCTTTATCCATCATCAGATCGGACTTCTTGTTTCATCGGACTCCTCTTCAGCATCGGCTTCCTTCTCTGTCATCTTCGGTTTTGACCAGTCAATGGGTCCTGTGTTGACACCGGATTTTCGCACCAGGTATGCTGAGTCATATGATGACGTGGTAAGGCTGGTGGACCACATCATCATATGACTCAGCATACCTGGTGCGAAAATCCGGTGTCAACACAGGACCCATTGACTGGTCAAAACCGAAGATGACAGAGAAGGAAGCCGATGCTAAAGAGGAGTCCGATGAAACAAGAAGTCCGATCTGATGATGGATAAAGGAAGAAGGGCGCGTCGGCTGGAAGAGGAAGCGTATCAGATATAGGGACTATTTCCTTTTTGAAGGCGTATTAAGAGTCCCATTCTATATTAGATTTAGTTTACTTTTTCCGCAAGTTAGTCTGGTCCGATCAGGACTCTCCATGACCAGGGTATAAATATGAACCCTCGTCCATTGTAAAAATTATTCTCACAATCAATACAACCCGGCTTCACGCCAAAAACCCTAGTAGTAGTTACCGACGAAGCTCATTTGTGGACGGGCTGCATCAGTTCTGATCTCCGGCTTACCAGTAAGTTAGTCAATTTATCGAACAAGTATAGGCTTTGAATTGAGGCGCATCGCCCTTTCTCGTTTATACTGTTCAATCGATTTATCTCTGGATAATCAAGATTGATATAGATTCCCTACGTCGGAGCTAGATCAATATTGATTATTCAACAGATTATCGTTTATCGGACTGCACTTTATGTCTAGATTCCCTACGTCGGAGCTAGATCATCAAGATTAGTCTAGATTCCCTACGTCGGAGCTAGAGTAATCTTGATTATTTAAAGGCAGTTTTTGCGGTTTGTTTGGAGTTGCTAGATTGGTTTAGATCTACGCCATGTGAATCAATTCTACTTCTTCAATGGCTTTGAGCATTGGTCTTGGTCCGATTTAAGCAATATTTATCTTACAGCATCGTTCTAGGTCCGATCCATGCTTTGTGGTTAAATCTGGTTGTTCTTTGAGTATTGCGCTAGTGTAGATTCCCTACGTCGGAGCTGGATCTTCGCAATACGATTAGATTGATCTTTGATTGTCATGCTTGGTCTAGATTCCCTACGTCGGAGTTAGATTCATCTTGACTAGTCAAAGGAAGCTTTGGTTATGCCTTATTGCTATTTGAATGTTAAGTGTGATTTAGATTCCCTACGTCGGAGCTAGGTCTTGCTTGATTATTTGGTAGCATATCTTAGAATCAGAACGACCCTGTTAATGTTTTATCTGCTCATTTGCTTAATCTGATTAACACCTGTGCGAGCATCTTGTTTAGTTGTCAGATTGGTAAGTTGAATTTGACTATCTAGCTATCTGATTTGATCATAGCTGGAGAAATCTAGATTCCCTACGTCGGAGCTAGACTTCTCTGAAAAAGCTATGGTCCGATTGGCTAGTTAGATGGTCCGATAAGATGAGTCAAACTGGTAACTAGGCAAGATGGACAATGTATCGGCTTACACTTTGATTATTTGATATCTTGTTTAAAGACACAGCTGATCCATTACTTTACATATTGGCCTTGTTTTATGCTTTATTTTATTATTCAAAGGCTGATCTATTATATCAATCAAGGTCCGATCCTGATTGGTCCGATTCTGAGGTCTGATTCGGTGTCTGATTGAGGTCCGATTACTCGGTCTGATTGACGTCATCAATGAAGTCCGATTTTGAGGTCCGATTGGTATCGGCCGACACGTGCCTGATTGGGTCTTGGCTAAAATTCGACGTTACTCCATCGTCTGAAATAGAGCCGGCACAATCAAAGAGTAATTTAACTATTTTATCTCCTTGTCAATTTCAGGTCAAATTGACTGGCACGCTGCGAACCTAAACTGGAGTGTGGGCTGGTACTAGAGTGAAGCAGATCTCCCTGGTCTTCGTGTGCTGCACGCAGAAGATACAACCGCCGATTTTTTGCGTCAACACATTTTTGGCACGCCCAGTGGGACACGAGAGGCAAATTCCAAGATGTCGTCGTCTGATGCTGAACAAGAAACTGCAGCAAGACTTGCTGCTGAAAAAGAAGCTGCTGAGAAGGCCAAGAATGACAAGAACAAGACGCCTGAAACGGCCATTCCAATTACGAAGGCCGATCTGTCTAAAGCTCAATTAGATGCAGTTCAGGCCCAAATTGATGCATTTGAGAAGCTCTGCCTTGGCCAATTTGGACGTAATCATTCAGGACCTATACTCAAAGGTCCTCTCCCAGATCCAGAATTGATCAAGAAGACAACTGATGCTCGGGAGTACCAGGTCAACATGACAGAGATGATTCACCAGGCTGTTCATCATGCATTGATCAACCAGTCAGACACTTTGGTGAATTCTTTGGACAATCTTATCAAGAAGGCGGTGGATGATGCTATTTGCTTAAAAGGTCCAGTTTTTATACCAGACTCTGCAGGAACATCAGGGTCAGGAAAAGGCAAAGAAACTGAAGATAATGCAATGACCGTTGCTCCGCAGATTCCGATTGCTCCACCACCTCCTGTTGAACTGGCCAACGATTTTCTATTGATGGCCGATGGATCTATTGTCGGCCCACATGGTGAAAAATATGTTAGGACTCTGAATGAAGGAGAGAAACAACCTGCAGCTGCAAGGCTACACACAGAAATCCCTGCACATCGGCGTATGATCGGTGATTACAATAATTATGTGATAGATATAGCTGATGGGATGCCACCTGAAAATCAACAGTCCGATTGGTCGCAGAAAATAGCCGAGGTGATCCAGAGTCAATTCGGCTTGAAGCCTAAAGATGAAGCGAGGTTGTACCGGCACCCGTACCTGTCTTACTTTGATGCAGTGCCACTTCCTCCACGTTACAGAGTGCCGGATTTCTCCAAATTCTCCGGGCAAGATGATATGACCACCATCGAACATGTGAGCCGATTCTTGGCTCAGTGTGGTAGGGCTGCTTCTGAGAAGGGACTCAGGCTCAGATTTTTCCCTCTGTCACTATCAGGGCCGGCATTTACTTGGTTCACGTCGCTGCCAGCAGGGTCGGTCACAGGATGGTCCGATATGGAGAAGCAGTTCCATAAATATTTCTTTTCTGGTCTCAACGAGATGAAGATTTCTGATTTGATTGCTGTCAGGCAGAGAAACGATGAGACCGTCAAGGAGTATATTCAACGGTTCCGTGATACCAGGAATCGGTGCTATAGTTTGAAGCTATCTGATATGCAGTTGGCCGAGCTTGCATTCCAGGGTTTGCTCGCGCCGATCAAAGAAAAGTTTTCTGCTCAAGAGTTTGAGACATTGGGACAACTGGTTCAGAAGGTGTCAGCCCATGAGGTCCGATATCAAGAGATGAAGCGTACAAAGTTTTCAAAGCAAGTATCCTATCTCTCTGAATCTGAAGAAGAGGCTGATGTCAACATAGCTGAATGGACCAAATCCAAGAAGCCGGTATCGCTCCCATGGATCAAGCAGAACCCTGAGAAATTTGGATTTGATATAACAAAGGCCGATAAGATTTTTGATTTGCTGCTCAGTGAAAAGCTTATCCAACTCTCTGCAAATCATTCAATTCCATCGGCCGATGAGTTGAAGAAGCGCAAATATTGCAAATGGCACAACTCAACTTCTCACGAGACAAATGAATGCAAGGTATTCAGGAGGGAGATCCAATTGGCTATAGAGTCTGGCAAGATCAAATTTGAAGACAACAAGAAAGCCATGAAGATCGACTGTCATCCTTTTCCAAATAACTTTGCTGATTTCTCATTTTTTATTAATATGGTTGATACTGGTGAGAAGGGGAAGTTTAAAGTGCTTACATCGGACCACGCCAAGAGTTCTGGTGCCGTTGATCCTGCAGTTCAAGTTACTGTTGAAGAGCTGCGGAGGAATCATCAGGCATTTGGGCGTGAATCTAATGCTCCTGGTGGATATCGGCCACGTGTGACTTCCCAAATGTTGATTAACAAGTACAAGAGGCAGCAAGCAGTAGCTCGAGCGTGGGAAGAACGCGAGGAACGACGACGTTGGAGACGCGAGTATCAAGCAAGGCGGCTTGATGAAGAGTTTGATGATCAGCGCCGACATGATCACAGATCCAATGGCCGACGCCGATTTGATGACACGTCCGATGGTAGGCACTGGTTTGATGATAGAGTCAACGATCGTCATCAGTACGGTTATAGGTCTGATTGGCATATGGACAGGCGTCAAGTTTATGACCGGTACGATCAGGATGATGATCACTGGAGATGTCCTTTCTTCGTATTCTGCTGGAACGAGAAGCTCAGATTGCCATCCAAAGCAGATTGTCCTAAATGCAGCCTCCAGTATGAAGAATACAGAGCTTTCAAAAGAGGTCGACGATCAGTTCATGAACGGATCGGCGTCAGGATTGATGATCATCATCAAGGAGATGAAGGCCGAGTTGATGCTCATGGCCGTAAAAATATCGAAGGCCAGGTTGATGCTCTTGGCCCTGAAAAAATGGAAGAAAAGGCTCCAGTTCGGGATCGGATTAAAGAACCTCAAATGAAGCCTGGACAATGGTGCCCATCAGGGATTTCTAGGTCCAAGAAGAGACGCGTGCAATGCTTGTGCTATCATGAGCAGATTCAGGAGCGGGAATTGGAAAAGGAAAAGAAGACATGGCGCATTAAGATGGCCAATGATGATGAAGCAAGCACATCGGCCGCAATAAACATGGTTTTGATGTTGCCTTTTGATTTTGCTGCTCCTGATGAACAGGACGATGATGAGGTCGATTATGAACTGGAGGAAGCCGCCGCATGCTTGGTTCTTGATTCAGAGAAGGCTATCTTTGAGAAGCCAAATGCAAACGGATATCGGCACCTGAAACCTCTGTACATCAAGGGATACGTTGATGGGAAGCCGATGACCAAGATGCTGGTTGATGGAGGAGCTGCTGTCAATCTCATGCCTTATTCCACATTCCGCAAGCTGGGTAAAGGGATTGATGATCTGATCAAGACAAATATGACACTCAAGGACTTTGGCGGTAACGTTTCAGAGCCTCGGGGGGCAATTCATGTGGAATTGACCATCGGCAGCAAGACATTGCCGACTACTTTCTTTGTGATTGATGGCCAAGGTTCTTACAGCATGCTCCTCGGACGTGATTGGATCCATGCCAATTGCTGCATTCCATCCACGATGCACCAGTGCTTGATTCAATGGCAGGGCAATAATGTGGAGATCGTCCCGGCTGATGATTCGGTTAGCATTGCTACAGCTGAATCAACGATTTGGGAGTTTGAAGGAATTGAATGCCTGTCAGGAAAAACATGGGATGGTGACTTCCTCAAGGTGTCCGATCAAGGACTACAGCCGATCCAAGCAGTCGGCTCTGAGACTTTGTTTTAATGGCCGATTGTATAGAAGATTTTGAAGACCGAAGTGAATTCGGTAAGTTAGGATTTGGATTTACGTCGGCCGATGAATTAGAAAAGATAGATATAGGTTCTGGTGATAGGCCAAGGCCGACGTATATCAGTGCTAAGTTGGATCCCGAGTATAAGCAGGAGTTAATAAAACTTTTGAAAGAGTATTCTGATTGTTTTGCTTGGGAATATTATGAAATGCCAGGTTTAAGTCGTAATATTGTTGAACATCGGCTACCCATCAAACCAGGATATCGACCACACAAGCAGTATGCAAGGAGGTTCAAGACTGAGATGCATGAACCAATTAAGGCCGAAATAACGAAGCTATTTGAAGCTAAGTTTATCAGGCCATGTCGATATGCTGAGTGGGTATCAAATATAGTTCCTGTTTATAAGAAAAATGGAAAGCTACGTGTTTGCATTGATTACAGGAACCTAAACAAGGCAACCCCGAAGGATGAGTATCCAATGCCAGTGGCCGATATGCTTGTTGATACAGCGTCAGGCCATAAAGTGATGAGTTTCCTGGATAGTAATGCTGGTTATAATCAGATTTTTATGGCGGAAGAAGATATTCCCAAGACTGCATTCCAATGTCCAGGTGCTCTCGGTTTATATGAGTGGGTTGTTATGACTTTTGGTTTGAAAAATGCCGGTGCTACTTATCAACGTGCTATGAATTATATTTTTCATAAGCTGATCGGCAGGATAGTTGAAATCTACATTGATGATGTTGTAGTCAAATCAAAAAGTTATCAAGATCATTTGGCCGATTTGAAGGAAACGCTGGAGTGCACAAGGCAGCATGGGTTGAAGATGAATCCGCTCAAGTGTGCCTTTGGCGTATCGGCCGGCCAATTTCTCGGTTTCTTGGTACATGAAAGAGGAATCGAGGTAAATGATCGGAACCGCAAGGCAATTGATGATATTGAACCTCCAGTAAACAAGAAAGAATTGCAGAGTTTGATTGGAAAGATCAATTTCTTGAGGAGGTTTATATCAAATCTGTCGGTCCGATTGGAGGCGTTTACTCCTCTGTTGAAGTTGAAAGATGAAGAAGAGTTGGTGTGGGAGCTTAAACATCAAAAGGCATTGGATGAAATCAAGCAATATTTAGCATATCCGCCAGTTCTTATTCCACCACAAAAGGGTAAGCCGTACAAGCTTTATTTATCGGCTTTTAATCATGCAATCGGCTCTGTTTTGATCCAAGAGGTTGATGGGAAGGAACGAGTTATATTCTATTTAAGCCGAAGATTACTAGATCCTGAGACTCGGTACTCATATGTGGAGAAGCTTTGCCTTTGTTTGTATTTTTTTTGTACAAAATTAAGGCATTATTTGCTATCGGCCGAGTGTACTGTGATCTGTAGGGAGGATGTGATCAAATATATGTTATCGATGCCAATCATGAAAGGGAGAATTGGCAAGTGGGTTTTTACTCTGACAGAGTTTGATCTTAGATACGAATCGGCCAAAGCAGTAAAAGGGCAGATAATGGCTGATTTAGTTGCTGATCATTATGGACCTAACATTGATGCTGTTGAGCAATGTACTATGGGGCTTGATGTGTCTGGTCCGATGAAAAAGGCCGATGTGGTTGACGCGGTTCCTTGGACTATATTCTTTGATGGTTCTTCTTGCAATGATGGTTGCGGAATCGGCCTGATTATTATTTCGCCTCGGGGGGCAAGGTTTGAATTTGCTTTTCCAATTGAAAATGCACGAATAATCAGGCGGAATATGAAGCATTGATGAAGGGTCTCCAGATTCTTAAAGAAATCGGCGCTCAGTTTGTTGAGGTATTTGGAGATTCTTTGCTGATTATCAATCAATTACTCGGCAAATATGATTGCAAGATGGATGCTTTGTTATCTTACTTTGAGAAGTGCCGAGATTTGATTGGTCAATTCGCCTTGGTAACTCTTAAGCATGTTCCAAGACATCATAACGAAGAAGCAAATCGGCTGGCGCAAAAAGCATCTGGCTATCGGCCTATGTCCGATGTGATGGTGCAGGAGATACCAGAAGGAGATTGGAGGAAAGAAATCATTGAATATTTGAGGGATTCTTCTGTCAAGACTTCTAGGAAGATACGTTACAAATCGATCAGGCATGTCTTGATTGAAGAAGTGCTTTATTTTCGCTCGATTGATGGAGTCCTGTTGAGATGTATCGGACCTGAAGAAGCCAAGGTTTTAATGGGAGAAATTCATGAAGGTGTTTGCGGGGCTCATCAATCGGCGTTCAAGATGAAATGGATGATCAGAAAAAATGGGTATTATTGGCCGACGATTCTAGAAGACTGCTTTGAATATTATAAAGGGTGCCAAGAGTGTCAAAAATATGGAAATATTCAAAGAGCTCCAGCATCGGCCATGAACCCTGTTATCAAGCCATGGCCATTTAGAGGATGGGGAATTGACCTGATCGGCCAAATTTTTCCACATTCAAGCAAGGGGCACAAATTCATATTAGTGGCAACAGATTATTTCACCAAATGGGTTGAAGCTATTCCTTTGAAAGAGGTGAAGTCACAGAATGTTATTGAATTCGTTAGAGAACACATTGTCTACCGATTTGGAATTCCACAGACGATCACAACAGATCAAGGTACGATGTTTACATCGGATGAATTCAAAAATTTTGCTGCTGATATGGGTATCAAGCTTCTTAATTCATCACCATATTACGCACAAGCCAATGGTCAAGCTGAAGCCTCCAATAAAAGTTTGATCAAACTGATTGATAGAAAGATTGAGGAATATCCAAGAAAATGGCATATTGTGCTTCCTGAAGCTCTATGGGCTTATCGAATGGCTTGTCATGGATCGATCAAGGTTTCTCCGTATGAACTAGTTTATGGACATGAAGCCGTTCTTCTATGGGAGATTCGTACTGGATCAAGGCGTATCGAGCTTCAGGATAAATTGAAGGCCGGCGAATACATGGAGCTCATGAATAGTGAGTCCGATGACTTGGCCATTCGTCGACTGCGCGCTCTCGAAAGTATTGAGGCTAACAAACTCAGAGTGGCGAGGAATTATGATAAGAAAGTTAAAGAGAAAGAGTTCAAAGAGGGCGATCTTGTCTGGAAAGTTATTTTGCCAATTGGTTCTAAGGATCCCAAGTATGGCAAATGGTCACCAAACTGGTAGGGACCCTATCAAGTCGTCCGATGTGTTCCTGGAAATGCTTATATTCTACAGACACTTGAAGGAGAAGTGTTTCCTAAGGCATTAAACGGGAAATATTTGAAGAAGTACTACCCTAGCATTTGGGTAAATTCATAAAGCCGATGCTATGCGTCGGGCTTAAAAGCCGATGAAAAAATCGCCTCAAGAACAAAAAATAAGAGCCGATGCGATATGCATCGCCTTAAGGGCTATATACAAACAGAGAAAAGTATATTACATCATCAAGCCGCTCGATGGCGGAGCAGGCTGCTGGAAAAGGGATTGCATATATATTCATATATTTCTCATACAGAAGGATTTCAGAAGATAAAAGGATCTAGTAGGCGCCGATGTACTCTGTTCATCATTGCCAGAACAAGACTAGAAAGAGAAGGGCAAAAGGAAGCGCAAGTTTGAGGAGATATCTTCTTGAGTCGAAGAAATCCGCTCTGGGTGCAGTCCCTTGAAGAGCGCGCCGGTGGACCGGTGGCTTTGCCCTAACTTGTAAAGGGCACTCTATTACACCCCTCTGAAAAACCTTCCCTTTGGTGAACCATGAAGAAACCTCACGAGGATTCTTCTAGCAGGAGTTCCACCTGGATTCACTGCAGGATCAGGAAAAAGGGGGAGTACCCTATGTTACTTCACGAGAATTCTTCTAGCAGAAGAGGAAGAAGGAGTAGGATCCTATATCAAACAGAAGGAGTTTGTGTTCTATCATGAATATTAGCTGCGCCATGGCTAAGGGATGGTGGAAGAAGAAGACCTGAGGCAGGTATTTATAGCCGGCGATCGATGGAAGCATTAAAGGAGAAATGGGATCCAGGGGATATTCGTGGAAACTGTCCAAATAAGAGAACAGTATTCTCGTGAAGATATGTCATTGATTCAGAACTGATGTAATTGAAGGAAAGGGGCGTCTTTTGAGGAACTGCATTGAAGAGTCATTTTGTCTGGGTCAATAGACGCATGGATACCCGTGAGGTAAATGCAGGGTTCCATATGCTATTCATTGTCAGAGATGCTATCGCTCGGGAGAGGGGAAGAAGAAGATAAGCTCTGCGGGTTATTGATGAAGAGAGAGAAACTATGGCCCGAAAATCAAGGAATTACATGATGCAAGGATGGAAAGTTTCGGCACGAAAATCGGTGAAGGAGTTATGATGACAGATATGAATTTTGGAATAAAACATATTTTATCCTGTTGACGCGGAAAATCGGCGGATGTATTCCCCGCGTGCAGCACACGATGACCGGGGAGATCAGCTTCGCTCCAGTGCCAGTCTACACTCCAGTTCAGGTTCGCGGCGTGCCAGTCAATTTGACCTGAAATTGACAAGGGAATAAAACAGTTAAATTGCTCTATGATTGTGCCGGCTCTGTTTCAGACGATGGAGTAGCGTCGAATTTTAGCCAAGACCCAATCAGACACGCATCGGCCGATACCGATCGGACCTCAGAATCGGACCTCAATGATGACGTCAATCGGACCGTATGATCGGACCTCAATCAGACATCAAATCGGACCTCAGAGTCGGACCAATCAGGATCGGACCTTGATTAATATAACAGACCAGCCTTTGAATAATGAAATAAAGCATAAAACAAGGCCAATATGTAAAATAATGGATCAGCTGTGTCTTGAAACAAGATAT
>CM014277.1:9612863-9653043 GCA_004135705.1 Alloteropsis semialata
GCGCGGGGTGGCGGCCGGCGCTGTCAAGGTGGACGGCGGCGCGCGTATGCGGGGGCGCGTGGGAGAATGCGTCGGGCGTGGACGGCGGCTCGGGCGTCGGGCGTGGAGGGCGTGGAGGGCGTCGGGCGTCGGCGGCGTCGGGCGTGGAGGGCTCGGGCGCGGCGGCGTCGGCGGCGTCGGGCGTCGAGGAATGGCGCGGCGGCGTCGGGCGTCCGGGAAGGGCGGCGGCGGCGGCGATTTCGCGAAATGACTAAGTGTGGAGAAAGGAACGGGCGCGCGGCATTATATAGCCCCTACATCATCGGTACCGGGTGATGTCACCACCCGGTACCAAAGGCCCTTTGGTACCGGGTGGTGACATCACCCGGTACCGATGGATCGACCCTTTGGTACCGGGTGATGTCACCACCCGGTACCAAAGGCCCTTTGGTACCGGGTGGTGACATCACCCGGTACCAAAGGGTAATTTGCGCGCCAATCTGAAACCCTAAGGTACCGGGTGGTGTCCCAACCCGGTACCAAAGGGCCCCCGATTCAGTTTCCCGCCACCTCTTCTTTTTATCCTTTTATTATATACTCTTTCAATATTTGGTATTTTGTATTACATTCTTTGGTATTTTGTATTACATTCTTTGGTATTCTTTGGTATTATATACTCTTTCAATATTTGGTATTTTGTATTTATCTTTGGTATATTATTTTCTTTGGTATATTATTATTTTTTATTGTTCCTAAATTGTTTTTTATTTATCTTTGGTATATTATTTTCTTATAATAATCTATGAATTTCCTTTGCATGAAATAACAAAATATACATCAACTAACAAGTATTAATTTTTTATAATAATGTTTCAATTTCCTATATATTAATTTCTATATATATTTTATTTGGTATTAGTAATATATATTAACTCCTTTGATATTAGTAATATATATTAACTCTTTTACTATTCTAGATTCATATTAGTATTTAGTAATATATATTAACTCCTTTACTATTCTAGATTCATATTACTATTTAGTAATATATAATAACTCCTTTACATTACATACCATAAGTACAACATTATGGTTCAACATAAGTACAACATTATGCTTGAACAGCAATAATCAGGGCCCCTGCACGCCATGCTTCTTCATGAGATAGAAAGGATAGTTTATATCGATAATCTCGATGCCTAGGAACCTGTCGACATAATCAAGTGCATATATGTATGCACTATCCTGTGCCTTGTAACGTGAATCCAAGACCTCTCCATAAATTGTGATCTCAGCAGCATTGGCATGACTCAAGGTTATATTAGCTTGGAAACCACCATTAACTCGATAAGCCCCTGGCGTCGTGTGTGCATATCCTAAGTTTCCAAGGACTTGATAAAGGACTGCACGTAGACCAGAACACGCATGCATGAATCCACAGTAGTAGTCATCCTACAATAAGATTAATAAAACATATTGTTACAGATAAAGATACATAAATTATAATATAATTACACAACTAAAAATAAAACTAACTTACATAAATCGATTCATATGAAGGACTAATCCTTTTAGGCATCTGTGTCACGTCTGGCTCACCCGTCTCGAGAGCTTTCAACTTGAAGTAGCTGTAGTCCGGGAAAACATGGCCAGTTTGACTTTCTATTTGGGCTAATGCTTGCCTAACACAGCATCACACGAGGCCACATGGTCTTGCTGCCACGCGCCAGAATGAACGTGGATAATAACCATGTCACCAGGATTTGGGTCACGGGTGGCATTTTGTTGAATGCTAACAGAGATCATAACCCTACCAGTATTTTCGGTCACATTTTCTCTTAATACCAAAGGACTTGATTGACCGATGTTTGCATCTTTTAGCCATGTAATTGGATTAATGATCTGCATTATTAATAATTTCTATTCTCAGTGACATAGTGATTACATTCAAATGCAACTTGCAGAGGAATATCATAACCCTACCATATTGTAGCGAAGTTGCTGAGGTGTGGGAATTGGGACATGATCAACTTGTTGAGTTGTCGACCATCCAGGCTCGTGAGCCTCTCGAATCGGGATGGTAGGTGGCATATTAGTAACATAGCCACCACGTCTAGCTGCCTGACGCTGTCTCGGCATGATACTATCCAAAATAAACCGTAATATATTACAAGTCAATTTAACAAAACTAGTAAATACTTATCAAGAAGCATAAGACAAAATCAAATTTGGCCAACATTACATACCATAATGCTTCAACATAATTAGAATTACATAGCATCATCATGCTTCAACATAAGTACAACATTAAGCTTGAACAGCAATAAATGTTTTCTTTACAAGAGTGCCTTCGTTATGATCGTTGCGAGCGTAAGGAGCATCTTCATTGGCCAACAGGATGCTTGTGTCATCCTCCACACTGAACGGAGACACCTCGTCACACCTATTATAATCATCTTCATCGGTGACGTCCTCGACACCCACGATTTTTCTTTTTCCCGTGATAACTATGTGCCGTTTTGGATAAAGTTCGGAGTTGTTTGTTTGCAGAGTCCCCGTCTTGGGTTTGGTAGACATGTCCTTCACATAAAACACTTGATGCACATCCTTGGCGAGCACGAATGGTTCGTTTTGTTGAGATCCACAGTTGTCATGCCGTAGCGGTCTATAGTAACACCTCCACTTGTAAGTTTCACCCATTTGCACCGAAAAAAGTGGTATTTTCAAAGGTCCATAATCTAGTTCCCAGATCTCCTCTACCTGGCCATAATATGAGTCCCTGTTCCCTTTGTTGTCATAGGCATCTATACAGACACCACTATTTTGGTTGGTGCTTTTGTTGTCTTGGGCTCTCGTGTAAAATGTATACCCATTTATGTCATAGCCTTGAAACGTCAAGAATGAGGATGATGGTCCCCTTGCCAAATACGCCAGCTGTGTATGTATTGTCTCGTTACCCATGAGCTTTTGTCGCAACCAACCAGCGAAAGTTTCTATGCGATGGCGTGTAATCCACTTCTCAGACTTTCTTGGATTTTGGTAGCATATTATAGTCTTGTGCTCCTCGATGTAAGGAGCCACCATGGTTGACGACTGCAATACAGTGTAATGGGCTTTCATGAATAAATCGTAGTCGCTACACCTTGTTTGTTTCCTTCCTAACGTGCCCTTTCCAAGTAGTCTCCCCTCATGGCGTGACTCAGGTAGCCCAATCGGTTTCAGTTCGGGGATATAGTCAACACAGAACTCAATGACCTCCTCTGTTCTGTATCCCTTGGCGATGCATCCTTCTGGAAGAGAACGGTTACGAACATATTTCTTTAGAATAGCCATGAGCGTCTCAAAAGGATACATATTGTGTAGGAATACAGGACCAAGAATACCAATCTCTTTGACAACATGGACCAGGAGATGCGTCATAATATTAAAGAAAGACGGAGGAAATATCATCTCAAGGCTGACAAGGCTTTGGGCCACATCATCCTGCAGCTTTGCTAGATTAGTGGGATCGATTGCCTTCTGGTCGATTGCATTGAGAAAGGCGCATAGCTTCACAATAGTTGTTCGGACATTAACGGGTAGAATTCCCCTCAGTGCCACCGGAAGCAATTGTGTGAGCAGCACATGGCAGTCATGGGACTTGAGGTGTACGAATTTCTTCTCTTTCATATTTATCAGACTCTTTACATTCGATGAGTAGCCGGACGGGACCTTAATACTGTTCAAGCAATCAAACATGCTGGTCTTCTCCTCCTTGCTTAGAGTGTAGCTAGCAGGACGCAAGTTTCAACGCCCTTTCTCTCTTTTCTCAGGATGCAGGGGATCTCGTTGTTTCATACGTTTCAGGTCCTGTCGTGCTTCAAGCGTATCTTTTGACTTTCCGTAAGTACCAAGGAACCCTAGCACGTTTACGCAAAGATTTTTTGTCAGGTGCATCACATCAATTGCGTGGCGTACATCTAAGACCTCCCAATATGGTAGGTCCCAGAATATTGACTTTTTCTTCCACATGGGCGCTTTCCATTTTCACTTGCCGCTGGCTGGCTGCCAGGTCCCTTCCCAAAGACCACCTTCACATCTTTTACCATAGCAAATACATATTTTCCATCCCGATGCCTTGGTTTGCTACGACCTTCCGCCTCAAAATGCTTTCCTTTCTTTCTCAGCGGATGTTTCTCAGAAAGGAATCGACGATGGCCCATATACACACACTTTCTACAATGTTTCAGATAAATGCAGTTGGTGTGTTCTAGGCAATGTGTGCATGCTTTGTATCGCTTGTTTGACTGTCCCGACAGGTTACCAAGTGCAGGCCAATCATTGATGGTCACAAACAGTAACGCTCGTAGGTTAAATTCCTCTTGCTTGTGCTCATCCCACGCCTTTACACCATCTTTGCCCCACAACAACAAAAGTTCCTCAATCAGTGGCCTTAGATACACATCAATGTCGTTGCCAGGCTGCTTTGGCCCTTGGATTAGCACTGGCATCATAATGAACTTCCGCTTCATGCACATCTACGGAGGAAGGTTGTACATACAAAGAGTCACGGGCCAAGTGCTGTGGCTACTGCTCATATCACCGAAAGGATTCATGCCATCCGTACTCAAACCAAATCTTATGTTCCTTGCATCTTCTGCGAAGTCTGGGAACGCTCTGTCGATTTTTCTCCATTGCGACCCATCAGCGGGGTGTCTAACATATTGTCTTCCCTCCGATCCTCTTTGTGCCACCGCAGCAATTTAGCATGCTCTTTGTTTCTGAACAAGCGCTTCAGACGTTGTATTATAGGGAAATACCACATCACCTTGGCAGGGACTCTTTTCTTGGGGGCTCTCCCTCAACATCACCAGGGTCGTCTTGCCTGATTTTATACCGCGAGCAATTGCAAACCGGACAGGCGTCCAAAGATTCGTACGACTTGCCCCGATAAAGGATACAATCATTGGGACATGCGGTATCTTTTGTACTTCCAGTCCTAGAGGGCAAACGATTTTTCTTGCTTCGTATGTTGTTTCGGGTAATGTGTTGCCCTCTGGAAGCATCTTCTTTATCATTTTCAATATCTCTCCAAAACCTTTGTCAGACAAGCCATTAGTTGCCTTCCATTGCAACAGTTCCAGTGTGGTACCCAATTTTTTCTAGTCCTCTTTGCAATCTGGGTACAACAATGTTTTGTGGTCCTCCAACAAACGGTTCATCTTCTCCCGCTCTTTCGCACTTTCGCAGTCTTTCTCTTCATCACGGATCATGCCACCTAAGGCGTCATCATCCTCATCTTCTGCAACTGCTTCACCCTCGCCCATTGCTGTATCATCTGCAAAGGCACCGTATTGTGCAAAGTCCGGGATGTTGTCGTCACCTTCTTCATCATCTTCTTCAAAGAATATCCCCGCTTCGCCGTGTTTGGTCCAACAGATATAGTTAGGCATGAAACCACTCATAAGCAAGTGTGTGTGGACCACCTTCTTCGAGATGTGATAATCCTTCTTATTCTCACAGACCTTGCATGGACAGCATATAAAACCCGAGGTCGAGTTAGCCTCTGCCGCGTCGAGGAATTGATGAACGCCATTAATGAACCACAGACCTTGCATGGACAGCATATAAAACCCGAGGTCGAGTTAGCCTCTGCCGCGTCGAGGAATTGATGAACGCCATAATGAAGTCAGATGAGCGTCTATCCGCGTTGTACATCCATTGCCGATTCATCTATTCACAAAATACAATGAAAAATTCATCCCCAATTTCTAAAGTTCGTAATAAACCTAAATAAGAATATCATATATGATCTCTAAAAATCTTAATAACCGTAAACATCAACATCATTTGATGCCACCAAAAAGATGTATTTCTAAAGTTCGTAGTAAGCCTTAACAAGAATATCTTTTATAATCTCTAAAAATTTCGACAGCACCTCCCCTGCATCGGGAGGTTTCCAAAACCTGCGACAAACCAAGGGCACGATGGCCGACAACCACATTCCAAAATCATCAACGTGTTACTTTTGCTCATCTCAAAAAAAAAAAAAATTCAAGGAGTGATTTGCCTCATATACGTTGTCTTTCATTTGACCTTGAACTTGGAGCATAAGAAACATTACAGGTGGTAACAAAATTGGTTCATGGTAGGCATGGAACCATGAGACACACCCAGCCCAACCATCACAACCGATCCATTGCTTGGGCATGGATGTGTCCCATGGTTTGATGACAACCATGAGAAGCATAACTATACAATACAAGCTCAAGCTCAAGGTCATCATTTGTTACCCAGCTAGAAAACTAGGTAAAATTTGATATCATCATAGGCATGCCAAGAGTTGGATTGTTTTAGTTCAAGATATTTACAACCATGAGAAGTAAAATTGAATTTAAAATCTAACTAAATAAGAATATCATTTATAATCTCAAAAATCCTAATAACCCTAAATATCAACGTCATTTGAAGCCTCTAAAAAGATATAATTCTAAATTTCGTAATAAGCCTAAATATGAATTTCATTTATAATCTCTAAAAATCCTAATAACCCTAAATATGAATATCATTTATAATATCTAAAAATCATAATAAGCATAAATATGAAAATCATTTAAAGTTTCTACAAATAATCCAAAAATCTAAACAATGTCTAAAAATTTTTGCATCATCTCTACACATGCAACAACTAACTATATAGTGATTCTCTATTACAAATTCATAATAAAAATGAAGATTAAATCTAAAATCTCTTATTTCAATCCATTCCACAAAACACAAATTACTCAAAACATAGAGCATGAAATAGACCATACTAACCGTCAAAAGAGAGAGGATGATGTTGCTAACCTTCTAGCGGACTTGGTTTGCAAAATCTCCAAAAGTTATGGAAAAATCGGGCATGAGCTCCCCCAACCCGAGCTCAATGGAGGATGAAGAAATGAGCCATGGCTCGGGCTGGGGGAGGAAGAAGGGGTCTTATACGCAGAGCCCCTTTGGTACCGGTTGGTGGCACCATCCGGTACCAAAGGGGGTCACATTGGTACCGGTTGGTGTCACCAACCGGTACCAAAGGCCCCGAGGCTCATTGGTACCGGGTGGTGACACCAACCAGTACCAATGTGGCCATATAGGTACCGGGTGGTGCACCACCCGGTACCAATGAGCTCGCAGAATTATTGGCCGTTGGACCCGGTACCAATGCTTCCATTGTTACCGGGTCCTTTCCATCCGTGACCGATTACGGTGGATGGATGGCGGGTTCTCTGGTAGTGCCCCCATCCCAGTAACCATCTTCCAACTCAAGAAGAGAGAAAAAAAAAACATCGATGTCTATAACATCAAATTGGTTTTATCGAGTCCACCTTGAAATATGTCCTGGCCGAGCGGCCATACTGTTTAGAGTTTCTTTTCTAGAAAAAAGGAAATTATTTTCGGCCTCTGTAACTGCACACAACTATGTGGTTACAAAGTTCTCAGCTTAGAATCTAAACACAAGTAGAGATAACAAGATCACACATGGACCAGAAAGTTCAAAAGCTGAGTCTATTATTGTTTCTCCATCCATTCATTACGAAAATATTCATTGCGGCGACCACCAATAATTTGCTTGTCAGACAGGCGGCCTCTCTTGTGTCCTTTAACTGTAAAACAAGGAGTAAACACAGCCAATATACTACCTGAAAATGGCATACATAAACGAACTGAAATGAGATTTTTTTTTTCGAAAGCCAAGATCGTTGTGTGTGCTTCAAATAGCTCATGTAAGAGCTACCGTCCAAACACATATAAAATATATATTTTTTCTATGCTCGTTAATCTATTTCAAGCATATGTGTGAAATGCGAAGTTTCATATAACAGTCTTGCGGTCGTCTTGCTGCAGATACAGAAGGATAGAGTACTACTACAGCGTTCAAGCGTTGCAGAGAATCGAGGCGACGGTTACAGCTCTGCTTTTCTGAAATTATTGATTTTGGAGTTTACTTTGTGCATGTTAAACTCGTAGTGCAAACCAAGCAGCACATGCTTGCTGCTTGTTTGGCTTTCGGACGGGCATGTGCTCCCACCTCCCTGCTCTCCTTGGCTCATCTGCCATCCATAATTTAGTTATAAAGATTCACATATATACTATTGGTCACTGTCGTCTACTGAATAGTCTGTCACTAACATGGCCATGAATCTGATAGCAAGGGAGCACAATAAATTGCCGTTACACGCGCACATAGCACCTACCATGCCAGCTAACTTTAAGTATTGTATGTTAGAAGAACAAAATATCTTTGGAACTTGATCTTTGTAAGCCCAAATACATCTTTATTTCAGGAAAGAACTTATACACACTCTATCAATCGAATACATCCTTCTTTTTTTAGAAAATAGAAGCTTTTTCCTGCCTCTGCGTTTTCGCACACAGTTTCAAACATTATTACATAATTTCGGGAACATTACCCAAGAAAAAGTGAACAAATGGAAATCAAAAAGAGGAATAACAAAGTCTATTATTATGTTTCCATCCATGAGAGGCGAACAGCTCCAACGCCGTGGTCTCTAATAGAACGCATCCTGATCTAATACACATACATAGCTCATCCTTTATGGGCTGTCTTCTTCCCTGCATGTGCATGAACTACCGACGGTCACCCACCCAGCTGCAGTTGCCTGGGTTGTCGCCTTCAGAAATTCAGTTTTTCTCTCCAGAGAGCGGAGATTACTCTGCCATTTGCCAGCCGAGCGACAAATAGAGTAATTAAGAGACTAGAGACTGCCAGATCCCGTCTTCTCTTGTTAATTCGCCTCGACTGCCACACTCGCGTGCCATGCCTCGTTAACAGTGCGACTGCGACTGCAATCTCGATCTGCACCCAATGAAGTCACATGTGAAGGCCCGAGCCACTCGAGACACCCAACGATATTGAACTAGTTATTAGCTAGCTATTACAGGCGTATTATTGTCACCTCCCACTGTCACCTGTCGACTCTATCCCCATCACTATGGTTATGCCCTCGCTCATCCTCGGTTGCTAATCTCAATCAGACAACACTGCCCTACTGTAAATCGAGCAGAAGCTGCTGGGTCATCATCAAGCCGACGGCGCACCAAGACTGCCTCTTCCTCTACTGCCGCACGAAGTGGCATCGGTTCCGGCCGTCGCTCAACTAGCCAACCTCAGGTCTGTTTCCTTTACTGTGTGCAAGGTTAATATTTTTTTCATGCATAGATCGATCTTCTTCCTGCTGTTTTGAGTAGAACCATGATAAATCCGGACCATCCGATTTATTTTCAAGTTACCAAGAGTACCAGACTGCACAAAAAGTTACATCATGCAGGATCCATACATGATGGGTATATATGCAGGATCCATACATGAGATAACAAAATTTTAGGCTTGCATTGTATCATCTGTTTTTGTCCAATACTAGAATGAAGAGCGGGAGAACTCTTGCTGCAAGCAGAAATGTATACAGTCTAGTTAAAAGGTCTGACCGTGATTATGTTTGTTCCAATTTTATTTCAGCAAAAACAAAAGCTAGGTACCTGCCACCAATGGCGGGCATCCTTGATGCTTTGGCATCCTACATCCAAAACATGCTGACGGAGATGGCCAAAGAAGAGGTGCATATGCTGCTCGGTGTCTCCGGGGAGATTGACAGGATGGGTGTCAAGCTTGAAGACCTCAAGAACTTTCTCGCCGATGCAGACAAGAGGAACATCACTGATCTAAGAGTGCAGGCATGGGTTAGAGAGCTTCGGGACGCCATGTATGATGCTACCAACATCCTTGATCTGTGCCAGCTCAAGGCCATGGAGCGAGGTCCGAGCCATGATGCAGGATGCTTTAATCCCTTGCTATTTTGCCTGAGAAATCCCCTCCATGCCCATGACATAGGAAAACGCCTCAAGAACCTTAACAAGAGGCTAGAGGAAATCAAGAATCGTAGCATGGACTTTGGCTTCATCAACCTCAGCTCATATGTGGACCCTGGCAGGGTGACATCCACTTGCCGTGGAAGACGTGAGACATCTGGGGAGCTTGATGAGTCAAGTTTGGTTGGTGAGAAGATAGAGGAGGACACAAGAAATCTGGTGGAGACTCTGACGAAAGAGGAGCCGACAAACTGCAAAAAAAATAAAATACAAGTTTTTGCTATCGTGGGAGTTGGAGGAATAGGCAAAACTACCCTCGCCAAGAAGATATTTAATCATGACATTATCCAACAAGAGTTTCAAAAGAAAATATGGCTTAGTGTGAACCAAGATTATAGTGGCAATGAGCTTCTAAAGAGAATCATCGCTGAAGCGGGGGGAGACCACCAATCAATTGAAAATACAAAGTGTGCACTTGAGAAGACCCTCAAAGATAACCTGAGAGGACAGAAGACCTTGCTAGTTATGGACGATGTTTGGAATCATGAGGCATGGGAGAGTGAGCTGAAAACTCCCTTGGTCAACGTCCTAGGTCAAGGTAGCCGTGTCCTCATAACCACGAGGCATAATATGGTCGCGCGAGGGATCATGGCAGAGAAGCCCTACCACCATGTCGACAAACTTGAGCCCAATGATGCTTGGTTGTTGCTCAAAAAGCAGGTGTGTACATGTTAATCCATGCATCAAACTTATTTTTTTGTTCATGCTCCTTCCTTACGTTTGTTTGACTTCTTAGCTACATTTATATATAGCAGAAGCATGATCCCTTCAGCTGCAGTAATTTTTCTGTCGAAAACATTGATTTCTACGCTGTTGACATCCCGTAGTAGTGGGAAAAAATGCCTTAGCTTTGTTGGCATGCGTACCTGGACTCCAGATGCGGTAGTTCCTCCCCATTTTAATCAGCATAGGGGATGAAAATGAATGGGTCTTTCAGTCGAATCAGCATGGTGCCGGACCGTGTATATCTTCCATAAGATTTTAGCTTCAGGACTTTCAGTATTTGAGATTAGTGATCTAATAGATAAGGCAACCGTCCAGCCATATGCATGACGTGCACAAATTGATTGGTGTGGAATGGGCGCGCTGATTAATTTTTGTATCAAATTTTAAACCTAAATTGCAATGCGTCTTTTTTCGGTTCTGTTGAACCACTGTGTTATTTAGAATAAATGCAACACAGTAAGAGATCCAATAATCCTAGTTCAGAACATGCATTATGTTAGTATAGTTTTGACTAGGAACTGTTCAGGTAAATAGTTATGAACTGAACTAGTTAATACAGGGAGCTCGCTGCTGGCAGCAGCAGGGAAGGTGGGGCCACGTGTATTGTACGTAAAGGACGTTAATTTGTAAGCTGAAACAGAGAGAGCATTCGTAGAGACACAGTATCCATTAGGTAGTCATAAGGTGGAAGTAAGATCCAAAACGTCACTAAATGAGTTCTGGAGCTAACGTGCATGTCTTTGTACTCGCATATGAGGTGGGAACAGCAAAATGTTAAGCTCCATCTATAATTCTCTGCGACGAAGAGGATATCTTGACATATTATAAGTTATTAATTGGCCTAAGCGCTACTTGCAGGTAGTTGGGAATGGAAATGATGAAGCTCATATTGAACTAGTCAAGGATATCGGAATGGGAATTATAGAAAAATGTGATTGTTTACCACTTGCTGTTAAAGTAATGGGTGGTCTTCTGCGCCAGAAAAGGATAAGCAAAAGAGATTGGGAAAATGTCCTAACTGACTCTTTATGGTCAGCATCTCAAATGCCTGAGGATCTAAACTATGCAATATATCTTAGCTACGAAGATTTGCGTCCTTGTTTGAAGCCTTGCTTTCTGCACTACGCCCTCCTCCCAAAGAGCACACTGTTCTCTGTAGATGACATTATCGGCATGTGGATTAGTGAAGGTTTTGTTCATGGAACACGTGACTTAGAAGAAATAGGACAAGAGTACTATGACCAGTTAATACAAAGAAACCTTATTGAGCCAGATTCAACGTACATTGATCAACAAGTTTGCAACATGCATGATGTTGTCCGCTCATTTGGGCAATATGTGGCTAGAAATGAAGCTTTAGTAGCTCAGAAGAGTCAAATTGATACTTCTGGCAAACTCAATTCGCAAAAGTTTTTACAGATATCACTAGAAACCAGAGGATCAGAATCAAGTGAGTTAGACTGGTGTTCATTACAGGCACATACATCATTGAGAACACTAATATCAGTTGGTCATATACAAATCAAGCCTAATGATTCATTGCTTGCTTTTCCTAATTTAAGGACACTACATGTAGAAGGTGCAAATTTTGATGCATTAGTTGAATCTCTGATTCAACTCAAACACTGGAGGTATTTGTCCATAGAATTCACTAACACATCCAGGCTGCCTGAAAACATTGGTAAGATGAAACTCTTGCAGTATGTTTGCCTTGCTGGTTGTAAAAGTCTGTCGGAGCTTCCCAACAGCATCTCAAAATTACAGCAGTTGAGGCATCTTGTTCTTTCTGGCACAAGTATAAAATATATACCTAGAGGTTTCTATGGTTTAACTAGCTTGAGGAAATTATACGGGTTTCCAGCCCACATGGACGGTGACTGGTGTAGTTTGGAAGAACTGGGGCCTCTCTCCGAGCTCACTAGGCTTGAAATAAGTGGACTGGAGAATGTATCTTCTTCCTCATTTGCCACGAAGGCCAGGCTTGATGGAAAGGTGCGCCTAACTTATCTGTCTTTAGGTTGCACCAGTAGACTTGGAGATGATGGGCTGTTGTTTGAAGAGGAAGAAGGCATCTCTGATAGAGTGCAGCAACAAATCGAGGAGGTGTTTGATGAACTCGGCCCTCCGCCTGGTTTAGAAACTTTTTCCATCAAAGGGTACTTTGGCAGGCGGCTTCCAGGATGGTTGATGTCAACAGCAGTGGTGCCCTTTGGGAGTCTGAGGATTGTAATGTTGGATGACCTGGCGTGCTGCATGGAGCTTCCTAACGGCTTGTGCCAGCTCCCCTGGTTGGAATTGCTACAGATTCGCAAGGCCCCTGCCATCAAGCGTGTTGGGTCTGAATTCCTGCAACCCATCCATCATCGTCACAACCATTCTCAGGCTGGGGCTTCGTTTCCCACATTACGTGAGCTGAAGTTATTTGGATTGGTCGAATGGGAGGACTGGGAGTGGGAGGAGCAAGTGAAAGCCATGCCTGTCTTGGAGAAGCTTATAATCCGTAACTGCAAGTTGAGGCGCGTGCCTCCTAGCTTGGCCTTCCACGCAAGGGCTTTGAAGGAATTATTTATAAGTGATGCCAAGCACCTGAGCTATCTGGGGAACTTTAATTCTGTTGTTCACCTTGACATGTTTGGAAACACTGACCTGGAGAGGATCTGTAATCTACCGAAACTGCAGAAGCTCGTCATCGTCATGTGCCCGAAATTGAAGGTATTGGAGGGCATGCCTGCACTACAGAGACTCGAGCTGGTGGATTACGACATGGAAACAATCCCCAGATACATGAAGGATGTTAAGCCAAGGCATTTGTTGCTATACTGCTCTTTATCGCTGCTCACATGCATAGCAGCTGGGAAATCTAGTCCTGAGTGGAACAAGTTCAGCCATATCCAACAGGTGAAGGCATATGCAGCTGATGAAGGCATTCCGAGGAAACGTTATGTGCTGTACACAAGAGATCCTTTTCGCTTCGAGACAAATATAAGCCGCGCTGCTGTTGCCCAAGGTAACTTAACATCGCACCTGCTTCATCTAATACTCCCTCCATACCCATAAAACAAGTCGTTTTGGACAAGATTTCAGTCAAACATTGGGAATATAAAACATGAATAACTTTTAAGTTGTTGAGTTTGAAAATGTGAGAACTACATGAATAGGTTTGTCTTGCAAAATACTTTCATAAAAGTATACATATGTTAGTTTTTAATAAGTATTTTTATAAAAATAAGAAGTCAAAGTTATGCTTTGGAGACCGTGTCGTTGTCCTAAACGACTTGTTTTATGAGTATGGAGGGAGTATATTTTATCTTCAGAGTCATTGTTTTGCTCAAGTTGTTTCAATCTGGCATCAACAGCTTCCGCAGCACGCATCGACCGCAAGTTTGATGTCTTTCACGGGAAAATGTGTCCCATTGAAGATGAGTGGGCTGAAGGACGACATGCATCTACTGAGAAACGTCTGCCCCTCTGCCTACATTTTAGGTAATAAATTTGCCTGTTTTTGGCGGCATCCTGAGAATATCTGTTTTTGGCGATTCCAGTCAATCAAATGTGCATGCTTGCCCCTGCTTTTGGCACTTAACTACTCGTGTATTGCAAGCTGCTCACTTAACTACTCGAGCATCCTGAGAATGATTTGGGCATTGCGTACGTCCAGGTGCAATGCATATCGTCATTTGGTTCCGTGGCTGCGTCAAGCGTGCCTGCACTGCAGTGAAGCCGCCGGCATCGCCTCATCATCAGACCAATGGATCGAAGCAGCAGGGCGTCGGGCCGCTTGGAGGTATGAGACAAGATATGGGCGGCTGCAGCGGCAAAAGAAAACAACATGAGTTCAGGCTTTCATCTTCTTTTCGAGGAGGAACCAACATCATGAGACCACGCTATTACGTTATGGAATTTAATTATCCAGCTGGCTCTAATGGCGGGTTCCAAATGGAGACGATTCCAGCTTTAATTTTGCCGACTGACTGCATGTACAAAACGAGACTTGTTTTCGCCTTAATTTTGTCAGCTGTATGAGACAAATGGAATTTATCTTCTTTTCAGTTTTCGCGAGTTGCATCAATTTTGGAGACCAGGCTCCCAATAAGTTGTATAGTTCGTTCTGGTTCATTTGACTTGCCTTCAGTTGGAGTGTGTGTCCATCTCTACTGATTTTTACTCACATCAGCGCCCGCACAAAATCATTCCACCATATTCAGGCTGGCCCTAGGTGTTCTGTGCGGGGCGGCCGCCCCGGGCCGCTGAATCGAGAAGGGCCCCCGGTCAGGTTTGTATGCAGTATACACTACGCATACTGCAAAATACACATATAGTACACACATTACGCACACGTTGAACCAGCGACCGAACGTACGAGGAACGCGAACAAAACGTCGACTCGGCCGAGAAGCAGAAGCCGGCCGTGCGACTCCTCGTTTAGAGTGCATAGCAGAATCTTATCTTATCTTACTATTGCTAATTGGAGGTTTCTTTTGAAGCCTGTTGATGAAGCCACCTAGGATCCCAGGTGGACGCCATAGGAAAAAAAAGAGAAATTCTAGAAATTCTCGCAAAAATGTAAAATATCTGGCCATCAATTGAAACACTCAAACCATCATAGTCATTAGATCTATTATATTTTCTAAACAATTACCCATCTATGCCATTATGAAAATAGTTTAAAGTAACCCCTAAATCTATATGAAAATTACCCACCTCTGCCATTATATAAAATAAACCAAAGTAACCCCTAATCTTCATCAAAATTACCCACTATGCCATTATAAATAATATTTAAAAAACCTCATAAATTTGCAACTTAAAGTTACCCACTACGAATACCTAAACAATAACTTAAAGTAACCTCTTAACTTTACATCTATATTACCCACATATGTCATTATTAAAAATAACATGAGGTAATCCCACATTGGAATCCAAATCACCTTAATTAAAAATATGCATTAATATAAGATTCTAAATCATGTATTTCATACACTATTGGTATATTATATAGTGATTAAGATATATACGCATAATGTGTGTTGTCATATATAAGTATACAGGGGAAGTGACGACAATATAGAATCTACGTTAAAACTATAGTTCAAACTTAGGATTTATTAAATAAATTCAAGGCATACATATGATGCAAAGTGAAAATTTAAAGATTATAATTGTGTATGAAAACATTATAAAGTAATTATTAACAAAGATCTATCACAATCGGATAAAATAATAAGTATATATCTATATAGGTATTGTGTTCAAATATTTAAACAAATGAGACATAGCCTATAATAGTTTGGTAAAAATGTAGCCTTAATTTTTTTAATTAAAGACTCTGCATTAGTTCTCACGAGACACGCTAGAAAAAAGATAAATTCTAGAAATTCTCACAAAAAATCAGAAACATCAATCATGTAAACTCTAATAACCATTATCATTGGTCTATTATATTTTTGTAAAAGTTACCCACCGCTATCATTATAAAAGTATTCTAAAATAAATCCTAAAAATATATTAAAATTACCGAGCTATGCAATTATAAAAAATAATTTAATTAACCCAATAACATGCATATCATTGTAAAGGATAACTTAAAATAACATTCAAATTTGTATCTAAGTTACCCATATATGCTGTTATTAAAGATAACCTAAACTAAATATCTAAATCTTAATCTAATTATCTTCATGTGCGTCATACCAAAAAGTCTAAAAGTAAACTGATATATGATTCTAAATTACAGTAATTTATCATTGTTAACATAGAAATAATAAGTTAAGGTACATATGCATCATAAGTGTCACCATGTAGACCATTTATACATGTACTAACAACCTTGCTCGTGCGTTGCTATGGATGAAGACCGTTATATCGTTTTTCTAAGCAAGTTAAAGTAATTAACTTGCTTTTCCTAATCTGATTGTGGTATAAAATGGACTACTCCTAATCCGATCAGAGGACAAGATGACGCATGTCTAATCCGATCGTGAGGCATATGTGACAAACCGCTGAAACGTTCCTTTCTTTAGAAATAGGTAAAGATATATATAGATAGAGATAGAGAGGTATGAGATATAGATTGATGAGTTCAGTTAGGATTCTAATCCAATTATAAAACCGATATCGACAGTTAGAACCGTGGTTAAAGTTTGTCGCAATAGATGGGACCCACCTGTCAGGACGGAAAAAAAATGAAGAAGCAATCTTCTCTTTAGAAATAGGTAAAGATATGTGAAGAAGTAATTAAAAATATTAATTTTTATGTTAAATATATTGTATGGAGGCGCGATACAAAATGTAAGAAGTGTGAATGTGGAGAAAAAAGTGTATACAGTAATTACTAATTAAAAATCAATTACAAATAAAAAAAGATAAGTACACATCTATATGAGCATTATGTTGAAGTATTAACAAAAATGAAAGAGAAGTACGCAAACAATTTTATTATTAGGTAGGAGTTTAATTTTTGAATAATTTTAAATGTAATAGCTTTTAAAAATATTATTGATGGACTAGGTTGATCTAATTGTCTCCGCTATTCACGCTCCGATAAATGGCAGCGCCACTGGCGAGAGAGGAAGGCGAGTACGTACGCAGGACATACTACGGCAGCAGCAGATCCTGGCCCGGAGTCCGGAGAGGAGAGATAGAGACTGCCGGCAACGACCAGTGGCCGGCGCTACGGCGTGACCAGAAGATGCTGCATTTGACATTGTGAAAAAGGAAGAAGAGAAAATACGCAGGTGTGCATAGTTATGTAGAGTACCCATTGGCAAATTATTTGATAATAAGTCTAATACAAGCATCACAACAGGTACAACCATTGCTAACGGATTAATATCGATAAATACTGTGAAAAAACTTTTAAGATAAGATGGATACACAGTTTGATATAAATAAATTCATTCACCTTGTTGGTAGTAGAATTTTATATATAACAAACTATATATTATTACTACTAAGGGGCCTCTGGTTTGAGGTTTGCCCTGACCATTTTTTGTTTTCGGCAAAATTGGTTGACCATCACACATCTGGTTGTATATCGTTTTTTATTTGAGGAAACCTGGTTGTATATGGTTCTACGAGACTGTGACATGATGCAGGCTTCTTACTTTTCCATAAAGGGAAAACTGCTATGCCAACGAAGGATTCCTTACGTAATGTGGTACCGTGAGTGGGGTAAAGCCAGGTGAGAAAACTTTTTGCTTTTTTGGTAGAATAATCATTTTCTAACACGTGATTTATATGCATCTCAACCCTTTTCCACCTCCCTTGGCTCCGATTGGTGGAACCAGCGTGAGGGTACGATAGACCTATGGGGGTGGAACACATCACCCCCCAACCAATGAAACTGGCTTTTTTACCCCCCTAAACTTTCCAAAACCGGGCAAATCACCCCCTGAAGCTGTTTTGGACGGCGGTTTGCTACAGTAACAGCGGTTTTGTCTTTTTTCCTTTTTTGTTATTTCGGCTGAATCTTTGAAAAATCATAGTAAATCACAGAAAAATCGTAAAATGGAAAATCCAATTTTGTTGGACTCCACATGAGTAGATCTACACAGTGAATATATAATATGGTATGCTTTAGAACATTTTTTTGTTGTAGCTTTAGATCTATGCTTTTCTGTAATTAATTCATAGCTGTAAAAAAAGTTCTAAAGCATATCATATTATATGTTCACTGTGTAGATCTACTTATGTGGAGTTCAACAAAATTGGATTTTCTATTTTATGATTTTTATGTGATTTACTATGATTTTTCAAAAATTCAGCCGAAATAACAAAAAGAAAAAAGACAAAACCGCTGTTACTGTAGTAAACCGCCGTCCAAAACCGCTTCAGGGGTAATTTGCCCGGTTTTGAAAAGTTCAGGGGGTAAAAAAGCCAATTTCATAGGTTGAGGGCTGATGTGTTCCACCCCATTGGTGGGGGGGTTAAGTAGACTTTTTTCTTTTTTTTTCTTTTGCCACTTTGGTCTAATTTTGCTACAGCGAAAGGCAAAGCTATCCAGCTTCCATTAATGGCCCTTGTCCTTGATGCTTTGGCCTCCCATCACAGCTTCAAATCACATCGACGCGGTACGCGGTTAGAAATAAAGGGCACGTTTGGATTCCTGCCCTCGGTAGCCCAGCCAAAATTAGGCCGTTGACCGCAGGCAAATGTGCCGCTTGGATAGCAGCCATGATTTGGCTTGCTCCGGTAGCTGTGCCTAAGCTGCAGTTCACTTTTCTGCCCAGATGCGGCCAATTCGTGGGCGGCCGATTCAACCGCTGAAGTTTGGCCGGCCAAAGTCTTTGGCACGGCAGACACCGGCTAATATCCAAATGCGCCATAGCCCATCGACGCCGGCCGGCCTTTTCAATGTTGAAATTTCTAGATACCGACGAATTAATGACGGATTGGAGAGAATCGTCCACAGGGATAATGGAGGAGATCGAATTGTCGGGTCAGCTCATTGATTCATCCGCCAATTGATGTATACCATTTTATTCTTATAAAAAATGAGCCAAACATACAAACACTGCCTTGAATTCCGTTTATCTTACCCTGCTCTGCTTTGTCACAACAAAATAGTACCCACCCCTGCCCTCTCCAGTCTCTACCAGAGCAAAGATCTGGCGATCAAAGCGACCCCTGCGAATTGAGGTTCATACTCTGTCATCTTCCACTCCCTCGTACTCTCCCATTTTGCACTACTTATTACAAGAACCCAACTGCAGAAGTTGCGTCAGGCAGTATCTGGTCTTGGGCATCATCGGTAAAACTTAGAAGAAAACCAATTTTTCGTCAATATAATGCTCTGTAGCATCTCTATTTGCAACAATGAACAAGTAGAGCCAACAGTCAGTCTAAAATTAACGGCCTGTCCATGCTGATGTTTGGTCTATATTTGTTACAGCAAAAAACCAAAGCAAGCTAGCTGCCTCTAATAATGGCGGCTGTACTTGATGCTTTGGCATCCTACATCCAAAACATGCTGATGGAGATGGCCAAAGAAGAGGCGCATATGTTGCTAGGTGTCTCCTAGCAGATCAACAAGTTGAGTGTCAAGCTTGGAGACCTCAAGAACTTCCTCGCCGATGCCGATAGGAGGAACATCACTGACACAAGGGTGCAGGCTTGGGTGAGGGACCTTCGGGACACCATGTATGATGCCACCAACATCCTTGATCTGTGCCAGCTCAAGACCATGGAGCAAGGTCAAAGGAGTCATGCAGGATGCTTGAATCCCTTGCTCTTCTGCATGAGAAATCCCCTACATGCTCATAAAATCGGCAATCTCATCAAGAACCTTAACCAGAGGCTGGACGAAATCAAGAATCATAGCTTGGACTTTGGCTTCATCAACCTCAGTTCATACGAGGACCCTAGCAGGAGGGTGACATCTACTCGCAATGGTAAATGTGAGACATCTGGAGAGCTCGATGACTCAAGTTTGGTTGGTGTGAAGATTGAGGAGGACACAGAATATATAGTGGAGATGCTAACAACAGAAGAGCTTGCAAAAGGTGAAAACAACAAAATAATGGTTTTCGCTATTGTTGGAGTGGGCGGGATTGGTAAAACCACCCTTGCCCAGAAGATCTTCAACTATGACATCATCCAGCAAGAATTTCCAAAGAAGATATGGTTGAGCGTTAACCAAAACTATAGTGAAAATGTGCTACTGAGAAGAGCTATCACCGAAGCTGGTGGTGACCACCAATCTGCTGGAGACACTAGAGGCGCGCTTGAGCGAGCTCTTAAGCATGCCTTAAATGGACAGAAGACCTTATTGGTGATGGATGATGTTTGGAACCATCAAGCATGGGAGTGTGTGCTCCGAACTCCCTTTGTCAATGCGGCCCTAGCTCAAGGCAGCCGTGTCCTCGTCACCACAAGGCATGACATGGTTGCTAGAGGAATGATGGCAAAAAAGCCCTACCACCATGTCAATAAACTTCAGCCTGAAGATGCTAAAGAAGCAGGTTCATAAGACTTGACCCATATGCATGAAAAACTCCTCTTTCTTAACTCACGCATCATGCTTTGATAACTGAATAACAATAGCTTTGCTTCTTATATATACTCTTATCATCAGGAAATTTATCCCCTCTCGCTGCATTAGTTTTTTATGTTGCACATATCGATTTGCTCAACTGTAACTTCCAAAAATATGAAAGGACAAAATGTTATAGTTTCATATATATATATATCTTAGTAAAGTTATAAAGCAGAGGCGGACTTACATGTGGTAGTTCATACCAGTTGCCTAAAGCATAATCAAATTTGAATTGTAGCTTTGGATTAATTTTTATAAAATTCTTTGGTTGTGCTGAAAGGGTTAAATTTTGGCATATTGAAATGAAAATTTTGAATCCCAAACAGCAATTGCTAACAGAAAGAAAGATGGAAATTTTGAATCCCAACAAGCAATTCCTAACACAAACAAACTTAGGATTCTCGAAAAAAAGCAAACTTAGGAAACAATGACATGCACACTCTGTTTCAAGTACTTTTTGTACACGTACCTAGGAGACAAGAAAGTTGCATCCTCAGGTTTTTGTTTTCCCAATATTTTGGCATCCTTGCGTGATCCCACTGTTTTTTAGATAGATCAATAATACATAATCCAATAGTAGGAACATAAATAGTTCAATTATATAAAACAGATCAATAAACCCCTGATCCAATGTGGAAAAATTATTTTAGGAAACTTATTTTAAAAGAGCTATAGTATTAGCTAATCTAGTGTAGATTTGATGCTGTAACAAATGAAAACTGCTTATATTTTTTTCTTTTCTATGTACGTGTGCTAGAAAAATATTATGAAATAGATGTTGTATCCATGAGTCACATCTTAGCTATAGATTACTGTTCACTATTGCTCTCAACTATAGTTTCATTCGATTTAACACAGCTAGCCATAGGTCTCTAATGGTTCTCACTTTTGAAATCATACATTATGTTTTAATCTAATTCGATTTTTGGAACCATGTGTGACATGTTACTGTGGATGTTTTTTTTATAATACTAAACATAGTCTACCAACGTATAGCAATGTACCTAACATTGCCACACATTTTAGTTTGCGAAGCTATATCAGTGTATGAGGTGATATGAACAAGGAATTTAAGAGGGGATTTGTCATGGAACAATATCAATTGACCTGGACTACTTGCAGGTAGTTGGAAATGAAAATGATGAAGCCCAGATGGAGCTGCTCAAGGATATCGGAATGGGAATTATAGCAAAATGTGATTGTTTACCACTTGCTGTCAAAGTAATGGGTGGTCTATTGCGCCAGAAAAGGACAAGCAAAAGAGACTGGGAAAATGTCCTAAATAACTCGATATGGTCAGTATCTCAGATGCCTAAAGAGCTAAACTATGCAATATATCTTAGCTACGAAGATTTGCCTCCTTGTTTGAAGCCTTGCTTTCTGCACTACTCCCTCCTCCCTAAGGCCACAGAGTTGATCTTTGTTCATGACGTTGTTGCCGTGTGGATTAGTGAAGGATTTGTTCATGGAACCTCACATGACTTAGAAGAAACGGGAAGGCAGTACTATGACGAGTTAATACAGAGGAACCTTATTGAGCCAGTTTCAAAGTACATTGATCAACAAGTTTGCAACCTGCATGATGTTGTCCGCTCATTTGCGCAATATGTATCCAGAAATGAAGCATTAATAGCTCAGGAGAGTGAAACTGGTATTTCTGACAAACTCAATTCACAAAAGTTTATTCGGTTATCACTACTGGAAACTACAGCATCAGAATCAAGTGAGTTAGAGTGGGGTTCATTACAACAACATACATCATTGAGAACACTAATATTAGTTGGACATATAAAAATCAAGCCTCGTGATTCATTGCTTGCATTTTTCTAATTTACGGACACTACATGTACAATATGCAAAGTTTGATTCTTTAGCAGAATCATTGACTCAACTCAAACACTTGAGGTACCTGTCCATAATAGGAGCTAACACAACCAAGCTGCCAGAAAACATTGATAAGATGAAATTCTTGCAGTATATTAACCTCGGTGGTTGTGAATGTCTATTGAAGCTTCCTGCCAGCTTCTCAAAGTTACAGCATTTGAGATATCTTTGCCTCTATGGCACAAGTATAAAATATATACCTAGAGGTTTCCATGGTCTAATTAGCTTGAGAAAAATATTTGGTTTTCCAGCCCACATGGATGGTGATTGGTGTAGTTTAGAAGAACTGGGGCCGCTCTCGAAGCTCGTTAGGCTTGAGATAATTGGACTGGAGAATGTATCTTCTTCCTCTTTTGCCACAAAGGCCAGGCTTGATGAAAAAGTGTGCCTAACTTCTCTGGCTTTATGTTGCACAAGTAGACTTGGACACACATGATGGCAGGGGCCTTGCGAATCTGTAGGAATTCCAAGCAGGGGAGCTGACACAAGCCATTAGGAAGCTTCTTACAGCATGCCAGGTCATCCATCATTAGAATCCTCAGACTTCCAAGGGGCACCAATTCTGTTGACATCAACCACCTTGGAAGCTGCCGGCCAAAATACCCTTTGATGGAAAGAGTTTCTAAACCTGGTGGAGGGCGGAGTTTCTAAACCTTGCTTGGAGGAGCTTAAACTCGAGAAGTGCAAGTTGAGGCGTGTGCCTCCTGGCCTGGCTTTCCACACAAAGGCTTTGAGAAAATTGTACATATACAATATCAAGCAGCTAAGGTCTTTGGAGAACTTTACTTCTGTTGTTCTTCTTGAGGTGTTTAGAAACACTGACCTGGAGAGGATCAGTAATCTATCTAAACTGCAGAACCTTATCATCGTCGAGTGCCCAAAAATGAAGGTATTGGAAGGCGTAGCTGCACTACAGAGACTCGGTCTCGAGGATTACACCATGGAAACAGTTCCCGGATACATGAAGGATATTAAGCCAAGGCATTTGCTGCTAGACTGCTCCTTATCACTGCTCACATGCATAGCAGCTGGGAAATCTGGTCCTGAGTGGAACAAGTTCAGCCGTATCCAACAATTCAAGGCATATGCAAATGGTAATGGCATTCCAAGGAGATGGCACGTGCTATACACAAGAGATCCTTTCCTCTTCAAGACAAATATCAGCCGCTCTACCATTGCACAAGGTGAATCAATTAACGTTGTAGCTGCTTCATCCAATATATATTTTTTTATTTTTGGATACTCTGTTTTGCTTGGTCGTTTTTTTATATATATTTCCACTGGTTGATATTTATGGATTCCTTCTGTCATCTGCAGGCTGCATGGCACGAACCTTGTTTGGTTACTCGAAAACATGTCCCATCAAAGACGAGTGGCCGATAGGACGACATACATATGCAAACAAACGTCAGCCCCTCTGCGTACGCTTGAGGTAAATTGGCCTACTCGACGACTGCTTTGCCTAAATCCTGCGAACATCTCGTGCTGCTTCATGCAGTATAACGTATCGTTCGGGCATTGCGTTCAGGTGTAATGCATATCGTCATTTGGTTCCGTGGCTGCGTCAAGCATGCAGTGAAGCAGCTCGCATCGCGGAAGCAGCAGGGTATCAGGCTGCTTGGAGGTATGAGCAGGGTTCACATTATCACCGATAGATTTCCGATAACTCCGATATTTCTGTTTTATCACTAGGGGCCGGTAGAATTAGATTATCACTAATAAATATCGGTCTTTTGAATTTTTCCTACCAACTAGCTAGTCAGGAGCGTTCGCGAACGCTTTATTGGCCACGCCATCTCATGTTTGTACATTATTATGTGTAAGTTTTGATGTTGAATGGTTTGTAGAAAATCTATGATAATTTCTACACAGAATGATAGTTTTTTCAATCTAAATTTTGTCCGAAAAAATTTCACTATCACCGATAGAATTCCGATATATCCGATATTCCCGTTTATCACCAACCTCCGATATTTTTTATTTATCGATAGTGTAAACCCTGGGTATGAGACTACATATGGGCGGCTGCAGCGACAAAATCAAACATCAAGAGTGTAATGCAAAATATGCTCCTGAGCAGTCAAGCGTTGTGCATTTGTACTGGCAGTTGATCACTTCCGCTGCTTGCCTCTTTCAGTCCAGAGTTCAACGACAATCGTATGAGTTCAGGCTTCCATCTTCTTGTCGAGGAGGAATGAAAATCGACTATGCTATTAAGTTCTGAAGATTTATCCATCTGGCTGTAATGGCGGATTCCGAACGGAGAGGATTTTGCTGGTGATTTAGACAAAAGGAAACATCAGAAGTGTAATATAAATATGCTCCTGAGCATTCAGGTGATGTGAATTTGCACTGGCAGTTGATGCACTTCCGCTGCTTGCCTCTTTCAGTCCAGAGATCGACGACAATTGTATGAGTTCAGGCTTCCATCTTCTTGTCGAGGAGGAATGAAAATCGACTATGCGATTAAGTTCTGAAGATTTATCCAGCTTTTGCCGACTGACTGTACAAAACGGCACTTCTCTGTTTTAGTCTGTTGGTTTGCTCGGTTTCCTTCAGTTTTCTTTAGATGCATCAATCTAGGAGACCCAGGGTCCCATGCTCTATAGTTCGTGCTGGTTCATTTGACCTGCCTGCAATTGGAGTGTGTGTCCATCTCACTTCTTACTCACATCAGTGCCGCACAAAATCATTCCACCATGTTCAGGCCAGCCCTGGGTGTTCCGAGCGGAGCGGCCGCCCCAGGTCGCTGAATCGAAGGGCCCCTGGCCAGATTTGTATACAGTATACACTATGTTAACTGGCGAGAGAGGAACGCGAGTACGTACGCAGGACATACTATGGCAGCAGCAGATCCTGGCCCGGAAGTCCAGAGAGGAGAGACAGAGACTGCCGGCGACCGGCGGCCGGGTGACGAGGGCTCGCGGGCGGCCGAATCATCTCTAGGGCAGCGATTGAGTCTGCAACATGATCCAGGTCTATCCTATTAGTAGAAATTTGGCCCAAATATTCAAGATAAACTAATGTTTGGCTATGAATATGACGAACCATACCGCGTGTTTATTGGGGGGCATGTAATTTATAAATCAATTGATTATACAAATTGGTTGGGATAGTGTCACACCCGGTTTTAAGGACAAAACCAAGTGCTATCTATATGTATGACAGGATCTAGTTTCATACATATAGTGACATCATAAGTGAATAACAGCAATAGCATCACGTAAAAGAATACAAAAGACTTACAATATATCATAGTCACAGCTTATCCTGGAAACGAAGGCTACAACACTTTACAGGCAATCGACTAGGGGTTGCGTACTCCTAGCACCATCTTCAACAACTTCACATCATCTTCTAAGCAGCAGTAAGCAAAGATGAGTACACTTATGGTTGGTACTTAGCAAGACCACAAGAAATAACCAGAATAACGATTCAATTCCATGTTCAAGTTTATTATTCATGTGAGGGTCCAAGCCGCTCTTAACCGTGAGCACGGCTAATATATCAGTTTTACACTCTGCAGAGGTTGTACACTTTCCCCACAGCTCGTGTTCCCCGTATCGTCAAGGTTTGCAAGGCCCTTAAACACTTCCTTTGGTGAGTGACGAGGGTTCACTACGAAACCTTTACAAAGACACAAAACTAACTAGCGGCCCGCTTGAGTTTCAGCTGCGGTGAGGTCCACAGCCCTCCCTAGAGAGGACGTACCTTAGCAAAGAATACTCCTACAAGAGGACCGGACTATGACCCCTCACCGCCCCCCTCCTTGCCCTTTTGGTAAGGCCACTAGCCAACCCCATGTCTAATTAATTAGCTAAGATCAGAGCCATGTGACACTGTGGTTGCACAGTTTTCTAGGGTGGTTCTCCATGTTCCAATTAAATCGTCACAATGATATATTAAAAGCATAGATAGAAGGATGGTTAGGGACACTTGCCTTTCTCCAACGTAAACATACTCTTAGTGCTTGTCAGCTCTTGCTCACTTGGAAATATCTTGAACTTGAAAGCAACGAACGACGATCCTTCTACTCGAAGCAATCATCGGGCACAAACATACAAAGCAAACAACAAGTATAACTAAGAGCAATACACCAATCACAGAAAAGCTTTAAAAGAGCGCACTAAAGGATAGGGCTCGGAGAAACACTGAGAACAATGCACGATAGAAAAGACAACTATCGTACATTTACATTTATGGGAGCACAAAGACTGTATGCTTGGTTCATTTTAGTTTAACCAACACTATATAAAAGAATATTCAAAATAAATACCCTTTGTTAGAGTTATGTCATATTAAAGTTTATCTTACAAAACCGAGATAAGACTTAGTCATGTTTTATGTATAATGCTCAAGTATTAATTATATCAATTAAACATTTAATTGAAAATAAAACATGTGTAAACATCTATCGGATAATTTTATGTCTCATGTTCACCTAACCACATTAATATTGAAAAGACATTGACTTTGAGAATTAATCATATTAACAATATTATAAAAGCCGGTGTAAAAACCTAATCAACTTTTATATAGAAAAGCTAGACTAAGTTGAACATTAATCAAGTTAATATTACTCAAGAAATGCCAATGTGTAAACTAATTAGTTTTCATTAGAAAAAGCATATGAAATAAATATTAATCAAAGTAGCATTTATTATAAAACACAGTGTGTGACACTATAGCTTTTAATTAAATAACATGATGGTTAATAGGCATTAATCAAATTAATACCAAATTAATTTTTAAAAACATGGATTATGTAAAACAGCACCACTAACATGTATTTTATATGATCAAGATCCTAACGCAACTTGAACAATCGATTCGGAGCTAAAACGATTAAACAGCGGAGGTTTGAAGGTTCAGGGACTTAAACATAATTAAACGTAGACTTCAGGGGCTAGTTGGTAAAACTTGCAAGACAGATGTGGATGGCGGGTTTATTTGCGAAAAGGGGAGGGACTCTTTAACAAAAAGGGCGAAGGGATATGGATGTTTTAATATGGGCCGTCGGATGGGAGATGGATGGCGCCTGTGCCTTCTTCTCGATCTGCAGGGGGGTGACGGTGTCTTCGTCTCTTTTTTCCCGAGCAGAGGGGTAGCGCCGCCTAGAGGCGGTTCTGCTCACCGGAGGAGACGGGCCCAGAGGTATGGTGGTCCGTTTTCATCGCGAAGTGGCAAAACGGAAAGAGGAGACTGTAGGGATGATTTGAACTGAGAGGCAGTGTTGGCGGCGTGCCATGAAGAGGAGCGGAGCAGGTCACGGGCGCTCATGGGGATGAGGTCTGGAACCTCGATTCGTCGCGCCAGAGCGTTGGCTTGGGTTGATGTGGTTCCTGCACGGGCGAGAGGGAGGGCAGAGGGGTGAGGGCAGGGCCGAGGCTGGCTAACCCATGGGCGACGACGGTGGCTTACCGGTGGGGGCGTCGGCTTCGATTGCCGGCGGACGACGGCAACAAGGCGGACAGGGATTGGTGGCGCACCTGGAGGGGCACGAGAGGGCTCGGGTTCAGAGTCTTAGAGCCTCTCCAGTCTCCCTATAAATATTTTCCAATAATCATCTAATGGGATGTCTCAATATCTCTTTCATGCAGTGTTCGCCTAAACGCGTGTAAACTGTCGTTTACACGCGTTTAAACTGTAAACGGAGGGTATGCGTGTCGTTTAGGCCCTAGTCGCCGAATTAAACGCTAAATGCGTGTAAACGGTCAACTTGGTCAAAAAAATGGTGTAAACAGTGGAATTAAATTGAAGTTAAACATGTTTACACACATAAACACACGTTTAAACAATCGTTTAGGCAATAAGGAACATGCTTTGATGGGATAATTGGTTATTGGCGATGGAATGTATGTTCCATAAGCGCGTGTTAAGAAAAAGATAGAAGTTAGAGTAGCAAGTATATAGGTATTATGTATAATATGAGAATGTTGTGTCAATATGTATTATATACATACCTTAAATTGCAATTACCAAAGAAATATATTATGAAATTATGATTATATATATATATATATTTACTGCTACAGTGCAAACCGTTTAAATCGTTTAATCTATCGTCTAAACTGTTTAAACGTTAAACGGAAGGTGAGCGACTGTCTAGCGCTTAGCGTTTAGGATAACACTGCTTTCATGATGATTGGGAGAGTTGCTTTTGTAGTTTCCCAATAATCTTGTCCCAATCCAACTACCGTATTGGGAGAGTCACAACTCCCCCTCTATTTGGGGAGAGTTGGGGTGGATTATTGGTTTGTCCCAATAATTATTGGGAAAAGGGAAAGATAAAGGGGATCTGCTGGAGCACTATTTTTCTAATAACTCTCCCAATATGGTAGTTGGATTGAGGAACGGGGGACTGCTGGAGATGCTCTTATATGCGGGGAGAGGCGGGGGGTGGCCGGGGATTTGGGGGCAGGTACTCCCCGGCTGTAAATGCCATGAATGGCGTTAGTTGCCATTGATGCGCAAAGAGTTGGGGGAAATGGCGCGATTGGAGGGGAACTCATAGCGATGACGGCCAGAATAGAAGGCATGGTGCTGGCAGCGGTTTTCTTGAAGAGGAGAGGAGGGGAGAGTTGGGCCGAGAGGGAGAAAAAGAAAGGCCGGATGGGCTTGACAGAGGGAGGAAAAAGAAAAAGGGGGTTCAAATTTTATTTGGGGAATTTGATTTGGAATTAGAATAGAAATTTAGGTTTGGGATTTGATTTGTGGATTTGGGTGTTACAGATAGATTACAGTACTGATATTTATGAGTTCTAGGTGATTAGCGCTCTTGTTTTTTTTTTGAGTTGATCTGTTGTTTTGCACCGGCTCTCAATTATTATTTTATATTCTAAAACTATTCATCACTTTATGTAGCCTAAAAAGTATGCATTTGACATTGGGGAAAGGAAGAAGATGCTGCATTTGACATTGAGGAAAAGGAAGAAGAGAAAATACGCAGTGTGAATAGTCACGTAGAGTACCTATTGGCAAATTATTTGATAATATGGATACACAGTTTGATATAAATAATTTCATGCACCTTATTGGTAGTAGAATTTTATATATAACAAACTATATATTATTACTACTAAGGGGCCTCTGGTTTGAGGTTTGCCCTGACCATTTTTTGTTTTCAGCAAAATTGGTTGACCATCACACATCTGGTTGTATATCGTTTTTTATTTGAGGAAAACTGGTTGTATATGGTTCTACAAGACTGTGACATGATGCAGGCTTCTTACTTTTCCATAAAGAGAAGCTCACAGTCCACTCTGGCATTGCAAGCTGTTGGATTCACGATTAGATCCGACGCATCCGAGCCAAGAGAGCATGAGGTGAGCTAAAGCGAATTCGTTGTATTTATATGGTGCAAGGTTACAAAAGGTTCGAACCCTAAATCAGGCACTGTTCACCTCTATTTATAGTTACCAGGAGGATTAATTTACAGCATGTGCCCACTCAACCGCTACATTCCCAGAATATTTGAGGGCACAACAGTACGTACACTACGGGAAACAGCTGGTTTGCCGAGTGCCTATGGCACTCGGCATGAAAACTCAGAGGTGCGGAAGCACTTGGTTAACGCCGTACCTTTCTCTCGGTAGGCGGATGCGTGTTATATATGTGAGAAAGATCCTCTCACGTGGATTACAGAGCACGGCAAGGTTGTTGTGATCTGCTGGACTTCTATCCTATCTTACAACAGAACTTATCATCTACAACAACCGAACAACATCTAACCCAGCTGATCACAACAACTTAATACCGAAAGATCATAGTTACATTATATTCTAACACCCTCCCTCAATCATAGCCGAGTAAGGTTAAGATTGTGCTTGAAATCTTCTAGTTTCTTCACTGTCAAAGCCTTCGTGAAACCATCTGCGACCTGATCACCAGTAGGCACGAAATCAATCTCCAAAAGATTCTTTGCAACCCTTTCTCTAACAAAATGATAGTCCACTTCTATATGCTTGGTTCTAGCATGAAACACCGGGTTTGCTGAGAGATATTTTGCCCCAATGTTATCACACCAAAGCTTGGCAGCAGCAGGACACGAAATACCAACTTCTCTTAATAAAGTTTGGATCCACATAATCTCTGCAGTAGCATTGGCAATAGCTTTATATTCAGCCTCAGTACTTGACCTTGACACCGTTGCTTGCTTGCGAGCGCTCCATGAGATTAAGTTGGACCCCAAGAAAATAGCAAAGCCACCAGTAGACCTTCTGTCATCCAATGACCCTGCCCAATCAGCATCTGAAAAACCACTTATCAACATAGAATTAGACTTACCAATCTTTAGTCCAATTTTTGTACTGTGCTTCAAATATCTCAAAATTCGTTTGACAGCTGCCCAATGTATAGTGGTCGGCATATGTAAGAACTGGCAAACCTTATTGACAGAGAAAGCAATATCAGGACGTGTGAGAGTCAAGTACTGTAAAGCTCCAACCACACTCCTATAATGCGTAGCATCATTACTTCCCAAAGGAGTTCCTTCAAATACTGACAATTTTTCACTGGTTGACAAGGGAGAACTTACTGGCTTACAATCTGCCATATTCACTTTCTTCAATAGATCAGAAGCATACTTCTCTTGGGTTAGGATTATTCCATCCTTTACCTCGTTGACTTCTATTCCCAAAAAGAAGTGTAGTTCACCCAAATCTTTAAGTGCAAATTCTTGCTTCAGATTTTTCAGCAACCCAATTGTGGCCTCCTGAGTAGAGCTTGCAACAATAATGTCATCAACATATATCAACACAAAAACATTTACTCCTCCTTTATTGAAATAAAACAATGATGTATCTGCCTTTGATGGACTGAACCCGAGATTAATAAGCTTGGAGCTGAGACGAGCATACCAAGCTCTAGGTGCCTGCTTTAAACCATAAAGAGCCTTGTCCAACTTGCAAACATAATTAGGCCTAGTTCTATCCTCATAGCCGGGTGGCTGCCGCATATACACTTCTTCTTCAAGAATGCCATGCAAGAAAGCATTTTGAACATCTAGTTGCCTTAACGACCAGCCCCTTGACACTGCAATTGAAAGGATAGTTCTAATGGTGGCCATTTTTACTACTGGACTAAATGTATCTTCGTAGTCTATACCATATCTTTGTTTGAACCCCTTTGCTACTAGTCGAGCTTTGTATCTATCTAGGCTACCATCTGCCTTTCTCTTGACTTTGTAAACCCATTTGCAGTCTATAATATTGCTTCCTTTCAATGGTGGAACTAAATGCCATGTTTTGTTTTCCATCAGGGCATTATATTCAACATCCATTGCATGCTTCCAGTTTTTATCATTCAAAGCCTCACCTAAACACTGTGGTTCACCACTAGATGTAAAGCAGCTGTAACGTACTGTGCCATCAGTATATACCTTGGGTTTTCTTATCCCATCTTGAAGCCGAGTTCGTCGCTGTACTGGTGGTGAAGGCGAAGCTGCTGGTGATTCTGCTTGTGTATGTTCTTCAGAGACCATAGGAGAGTCATCCGCAGAGGACCCCCCAGGGAGATTTGGTTCCGATCCTGGTGCTGCTGTCTCAGGTGCCGAGGTTGTTGGAGTGGCCTCCCCGCGAACCGAAGGCTGCCGCGTGGAAGACGCTGGCGCAGTTCCGGTCGGTGGAGAGGGAGACTGCGGCAGCGTGGCGTCATGCGACTCTCCTCTGGTAGGCGAGCCGTGGCCGCCTGTACTGGTGACGCCATCCTGCATATTTGCTGCATCCACACCAGAAACATCCACTTGTGAAGTATTAGACACAAAATCATCTACGTTTTCATCCCCGGGAAAAGAATTTCGAAGAATAGGAGGAAGAAGGAGAATTTCTGTGTGGAGGCGACGGCCAGCATTAGAATGGAGTGTGGAGAAAGGAAAAACCTCTTCATCAAATATAACATCACGTGAGATATACACACGCCCAGATGAAATGTCAAGGCACTTAAATCCCTTGTGAAGATTGCTGTACCCAAGGAAAGTGCATTGTTTGGACCTGAACTGAAGTTTATGTTTATTGTATGGTCGGAGATTAGGCCAACATGCACATCCAAAGGTACGAAGAGAGGAATAATCAGGTGTGATATTAAATAATTTGTCGAGGGGTGTATGAAACTCAATGACTCTACTAGGAGTGCGATTGATCAAATATGTGGCAGTGATAAAAGCTTCGTCCCAAAATTTTAGTGGCATGCTTGCATGAGCTAGGAGCGAAAGACCTACCTCCACTATGTGTCGGTGTTTATGCTCAGCAGCCCCATTTTGTTGATGAGCATGTGGACAAGATACTAGATGGGTAATGCCAATTTTTGTAAAGAACGAATTTAGCTTCTCATACTCACCTCCCCAATCAGTTTGAACCGCAAGTATTTTTCGATCAAAGAGGCGCTCGACCAAAGTCTGAAATTCATGGAATTTCTGGAAAACTTCAGACTTAAACTTTAGCAAATAAATCCAAGTAAACTTGCTGAAATCATCCACAAAGCTAACATAATATTTGTATTTTCCTACAGAATCAGGAGCAGGCCCCCAAACATTAGAAAAGACAAGTTCCAATGGAGAACTTGACACACTCGTGGATTTAGGACATGGTAACTGATGACTCTTTGCTTGTTGACAAGCATCACACACAGAGTTTTTATTGGACTCAAAATAATGCGGAAGATTATTACTTCTAATGACTCTCTCGACAATGGGAACAGCAGGGTGCCCAAGTCGACTATGCCATCTCTCAAAGGATGGTTTATTGACTCCAAACGCTTGCTTGGTAGCTGATGAAGATGGAAGGGGGTAGAGGCCTTTCTGACATGGTCCTCTAAGAAGTGTGCTCCTCGTGTCCCGATCCTTTATAAAAAAGAAATCAGGGTGAAATTCTAGAAAGACATTGTTATCAGTGGTGAGACGATGGACAGAAACAAGGTTCTTCTTTGTGGAAGGGACATGCAGGATATTATTAAGATGGAGATTGCGAACAGGGGTATGAACAGTAGATTGACCAATGTGTCTAATATTCATACCTGCACCACTGGCTGTGTGAATTTGATCCGTACCATGATACTTGTCACGGACTGCCAGCTTCTCTAGATCTCCTGTGATGTGGTCGGTGGCGCCAGTGTCGGTGTACCAGTTCGTGTCGATGTTGTAGGAGTTCATGGCGGCGGCGACGTGTCTCTCTTCAGGGACGTAGTTCTCATCGAAGCGATGCCAACACTTGTTGGCTGTGTGTCCGGCCTTCAAACACACCTGGCAGAGCGGCTTGGACGAGCTCCCTCCATTAGCGTTGCCGCGGTACGAGTTGTTACCGCGTGCAGCACCACTGGAGTTGCTCCCTTGCCGAGGACTGCTGTTGGGGAAGCCGTTGTTGCGTCCACGGCCGTTGCCACGGCCGCGGCCTGTTCCACGCCCGCGGTTGTTGTTGAAGCTCCCGCGGCCACCCCGGTTAGTAGCGTTGACAGAAGAACCGGAGTTGCCGCCGCCGTTGATCAGCTCCATGCGTGTTTCGAACGCAAGGACCTGCGCGTACACCTCGTCGAGTGGCACTGCATCCTTCCTGGCGCTGAGTGCCGTGACGACCGGGTTGAATTCTTGATCAAGGCTAGTGAGTATGTACTCAACAAGCTCTTCTTCTTCAAGGGGTCTTCCTGCATCAGCCATCTCTCCACCAAGGGTTTTCATCTTCCCAAAGTACTCGGTAACAGATTGATTACCTTTGGATGTTGTTGCAAGAGCCAGACGCGTGTTGATCGCGCGCGCCCGCGTCTGCGAAGAGAACATTGTCTCGATGGCAGACCAGACCTCCGACGCAGTCTCCTTCTCTGAAACTTGCGCCATGACTTCTCTTGACAAGGACGACAAGATGAAGCTTAGGACCTGTTGGTCCCTGGCATACCATTCTTCGTATGCTGGATTCGGCGCCTTGGCGTCTTTTTCGCCGATCTCCTTCTTCGGGACGGCGATGGCACCGGTAAGATGCCCGACGAGGCGCGATCCTCGTACAGCTGCGAGAACTTGAGCTCTCCACATTGCATATGTGGACTTGGAAAGCTTCTCCGAGATGGCAATGCCAACCAGAGGATTGACGACAGATGAGGAGGACGACATGGCGAAAGGAGGAAGGAAGTGGATTGGATCTAAGAGATTTTTGTGGCTCTGATACCATGAAAACTCAGAGGTGCAGAAGCACTTGGTTAACGCCGTACCTTTCTCTCGGCAGGCGGATGCATGTTATATATGTGAGAAAGATCCTCTCACGTGGATTACAGAGCACGGCAAGGTTGTTGTGATCTGCTGGACTTCTATCCTATCTTACAACAGAACTTATCATCTACAACAACCGAACAACATCTAACCCAGCTGATCACAACAACTTAATACCGAAAGATCATAGTTACATTATATTCTAACACGGCAAACCCCCTAATACACTCGGCAAAAGGTATGCCGTGGGCCATCCCCGGCATACCCCTCTCGGTAACGCCCGAGACGGCAAACCATGGGTTTGCCGAGTGCCATATATCGGGCACTCGGCAAACACCTATGCCGAGTGCACTTTGACACTCGGCAAACCTTCGCACTCGGCTAAAGTGACGGCGTAGGCGAACGATGACGGAGCGGGTTTGCCGAGTGCCCAAAGCCTGGCACTCGGCATACCCTGAGAGTATGCCGAGTGCCAGGCGCGGGGCATTCGGCATACCCGGGGAATATGCCGAGTGCCCCATGCCTGGCACTCGGCAAACCCGGGGAATATGCCGAGTGCCCCATGCCTGGCACTCAGCAAACCCTGGAGTATGCCGAGTGCCATGGTAAAAACACTCGGCAAACCCAGAAGTTTGCCGAGTGTTTTTACCCTGGCACTCGGCATACCCATGACCAAAATGACAGAATTGGTCACTTTGCCGAGTGCTAAAAGCACTCGGCAAAGTGACCCAACATGACCTTTTTTATTTATTCGGTCATGTATAACGTACCCCAATCTCACATACATCACAGGCATCACATATATCACAATAAGTATCATCAAAACCACAAATATCACAGGCAATTTATATAGTTCACAACCACATTAATATCATAAAGACGTCAGTCACAACCACATTAGTATCACAACCACGTAAGTATCACAACCACATAAGTATCACCACCACATAAGTATCACAACCACAGAAGTACGACAACCACAAATGAAGGTAAAATGATAAGTCACTGAGGTGGGGGTGTGTGCCATGGCTGCGACAAATCGATGTCCGGATTGAGCTGGTTCGATGCCGCCGATGGAATCTGCACAAAGGAGAAGATATTGCATGTGTGAGACAAGTTTTATGTCAGAAACAAGTTATCATCTAAAGTTTTCTAAGATTTCTAAAGTTTTCTAAGTTTTCTTAAGTTCTCTATTCTAAAGTTCTCTAAAATGCTATAAAGTTCTATAAAGTTGTAAAGTTCTCTAAACTATAAGATTGTCAAAAGCGACTCACAGGAGAAGTATGTACTATCGGCGCTGGAGCGAAAACCATATGTGGCGGTGCAGGCTGACCCATCCTCTGAGAAAGACTCTGCATGTACTCAAACATCTATTGCATCTTCATCTGATCGGCCTGCCATTCGGCCTCGTACCTCGCCCGATCGGCCTCTCGTTCGGCCTTGTGCCTTGCCTCCATGTCCTCCCAGTCCTTCCTCTCTTGTTCTAGCTGGGTCTACAATATACCATCCCAAAGTTACAATGCAAATCAAACGTATGTACAAACAAATGAACGACGAATAAAACAGAAATTACCTGGAGTGCCTCCATCCGGAAGTGTGCAGTGTCTGGCCGTGGGCGTATGGCGGGGCTCGAGCTCGTGCTCTTTGCTCGAACCTGGGACAGAGTAGGAGTAGTGGCCGTGTCGAGTGTGGCGTCGCCAAGATAGTACTGCCCATGCTTCTTGCCTCCTCCCACCCTCATGACGATTTCTCCATCAAGGGGCTGGGTGACCGGATCGAACTCTGGCCCATGGACCTCCCTTGCCATTGATGTGTATGCATTGAGGCGACTATGGATGCTCGCATTGCTGTAAGCCGAGGGCGGGTCGTCCGGGTTGTAGTCGACATTGGACGTCGCCTTGCCCTTGTGGGCCATAGCATATGCCTTGAACTGGCCGCATGGCCGGCCCTCATGTGACGAGGTCTGCGAAAGAAACAACACCTTGATTACAAATTATATAGAATTGAGCGTAAGGACCAAGAAATCAGTTCACGTACCCATCTAGCCGCATACTCATCGACGCTAAGGTTGCCTTGGTGGTGTGATACACCAGGCATCACCAAATGTCGCTCCCGACAAGCGTTGTGCGTCTCTTCCCACTCGGGCGTCAACCACTGGTCCACCATGTATTCCCCGCACTGGAGATGCTGGGCACACCACCACGGAGGCGCCTACACGTCATCAATTACATCACATATAAGAAGATCAAATTAAGCGTACTTAATCTCGAAAACAATCAGTTTTAATGTTCTATATGTACCTGCAAGTGTTGTTCCCGGGTCAGCCTGATGTTTCTTGCATCAGCTTTTGAAACCTTCATTTGAAGAAACGACGCGTAGTATGTTACCACTGACTGGACGCGCGCCTCGTAATGCATGTCCTTCACGAGTTTATAGCATGCTTTGTGAGCCACAGCAGCCGCCCTTTGCTCGTATCCCGGCTCGCATCTATAGAAATCCTGTATATAGACGAGATGTACGCAATTATTATTTAAAGAATGTCCAATGAATGCGATGTATTGAGCAATGTAGTTTAATTAAAGACTTACCCACAGCTCGCCCTTCACCCGCTCCGCCTTGTTCTGGAACGACCTGCCCTCTCGATCAGGTACATCGGGGAAGGCCATGTAGTGGTCCCACGTGTAAGCCGGCTCCGTGCTGCTGGCATGCTGAACGAAGCCAGGGAAGTGTAGCCTGCACAAAACTCCAAGGATCCCGTTGACAAGACGGCCGTGATCACCTGGAGCGACAATCAACCAATTCCTGCCCAAGTGATTAAAATAAATTATTAGTTTCTAATGTGATTATAAACATATCAAATGAAAATGTAGTGATAACATCTAAAACCACTTACCGCTTCCCTATGGGGCGAATCATCGGGCGCCTCTCCAAAGGTATCGGTCGCTGAGGGAGAAGCGAGGGACCTCGCAACCAGACACTAGACGAAGTAGAGGAAGAGGAACCCCCTTCTGCCGCCTCCTCCTCCTCCTCCTGCTGCTCCTGCTCCACCTGCTCCTCCTCCTCCTGCTCCACCTCCTCCTGCTCCACCTGCTCCTCCTCCTCAGAGGAAGACGATGAAGGTACAGGGGATGGCTCCCGAGCCTGCTTCCCTCGACCCCTGCCTCCTGTCTTCTTCCCTCCCCGTTGACCCCTGCCTCTTGTCTTCTTCCCTCGACCACTCCCGGACCCGCCACCTCCACCGGTCACAGCTTGGTAAATCTCATGTACCGACTTCTTGAAACCGCCCACCATCTGCAACAAAAAAAGTAAATGAATCAGCCCAGATAAACATAAAGTAATTAGAAATAGTTGCAAAATAAATAAAACTGAAATATGAAATAATATGGTATTGCAAATAATAAATACAGATCTTACATGTATTAAAAATAATCATCGTGATCGGGATTATCATGCCCGTGCTCCGGAGGAGGAATGTCCTCATCATCACTATCACGAAGACGAAATTATCATGCCCGTGCTCCGGAGGAGGAATGTCCTCATCATCACTATCACGAAGACGAAATTATCATGCCCGTGCTCCAGAGGAGGAATGTCCTCATCACTGTCATTGCCTAAATGTAATTGCTCTAGTAACTCTACATCCTTCGCATTACGAACCTCATCTCCAGCGTCCTCATCCACACAGATTTCATTGTCTACTTCCATTCCGATCGCATCGGTTAAGTCAATCTCAAAACTCCCTTCTAGCCCATCTTCTTGGAAGAACTCTCCGTCATATGTGTTTGGGTCTATGTTGTAATCTTCATTGTTTGGGACAGGCAGCTTACCGTGTGGTGATACCTTGTACACAACACCCCAGCCCTTAAGACGCTCGTCAGTTTGGCACGGGTATGAAAGATAATAAAATTGCGTGGTCTGTTGAGCCACAATATAGACATCGTCTCCTGGTAAGACGGTTGATTGATGAATTTCTACTAGCCCAAGGTTAGGTGTCCGTCTCACCACTTGGGATCAAACCAATGGCATTTGAATATGACAGGATTAAGGGGTTTGGAACCATGAAACATGAGTTCATATATTTCTTCAATTTTGCCATAATACTCGACCCCATCAAGGCCTGGCGTAAAAACACCAGAATTTGTGGTTCTTCGATTGGGCCGACTCTGCTCGTAGCGTGTTGTGTGAAAACGATATCCATTCACGTCGTAACCAGAAAAAGACCTGACCCTATAGCCACAACCATCGGCAACCTGTCTCAACTCGGCACCCATAGATGCATCAGTTTGGCCCTGCAAGTTCAAGCATGCTAGTTGGTTGAATATTATTCGCTCGGACGAGAAACTTATGTTTGAACCAAGAAATTGAAATCGGGCAATCCATTTCCCGCACCCTGTTTAAGAAGGGTCTCAGATTCATGCGGTGTAGGTTCCCTTGAAAGACGCCAGAATTGATGAATAAATTCCCTATACCAACGAGAAACAAAATGGGTTGGATGCTGAATAGTCACTACCAATCGAGCAACAAGTGTGTTGAGCACTTACCCCATGTATGGCACCACCTCGTCAAGGTTGGTCAACACATATAGCATGATAGTGCGCCACTCTTCATGTTTCAAGGTCTTGTATTTTGCACCACTAGCACTTCCGAGTTGCCCTCGAAAAATGCTAAGGTTCGATTCATCTTCACGAGCATTGTAACGAGCGGGCGGATTGTGCACGTTAGGAAGGTTGTCAGCATAGTATTTTGTTATGAAGTTTGACACCTCCTCAAGAATGTATGCCTCAGCAATGGAAGCTTCAATTTTGCATTTATTTTTACATTTATTTCGAAGAATCTTTTGACATCTCTCAATTGAATAGCACCAACGGGACTGCATAGGCCCCCCATTCGTGCCTCATACGGTAGGTGCAGAAGCAAATGCTGCATCGGATTAAAAAAACCGGGTGGAAAGATCTTCTCCAACTTACAGAGCAACACAGGGGCGATTTTTCCATGTCTGCAATCACGGTCTGAGATATTTCCTTAGCACAAAGCTGATGGAAGAAAAAGCTCAACTCTGCCAGCACTTGCCATACATTGTCAGGGACATAGCCTCGAACCATCACCGGAAGAAGTCGCTCAATCCATATGTGGTAGTCATGACTCTTCAGCCCGTTGATTCGCATAGTAGATAAGTTTACTCCCCTCCTCAGATTCGCTGCATACCCATCAGGGAACATTAAAGTTTGAAACCATTCTAGTACTTCCCTCCTTTGGGGCCTTGTCAGAACAAAATCGGCCTTAGGCATTTTCCATGACTTGCCGGCTGCGGGAGACGGTATGTCTAGCTTTGGTCTATTGCATAACCTCGCCTGATCAACTCTAGCCTTAACATTGTCCTTTGTCTTATCTGGAATGGCCATAACAGAACCCCAAATTGCCTCAGCCCAATTCTTTTCAGTGTGCATCATATCAATGTT
>CM014277.1:9654043-9693302 GCA_004135705.1 Alloteropsis semialata
TACGCGTGACCCTGGGGTTTCGGCGTTCTCGCCGCGCGTCGCGGCGTCGTTGCTTCTCACCGTTGCGCCCGATCCTGGCGTCGCGGTGTGCTTGATCCTCGCCTTGGACCGTTGGCTCGTCGGCGGATATGTCGGAGACGAACATCTCCCGCTTGGCAGGCGTGATCCTCTTATTCGGAGGGAGGACACGTGTCACCCGCGGGAAAGTCGGAGTTGGTTCTGGTTCAGGCGGAGTCGGCGCATTGTGAGGATGAAGGTGTTGTGTTGCCGCAACGTCCGGAGTAGATCCGATCTGGGTGGCCGCGATGGGATCGACCGCCCTGATCGCATCTGGGGAGTAGTCGGCGTTCGCGCGTTCGCCGAGTGCTTGCTGGTAGACGGCCCCGCTGTTCCCGAGTCCCAGCGGGAATCGTGTCGGCGAGGCGATGCTCTGACGAGCAGACTCGGTGAGTTCGATGCATTCACCGATGGAAGTGATGGCGTGATCCATGTCCGCCTCAAACTGGCGTTGGCGTGCAGCCCATCGGCGCCTTCGCTCCTCGGGCATCTCCTGCACCCTGCGTGGCTGAGGCGGAGTGGACGAAGCAGTCGGCGGTATAGGAGAAAGCGTGTTCCCCTCGGATGGCGGGAGAACGACGCCGGCCGTCGCGGTCGCCGAGTTGTTGGCGATGGTTGGCGACGGAGCGGTGATGGTGACGATCCCGTCTGGCGTAGCGTCAAGTCGCGGCGCTGTCTCCTCCGGGGTGGCGTCACGGGTGAAGGAGAGCTCTCCCTCGGGTCCGGCGGTGAAGACCATGGATCCGAAGAAGAACATAGCCCCCTCAGCGATGGAAATCTTCACGGATGCCGGCGTGATGACGGCGGAAGTGGATGCCATCGAGCTTGCAGATTGATCTCGTCGATCGGCCCCTACCTGGCGCGCCAACTGTCGGATTTATGGACCCGGCAGTCCACACAGGGTAGTCCGCGTGGTTGATTTGTCGAGGGACAGATCGAGGATCAGAAGTCGATGGTAACACAAGACGCAAGGATTGAACAGGTTCGGGCCGTCGAGATGACGTAATACCCTACGTCCTGTGTTGGGGGTGATTGTATTGCTGTGTATGAAGTTCCTGAAGGATCTCCGTAGTTGGGTTCTGTCCTAGGTTTCGTAGATGTTGTGTAATGTCGTGTTCTGGAGGGGGGTCTCAAGGCGCCTTATATAGTCCGGCTGCCTTGAGTTACAAGTCGGCTAGAGATCGTAACCTACCCGAAATACAAGGATGTGATCCTATAACGATTACAGATATCTTTTCCTATAATTCCTGCTAGTTTATCTTGATCTCCGAGCTTCTTGCGGGATACGCCGTCTTCTTCCTTGCCGCGCGCCGTCGCGCCCATCCGGTTCGTCCGACTGGTGGGCCTCCCGACTGGTAAGCCACCCAGTCTGACAAACCGATCCAGTTGCACTCGGATTGGGCCGTCCCTTGCTGGTTGGGCCAATCCGCCTTCTGGGTACCCCTGGGGGTCTACACCCGACAGTATCTGCTTAACCGATTTTGGTCCTTATGAACGCCAGGAGTCTGTTAGCTGACTATGATACTACATCTCTGAGATCCGTCAGGAATCAATTTATCGGAGTTCCACATTAACTATGGCATTTCGCGTTGTCAGATGGTGAGCTTCCTTATGTACTACAGCTGTAACCTATAAATTAGCGATTAGCTGTAGCCCTCAACTTGCTTCATTTGTTCTCTGCAGATTATTTGCATGACCCAGATAAACAATCAATGGACCGCTTGCGCGTGGGACTTTGTAAGAAAGCAGGTAACCACCTTTGGCCCCACAAGTACAATCGGCAAGGAAGCTGACAGGTGGGCAGCAGACAAGGAAGTTGCAAAGACCCTGCACGAGGGACTACAAAAGTGTTGCGGCAGCTTTTTCACTGGCTGGGAACCTGAGTGGGAGAATTGGACTCTCATTTTCTTACACTCTAGCAATGTCCCTGATTCCCCACATAAGCTACCGAGGTTAGCTATTTGTTTGTTGTTTTTCTATTCCTGCTTTCGTGTAGTGAGAAATTGCACCATTTTAGGCCTTTTTCTAGGACCGTAGATTCTGGTGTCCTGTCATTGCAATTTTGCCATTCTTACGACGACATATACCACGAGGTATCTGGCAGTGATGAGTACGTCAACTTGGCAAGGTCTAAGCTGCTTTACAACATGCTTCATTTGCACAATAACCATGGGGAGATTCCAAAACAGTTCGTAGAAGAGACATAAGACCAATGCGGTCAGTAGCGTGGAGTGGATGTCACCTCTTGTTACTTGTGTTCTCAAACTCGATTGGAGGGCACTATTTACTAGGGTTAATTGTAGGTGTAATGTATGCGATGCCATGCAGGCATCGTTTGAATTTGGGTTGTTTTGAGTATCACGTACGCAACATGTGATCCTAATGTACGATCAATGTTTCATGTATTTCATCTAGACCTGAGCAAATCTGGCCCGGCCCGGCCCGAGCCCGATGGGCTAAGCCCGGCCGAGGCTGCTTTAGGGCCGGGCCTGGTGCTGATTTTGTTGGCCCGAGAAAAAAATGGGCCGGCCCGGCCCGGCCCGGTGGTTTTGCAAAAGCCCGACGGCCCGACTGTAAGTCAGCCCACAGCACATTCAACAGCAATTCGGCCTGGCCCATTAAAGCAGTGCTGCTGCTGCCTGGTATATAAAGACGACAGGTGAGTAGCAATTAGGTTTTCCCCTTCCGGCCTCCACGTTCCAAATCGAAACAACGGCTGCTCAGCTTGGTTCTTTCTCTCCGTCCTTCACTGCTTCCCGAATCCAGATCTGTGCATTGACTTGAGGTGTGAGTTTTTCCCTTTTATTGTCACATGTATCTACCATTCTAAATTACATGTGCTAGAATCTGCTAAGTTAGATCTATCTACTTTGGCATGTAGGTGGACTTCCTCCCACATGTGCTCTTGTAATGACCCTTCTCTCCACATATATGGCACCGCTTTCCTAAATGGCTAACAGAAACGTCACCTGCAATACCCTCCTCATCAATAGCATTCACACTTGTGACTAATGAATTCCTATTTCTCTTTGACCTAGTGATGATCCCTGGTTGTTGATGATACTCGAGTGCGTCATCCACTGGCTGAGCAGGCTTCCTTTTCCTGGCACCGGGGCTCTCTATAGGAGACTTGAACCGACTCTGACGTGGCCGGCCACGAGATTGCACACGAGGCGGCGCCAGCATGGTACTCAGTACAGGATCTGTATCAATCTCTCCATCCCCTCCATTCTGATCGTCTTGGATAGTGGGAGGATCCATATTGTCTGTCATGATAGTCATAGATGATACTGCCGCCTTAGCTTTAGTAACAAAGATAAGAGCGATCTCAAAAGCCTGCCTGGATGCCTGCCCATGGAAACAAATTCCATGGCAGAGTTGTAAAGTATGGAATGTAAAGCAGCCATGTCCGGACCAACACGCTGCGGCGCAGCCGGATCTTGTGGCTGCAAGTCGTCTTTCGCTTTCACGGTCCATCTCATCAGCACCAAGGATGCCGGTAGCTCTGTGGACCAAAGTGGACCAAAACCTGATGCATTTCCAGGATTTAAGTGAGACTTCCACTGAATTAAACAAGGCCAAGCACGACAGCAATTAGTTCGTATTTGGTCAAAACTGGACGAAGGTGTGCTGGAGGAAATACGTCACCTTAAGAATGTGGCAGCACGACATCCCAACATGCTCAAACAATTTACACTGGCATGAATAAATAGTTTGGTCCAAAGAAACTGAGACCTTGTACTCAGATTGGGAAGCATGTTGTTCAGCCGACCCGACTATACGCGAAACAATGAATGACCCTTCATCTAGAGGGCTACCAAAACAAGCCAAACTTGAAGAGTTCACTAGAAAACTTAGCAAAAATATTTTCATGTGCATTGTTTCTGCATGTGATTCAATCGCCACTCCAAAACGCATAGCCTGTGTCACCTGAAAAGATGCACAATGCTGTGAACATTCATGCCAGACTAGATTAACAATGTACTAATGACAGATACGATGCAAACCACAATAGACTATCCACATCATACCTATACAGAAGCATGGTCTTCTCTACCATCATCAGCATCACGGTTGGCAAGAAGACGGGCATACTGGCGAACAAACAAATGCATAGGAGCTGCACGGGGTATGTAGGTCTTTAACATGTGGTTAGCACTCTTAGTCCTCTGAGTGCTAGTCATACAGCCCAAAATGTGTCAGCAAAATATGGTTTTTCCCACATTCACCGATGCTTGTATGCTCGCAGCATGAACTGATTATCTTGCAGCCCGTACTCCAGCACAAGTGGGGACCAACGGTCCTTAAATTCCTGAGGTGAAATCATCTCGTCCAACAACCCATGAAAAATGCGCTGAATGTTCCATTTTTAGTGTACTTATCTCCCAAAGTATCTTTGGCTTTCTTCATCACATGCCATTTGCACCATCGGTGCCTAGTACCTGTGTGCTCGATAGCCACATCATTCTTCATGGCCTGACACTGATCTGTTCACAAAAACAAGGCAAGGAATAAATAAAAATGTGCAAGCATCAGCACATGCAGTCTGTTTCTTGTTTAGTGTTCACAGAACTCACCAGTCAAAATTGTTTTACGCTTGCTTCCTAGGGCATCAACAAACGACCTAAATGCCCACCTAAAAGCTTCAGTCATCTCCTCTGTTAGGAGCACGCCGACAAATACAATGCTCTGGAAGTGGTGGTTAACACCAACAAATAGCCCAAAAGGTAGATGGTAAAGGTTAGTTTGGTATATAGTATCAAAAGTTACCATGTCACCGAAAACCTCATAGTTAACCCTAGTAGTGGATGGTTATGTTCAGTTACCACTCTACTTATAGGTAGACCTGAGCAAATCTGGCCCGGCCCGACCCGGCCCGATGGCCCGGCCCGAGCCCGACGGGCTAAGCCCGGCTCGAGGCTGCTTTAGGGCCGGGCCTGGTGCTGATTTTGTTGGCCCGAGAAAAAAGGGCCGGCCCGGCCCGGCCCGGTGGTTTTGCAAAAGCCCGACGGCCCGACTGTAAGTCAGCCCACAGCACATTCAACAGCAATTCGGCCTGGCCCATTAAAGCAGTGCTGCTGCTGCCTGGTATATAAAGACGACAGGTGAGTAGCAATTAGGTTTTCCCCTTCCGGCCTCCACATTCCAAATCGAAACAACGGCTGCTCAGCTTGGTTCTTTCTCTCCGTCCTTCACTGCTTCCCGAATCTAGATCTGTGCATTGACTTGAGGTGTGAGTTTTTCCCTTTTATTGTCACATGTATCTACCATTCTAAATTGCATGTGCTAGCTAGATTTGACACTTTGTTGTTCTGGTGTTTTTTTAGTCTCTCCTAGCACTTGCTTTTGGTGTAGATCTGCCATGTGAGAGCATTTTTTACTTGCTTCTCCATCGATACATGTGTTGTGCCACTATAATATGTAGGTATGTATGTACTAATAGAATGTTTAGTCAATACTTTAATCTAGTCCAAAGTTACGTTTTGTAGTCCTCTTTTTTCTGTCTCTTCGGTTAGATGCTCTGCGAGCCATTTAGCTCTGCACTCTGTGACTTTCTGAATGCTGCTGGTAAACCCAGCTTTTACTTTTCAGTTCCTGAGCCATTTATCATGGCATATGGATATTCTTGGACTTTCCCATTAATTCATTTGCTGCTTTACAGAGTTATAGTTTTTCCACTAATGAAGACAATATTTCTATGTGCATGCAGACTTGCAGAGCTAGAAAGTACGAACTGATGACGCAATCATTTGAAGCGCAAGGTGATGAAGAGGTGGAGCCAGAAGAGGTGGAGGTGCAGTCTAGCGCAAAACGCCACAAGAAATCTCAGGTTTGGAAAGACTTCGAAGAGATGAAAAATGATGACCCTGATATGACCACGGCTAAATGTCGAATATGTAAAAAAGTTCTGACTTCTCAAAGTAAGAATGGCACTTCTCACTTGTTAAGGCATATCAAAATACATGATAGAGGGCAGGCTAGTCTTGATCAGTATGTTCTTCGGGCTGAGGCAAATCCTGATGGCACTATTGCTATTAAAAACCACAAGTTTGATCCAGATCTTATTAGGAGGGGGATTGCTGTATTTCTTGTGGGTGGTGAACATGCCTTTTGAGTTGTCGAGGAAGTTGGATTTCGTTATCTTCTTAACTGTTGTGTCCCACAGTTCAAGAAAATTGGCCGCTTCACCGTTAAGAGAGATATTGTTGCTATGTACCAAACTGAGAAAGATGCTTTGAAGAAAGTAATATCTGCTGCACCTGGTAGAATATGTTTCACTTCTGATAATTGGAAATCTGAAACCACAAAAGATAGCTACATCTGCATAACTGCTCACTTTATTGATAATGAATGGAAGTTACAGAAACGGATAATTTTGTTCAGTGAATTGCTTCCTCCTTATGATGGCATATCAATAGCTGATACTGTTGCAGCATGCTTTAGCCATTGGAATATTGAGTCAAAGGTCATGTGTATTACTTTAGATAATGCATCCTATAATGACAGCATGTCAAATTCCCTTAGGATGAGATTGCTAGCTCATGGCAGATTATTGTGTGAGGGTGCCTTTTTTCAAGTTCGATGTTGTGCACACATTCTGAATTTAATTGTCCAAGCTGGTATGAAATTGATTGACAGTGCAGTTGACAAGATTCGCCAAGGAGTTCAATACATCCATGGTTCTGGTATCCGCAGGCATAAGTTTTACACTGATGCATGAAATTTGTTTCATATGGATACTAAAAAAAAAGCTATGTGTTGACATGCATGTGCGTTGGAATTCGACTTACAGAATGCTTGAAAATGCATTGTTCTATAAGGGAGTTTTGAAGCATTATGCGTCAAGAGATTCCATCTTTTTGGCTAATTTTGATCTCCCTGATACTGAGTGGAAGAAGGTAGCTATCATGACCAAATTTCTGAAGTCCTTTCATGAAGTCACATGTACTTTCTCTGGCACAAAGTACCCCACTGCCAATCTATATTTTAAAGGTGTGTTTAAGATCCACTCTCAGTTGCTTCAAGTTGCCAAAGAGCCACAAAGTTTCATGTCTGCCATGGTGACAGATATGAAAGCTAAGTTTGATAAATATTGGACAGACTACAGCTTGATTCTATCATTTGCAGCCATTCTTGACCCTCGGTACAAGCTTAATCTTCTTAGATACTGCTACAAGAAGATACATGACAACGAGTCTATTGCCGAAGAACATGTTAATAAAGCTGTGACTAAGCTTTATGAGTTGTTTAATGGGTACAAGGCCATGAATTCTGGTCCATCTGTTACTAATCCAAGAAATAATGTTGAACTCAGTCACCAGGAGGACTTATTTGATGATTATGATGATTACTTGACCACTGTTGCACCACAAAGTCAGAAATCTCAGTTGGATTTGTATCTGGAAGAACCCACAAAAGACCCAAAAGTGGATTTAGACATACTAGAGTTTTGGAAGGCCACATCTGTTACTTATCCAGAACTTGCAAGCATGGCTCGCGATCTCCTTACCATCCCAGTCTCTTCAGTTGCATCAGAATCTGCATTCAGCATTGCAAAAAAAGTGATAACTCCTTGTCGAAGTTCGCTAAATCCAGAAACAGTGGAGGCTTTAGTTTGCTTGCAAGATTGGGTGCGTGCGAAGGGGGATATAGGTATGTACAGATTATGATTTTGTTTAGATCAATGCATGCTTAGAAATTTTCACTCTTGTTATATCATTACAACACATGTTCTGAATCTTTGACCAAATATTGTAGCTAGAGAAGCCACTGAACTTGATGATGCTGATGACGACGACGTCATGGCTGTTGATTAGAAATTCAGGTGGTTTCCTAAACCAAAAAAATATGTATGTTGAAATGCAAGCCAAATCTTTACATTGTAATTCTTTGTAGGGTTCTAATATTGATCTCTGGACCTTTTGGTGGAGCTTGGTCAGCTTGAGTGCTGGACTGTCGCAGAAATCTTTTGTTGATACTTAGTAGACTGACAATATTTTGGGTACAGATGCTCCATGAAAACTCGTGTCTAGGATAAGTATATATAGACCTGGATGCTTGGAGTTGCATGGATTTATATTTTGTGTATGAACTGAAGCGGTAACTAGCAGCTTGGGGAATTGTTGGCTGCTTACTTCCTTTTCCCTTTATTTGTACTGTAATGTAATGTGCCAGACTATTTGGACAAATTGGACTACTATTTGCTGTAGGATGCTCTCTGGTACTATGTTATTTGTTTGCTGAATGCTGCCTTTCTTGTAATTTGCCTCTGTGTGAAACGATTATGGCCATGCGACAAAAAGCAAACGGATGGCCAGATGTGCAGTGTTTTTTAATTTGTACATAAACATCCGGGCTTATGGGATGGGCATGGGATTGCATAAATTGTCATGGGGCCCGGCCCGGCCTGGCCTGACACATTCACTGGGCGGGCGTGGGCAAGATGTTGAAGGCCCGAGGACCCCGGGCTTTTCTTTGGCCCAGCCCGAGAAATGCTCAGGTCTAATTTCATCTATGTCTCGGTACAGTGTCGTGGATTGGAAAAACTGCATACCTGCTCGATTACATACACCATTTCACCCCGAGAATGCGCGATATAATATTGCTCTCCGCAACCTCGCTGTTTTTACAGCTGAACCGCAAGTTTTAAGCAAGGAGGTTTTATTATGTTTTTGGTGAAAGACCAATACAAACACAGACACTCACACTGCGCACACATACTCACCCCTATGAATACATGCACGCAAACCCTACCCTATGGGCACCTCTGAGAGACTGGGTCGGTTGTTCCGATCTTGAGATTGACGAAGTTAACACAAGTTCCTTGCTATCGATGGGCACGTCACCTACCGCTGAAAGAAAAGTGTACTTACACTAATGGACCTACAATTTTGTTTGTAGAAGGACTAGCCAGCATCGTGAGGTGTACAACACAGTGGGCGATGACCACTACAAGGCTACTAGAGCATTTTTAGTGTGATGGCAACAATAGGTCTTTGTCGCTGGCTATGTGGTCATGGATGTCATAGAGGAATAAAAAGTAAAGAAGCCGGTGATAGTATGGTAGTCCCAAGGGTCTAGACTCTATGGAACAGGTACCGGATTGCCGCTGCTTTGAATTGAATGATGCCGAATTTTCTTTAAGATCTAGAACCTTGTATTGTTACCACTTATAGTCACTGTCCTGCCACTGGCACAACGGCCAGTGTAGATTGGAAACCAACCACAAATTTCATCTATCATTGTCATACAGGAAGCCGCCGCTTCCCTTTCCAAAGGCAACCTAGTTCAGCGACACTGTAATTTACATGACTTTACGGTTCTCTGTACATAGGTGTCACCTGTCATATAAAGAAGCATTGCCACTGCCCGAACCCAAAATGAGCACCATTCTTAGAGTAAAATAAGTACAGTGTGCTTTGACCATTTTTCTAAAGGGAGTTACAAGTAGTAGGACTCATGTCACCATTTTTCTATTGTTGAGCTCCTATGGGTCAGTAATATAAGGAGGAACCAGCACGGAAGAGCGGGTGGCGATTTTGATACTAACTGAACTGCGCGCCTCGCTCCCGTCTGCGCGCCTCGCTCTCGTCGCCGGCGCGCGGCGCCGCCAGCTGCTGCTTCGCTGCAGGGAGGATGATGCTCCCTATCCGCGCGGCGTAGCTGTGGCCGGACGACGACGGCGACGGCGCGACCACGCCGGCGCCGGCTCAGACCGACGCTCCAAACCTCTCTGGTGCGGGCGACGGCTGATGAGCCGCCGGAGTCACCACGCCCGGATCTCTGGAAGATGGGGGAAGGTGAAGAGGGCGCACCATCAGGGAGATTCTGGAGCACCGGTTCTGACTCAGATAGTGATTGTGAAGATCTGGGTGAAGCTGAGGCCAGGGTCTCGGCGGTGAATTCATCGGAACTTCCTTCTCCAATTCCGGCGACTCAACGAAGACAGTCGCAGATTTCAACGGCGAGCACTCCAAAAGTTCGAACTTCTCCAGGTCCTGGGATTCGCTGGCCATGGATGAAACCATGGAAAGGGCCATTGCCAAAGGTGCAGAGGAGATCGACGTCACTGGCGGAGTTCGTTTTACCGGCTTTACACAAGGCTGGTGCAATTCGCCGTTGCAGGTCGCCGGAGAAGGCTGCCAACGGCGCCCACCCAGAGGAGTCGCGATCCGATCCGGAAATTTCGCGCGATTCGCATGATTCAAAATCGCCCGGCGATCAACGGGTCGCATGCCGGGCCAAACGCGAAGAAAAGGCACGTGGGCCAAAAATACAGGCCCATGCGGGGGCGGTGTGGATACGGAGACAACTCAATCTGAGGGCTTCGTGTAGATACGGAGACAACTCAATCCACAGCACTCTCGACGGGGATCGCAAGACATACGCGCAGGCGGCGATGGCGGGGGGCTCCGGAGATGGCGACGCTGTTCGTGGGACAGCGAACCGCGGCCTCGCGCACCTCAACGCTAGGGCGCGCGGTGGTCGGGGTTCTGGCCGGCGTGGTCGTGGCCGCGGCCGGCAATCAGAAGGCGGCGGCCGCGACAGCCAGGCTGCAAGAGGCCGTGATGGCCAGGCTGCTAGAGGCGGAGGTCGCGGCCCTAGTGGCAAAGCGGCACGTGGTCAGGGGGCCGGCAATTCAAGCAATCGTGGTGCACACCCTACAGCAGCCGGTAATGCTCCTGGCCAGGAAGAAGCAGGTAACAGCTCAGATCAACATGTCTCCAAGGATGACAAGATGAAACATGTGGTTCCTGAATTGGATCTCCCGGCTGCTAAGAAGAAGAAAGGATTGCGCTGTAGCATTTGCTCGGATGATCACTTCACCAACCAGTGCCCCCTACTACGTGCTCCCAAACCGCAGGCAACTTTTTGTGGTTTGGCGGGCGATGGTCTGGGGTTTTTTCATATTCCAACTGAGGGTGTTACGAGTGCTCCTCCTCCGGAGAAAGTCGCAGCTACAGCTTTGATTCGGATTGTGGAAGGTGAAGTATCAGCAGAGTTACTGAAGGCAGAATTGGCAAGGATCCTACCGATTAAATGGGAGTGGGAAGTCCGTGAGCATGGCCCAAAGGAATTCATTGTGCCCTTCCCAAGTCCGGTGGAGTTGAGGACTCTGGTTGCTATTAAAAGGATACCGACAGATAATAATGAAGGTGTGCTTTTCTTTGAAGAGTGGACACAGGAGATCAAACCCAAACGGAAATTGCATCAAGTCTGGGTCTTAGTGTATGGAGTCCCTCATGAGATTCGGTCCTTCCTACCACTTTGGGCTATTGGTACTACTCTAGGTGCTACGGAAAAGGTTGACATGAACTACCTAAGGAAACATGGAGTGGTACGCTTATTGGTAAATGTACTGGATGCTCACAAAATTCCAGATGACACCGATATTGTGGTCAAGGGATATATGTATCCAATATACTTCAAAGTGGATGAGATAGTGAGCACAGATGAGGAGTCTTTTGATGATGATGACTTGTTGGATGATGATCCCGGTCTGGAAGATCAGGAGATGGAGGATGCTAATCATCCAAAGGAGAGACCTCAGGGTGAGTCAGAAAATAATACTACTGACACCTCTCTAGGGAATCAACACAAAGCACCATCATCAGCAGATCAGCTAAGGATGGTGAATGAGGCGATAGATATTGCAGTTAATGGGCTTCTCGATGAGATCAGTTTGAAGGTGGCACTTGAAGAGGATCCCATCGCTGATGAAGTGCAGAATGGGACTACTATTAATTCCCAGGTGGAAGCACTTGCAGATGACACGTGTGCTCTGTCTCCCTTAGCTACTGATGCTATGCAACCTGAGAAGGTGGTGTCTGTACACGTGACAGAGGAGGAGATTGCAGACGCGAGTGTGTTGGGTCAGCTAGCCGATACTGGGCTGGTTCAGCAGACCGTCATCACCATGCATGCTGGCGTGGACACGGCACTGGCCCAGCCAGAGGAGCCTACCGGACTGATCGTGTCTGAACTGGACGGACAGCAAGCTGACGTCAATGCATCACTGTGTCAGCCAGAGGACGCAGTTGACGGCTTTGGACAGACAGCTACTGCGGTCGAGCTTGCTGAGGAGCAGTCCGGCCTAGACACTCTGCTTGGACAGCCTGAGGCGCCGTTGGGTGTGGTTGATATTGAGCCGACAGTGACTGGAACTGTTTGTGCAGGGTCCCAGATCCCTGAAAAAAATAATGTTGATGATGCTAATCGCGACATTGGATATAAGAAGGCCTTGGAATCTAACCCAGCAATACCAGGGACTACTCTAAGGCGCAGTAGCAGATCTTCGACGAAAGCTGATGACCACACCTTGACAAAGACGACGCGCATGGCAGCAGCCCGAAATTTGGAAGTGACAGGTAACTCGAAGTCTTTTACTTCCTTTTCAAATTCCCGCATTTCTTCTAATATGAAAGCTGTTGGCATTTCCCTTGGTAGAGATGATAATATAGCTAGTTCTTCCACCTTAGCAATCAAAAACATAGAAATTGATAGACTACCAGTGTCAACTAGGAAGAAACATGAGAATAAAAAAGGGAATAAAAAGATGGTCGGTTATCACAACCCCTCATTTAATAGTGATGATGAGGAGGAGGAAAGTATTCAGGCGGCGCTCGACCACTTAAGTGGAGATACTAAAGAGAGCCGTCGGGATCACGACTTAGACTTTATACTAAAAGATCTAAGTCCGGTTCCTAGAAAGAAAAAACCTAAATCTACCTCTATTACAAAAAAGGGAAACCCCCTAAAAAACCGAAAACCCCGTCAAAACTAAGTCTAAGATGAAAGGGATCTTTTGGAATAGCAGAGGTCTTGCAGACTTGGCTAAACATAGATACTTGTCGGAGTTGGTAAAAGAGGAGCAAATTAATATAATAGCTATTTCAGAAACGGGAAGAGATAATTTTACAGACCCGGTGCTGAAGAATCTGTGTGGGGGTAATGACTTTATTTGGCATAGTATGGCCCCACATGGTAGATCAGGTGGCATCCTTTTGGGTGCCGATCTCAACTTTTTTGACATCGGAGCCATCGACGAAGGTGACTTCTATGTCAAATTTACCCTCAGAATTAAAGAGGATGGTTTCAAATTCGATTTTTACATAGTGTATGGCCCAGCTCAGGATGACAATAAAATGGCTTTCCTTGCTGAAATGGCTAACACTTGCTCTAAAAGTTCTCTTCCGTATATCATCGGAGGAGATTTCAATATTATGAGAAACCCAGATGAGAAGAGCACAGATAACTTCAATTTTAAATGGCCAAATTTGTTTAATGCCGTCATCGAATCTCTAGATCTTAGAGAGATTATCATGTCTGGTCGTCTCTATACTTGGGCAGGTCCGGGGGATGATCCAATCCTAGAAAAATTAGATAGGGTTCTCGTTAGCACAGATTGGGAGGAAAAATTCCCTATGGCAACTGTCGAAGCGAGAGATAGGAATATTTCAGATCACACTCCCCTTATCCTCAGTACAGGCTCATCAACACATCGGAATGTTCAACCACCCTTTAAATTTACAAGAGGGTGGTTGCTGAGAGAAGGCTTTGTGGACATGGTTGCAGAGGTTTGGCATTCAGAGAACCGAGGCGCTTCACCTTTAGCCAGGTGGCAGAATAAAATTAGGCGTCTTAGACAGTTCCTTAGGGGCTGGGCCAAACATACTGCTGGGTCCTATAAAAAGGAAAAGAAAAGACTTTTAAAATTGCTGGAAGAGCTTGATACTAAAGCGGAATCCAACGTTTTGACTGATAATGAGATAAATATGAATCATTATCTAAAAGAGAGTCTTGTAGTCCTCTTAAGGGAAGAGGAAAGTAAGTGGTATGAGAGAGCTAAAGTGGATATTCTCCTTCAAGGTGATGACAATACTCGCTTCTTTCATTTGGTGGCAAATGGAAAACACCGAAAACAACACATCTTCAGATTAGAACAAGATGATGGGATTATAGTAGGTGACACTGATTTAAAGAATTATATCACTAATTTCTATAAAGACCTCTTTGGCCAGCCTCAGGAGTCCGATATCACTTTAGTGGAATCTCGGACAGATGATATCGCACAGGTGATGGCAGAGGAAAATGAAATCCTCACATCACCTTTCACGGAATTAGAGGTGAAAGAGGCGATTTTCCAAATGGAACATAACAAGGCACCTGGACCAGATGGGTTCCCAGCAGAATTCTACCAAGTGTTTTGGGAGATCATAAAGGATGACCTTATGGCCCTCTTCACAGAATTTCATGAAGAGAAGCTACACTTGTTTAGTCTTAACTTTGGAGTTATTTCTTTGATTCCAAAGGTCCAAGAGGCAAAACAAATACAACAATACAGACCCATTTGCGTCCTGAATGTCAGCTTTAAGATATTTACAAAAGTTGGCACAAACAGGTTAAACAAAGTGGCTAAAACGGTGGTGAGTCCATCACAAACTGCCTTTATGCCGGGCAGAAACATCATGGAAGGCGTGGTTATTCTACACGAAACCATCCATGAATTACATACTCGAAAGAGAGACGGGGTCATTCTCAAAATAGATTTTGAGAAAGCCTACGACAAAGTTAAATGGTCTTTCCTTCAACAAACTCTACGTATGAAAGGTTTCTCACCAAAATGGTGCAGATGGATTGAAGGAATGGTCGCGGGTGGAAGTGTTGGTGTCAAAGTTAATGATGATATAGGACACTTCTTCCAAACGAAAAGGGGCTTGCGCCAAGGCGATCCTATGTCTCCCATTCTTTTTAATATTGTGGCAGACATGTTGGCACTACTCATTAAACGCGCCAAAGCGGATGGCCAGATCAGGGGAATCCTACCCCATCTCATAGATGATGGCTTGTCTATCCTGCAATATGCGGATGACACTATCATTTTCATTGATCATGACTTGGAGCAGGCCAAAAACATGAAGCTTCTCCTCACTGTTTTTGAACAACTCTCTGGGTTGAAAATAAATTTCCATAAAAGCGAAATTTTTTGTTACGGAAGAGCCAGAGAGTTTGAGAATGAATATATTGAACTCTTTGGCTGCGATGCAGGTGAATATCCATTTAGATACCTGGGAATACCGATGCACCATAGACAACTCCTAAATGCAGACTGGAAAAAAATAGAAGACCGTTTTGAAAAGAAACTATCTTGTTGGAAAGCTAAGCACCTATCCTCTGGAGGAAGATTGATTCTCCTAAATTCAGTGCTCAGCAGCCTACCTATGTTCATGATGTCCTTTTTTGAGATACCAAAAGGTGTACTTAAGAAACTTGATTATTATAGATCGAGATTCTATTGGCAGGGTAACTCTGATAAAAAGAAATACCGCCTAGCCCGCTGGGACATCTTGTGCCGCCCAAAGGATCAGGGAGGACTCGGGATACTAAACCTTGCACTCCAAAATCAATGCTTATTAAGCAAATGGATTGTTAATTTGCTTAATACTGATGGGACTTGGCAATCAATGCTTCGGAACAAATACCTAAGCTCCAAATCTCTCTCACAAGTTCAAGCCAAACCTTATGACTCTCATTTTTGGAGAGGACTTATGAAGATTAAGGAAGAGGTCTTGAGCTGTGGATCCTTCATGATTAAAGATGGAGGAAACACAAGGTTTTGGGAAGATACTTGGATCGGTCAACAACCGCTAAAGGAGCAGTATCCGTCACTGTATAATGTTGTTCGCCAACCACATAGCACTGTGGCAAATGTCATGCAAACCACGCCTCTTAATATTTCTTTTAGGAGGTCGTTAGTGGGCGATAAACTCAGGGACTGGCTGCACCTTGTAGCTAGATTAACTTTTATCAACTTGAGTGTGGGTACAGACCAGTTCAACTGGAATTTAACTAAGAGTGGTATGTTTACAGTACGCTCTATGTATCTGCATATGTTGGATCAACATACCCCGTTCCGACATAAGTTGATCTGGAAACTAAAAATTCCCCTAAAAGTTAAGATCTTCTTGTGGTACCTTCAAAAAGGAGTGATTCTCACTAAAGATAATCTAGCAAGGAGGAATTGGAAAGGAAGTCATAAATGTTGTTTCTGTAATTCTAATGAGACGATTAGACATCTTTTCTTTGAGTGCCACCATGCCAAGATGATTTGGCAAATTGTTCATCTAGCTACTGGCTTATCCCCACCAACCTCTATTTCCCATATGCTAGGGAACTGGTTATTGCCTTTTATTAAAAAAGACAGACACTTGATTTTGGTGGGATGTGCTGCTTTGTGTTGGGCTATCTGGCGATGCAGGAATGATATAATTTTTGACAACGTCAGATACACTTCCTTTCTGCAGGCTATTTTCAGGGGAGCGTACTGGCTGCGGTTATGGGCGCAGCTGCAGCGTGATGATGGGACGGAGGAGGTCTTCAAGTCTACTAGTATTTCATTGGAGACAGTTGCTTTGGAGTTGGCAAATCATGGATGGAAACTTAATTCTAGAATTGGTTTTGTTTCCCCACCTTCGTTTTTTTCATTTTCTCCTTTGATAAACAGCTTTGATAGCTGATCCTGTAATAATTGGAGGCTGCATACGTTTCGTAGAGGCCGGAATATAATTTCCATTATCTAAAAAAAAGAGCCATATTCATATCTCATCAGCTTTCAATTATATCTTAGAACAAAATAGTGATAGGATTATGCTGTGTCTTGACCAAATATCTTGCGCAAATATCTTTCCAGACTTTCCCTGAGAAGCATTTCGACATCTCCAAATTATCGGAGAAATCAGTCGCAGCTATACTAGCCGGTCCGTCAGCTGTCACGACTTTAATTTCACTATTTTGCTGATTCCTGCCCACAACCACACTTGTATCAGCTGCTCTGTTACTGTCTATAAATAAGCACTTGGTCGACGAGGATGAAGGACAGTCTATCGGCTTAACCAACTAGCCGATGTGTACATAATAATAAGCAGTAAGCAAGTAATTGGATTGACGTGTCACACATGTGATTTGCACTGCCGAACGACCCAACCGATGACAGCAAGGCACAGTTGCAGAAGCTATGTCCGTCAACCGTATCGCGATCGGCTTTTTCTGTCAACGAGGGAACCATTGGCGAGCTGCCTGTTGCTGTGTATGGGTACGCCTTTCCTGTAGCCGATTCAATTTTTTCAGGCCCATCTGACATCATCTCCATCAGCTCCCTCTGACATGTTAGACTTGCCGGAGCCTTTGACTTGTGGTTCAGACATACTGGAATAAGATTTCTTTTAAATTGGTCACGCAACTCCGCGTATTGGCAGCCATGACACGTTATTACCGATATGTAGCCATTGAGCGGCGACCCGCCGAAGGATTGCAGCACCGGATCGGCAATTTACGCATGAAGGAATCCTTGGTGCCAATGCATTGTGGCATTGTTGGCAAGGCCATTGTCTTCATTGTTCATGTTGATGTCACCCGTCAGAGACAAAATATATAAGCACTAGTGGCCGATGTATCATTTATGCCTTACCGGCCCACCCAACATTAGTAACCGAAAAATAAATCGGCTATTTCTCCAGTAGCTACTCAATCATCGTTCCTCCATCAGCGACTCTGTTGTACAGGTAAGTACGTGTATGTCCTCGTCTTTTCTTTTCACGCGAGTAAATAATGTGTAGCATCTGGATTCCTTTGCCTTGCTTTTCCTCACGTAAACAACCTCAATTTGATAATTCATACAGGACTGTAATTCCTTTGTCTTGATGTGTTGACCTATCGGACCTGTCTCCATCGGACCTTCATCAAACTCCTCTACTAGCTTTCAAGCTATCAAGTCCGATGCCCATTGATAAATATTTTTTCGTCGAGGAACCAATCCCATCGGACCAGGACGACTTCACCAGGAGGGTCCGATCACTTTTCACCTCCATCGGACCAACGCAGGCCAGATATTACCATCGGCCATCAATTCGGGTATCAGCCCCCAAAACTTCCAACCGGTGATTCCTACGAAGGACTTCCAGTGGCCATTTTTCTTTGGTAGCTGCTGTAGTCTGATCCGTTTTGCTGACACCATCAGCAGCCGATGTTACCTTTCTTTTCACAAAATAACTAAAACATGCTTTAGCCGAATAAAAGTACTCATCTTTGCACAGTATCCGTCCAAACCGTGCTGCACGATGAAACTAATAGTTCACCGGCCATGCTTCAATCACTGATCAATCAGAATTATCGACATGATGTGCTGAAATTTTCTTGACTCCCTGACGGATGTACGTGACTTCGGCTGACCACCAGCTATACGAGCATTGGACTATCGGCCTTCGTGATGGGAATAGTCGTTTCAGGTGGTCTGTTCTTGTCAGTCTTGTCTTTCTCAGCAGCTTCTTTTTCAGCATCAGACGACGACATCTTGGATTTTGCTTCTCGTGTCCCACCGGGCGTGCCAAAAAATGTGTTGACGCGGAAAATCGGCGTTTGTATCCTCCGCGTGCAGCACACGAAGACCAGGGAGATCAGCTTCGCTCCAGTGCCAGTCTACACTCCAGTTCAGGTTCGCAGCGTGCCAGTCAATTTGACCTGAAATTGACAAGGGGATAAAACAGTTAAATTGCTCTTTGATTGTGCCGGCTCTATTTCAGACGATGGAGTAACGTCGAATCTTAGCCAAGACCCAATCAGACACGTGTCGGCCGATACCAATCGGACCTCAAAATCGGACTTCATTGATGACGTCAATCGGACCGAGTAATCGGACCTCAATCAGACACCAAATCGGACCAATCAGGATCGGACCTTGATTGATATAACAGATCAGCCTTTGAATAATGAAATAAAGCATAAAACAAGGCCAATATGTAAAATAATGGATCAGCTGTGTCTTGAAACAAGATATTAAATAATCAAAGTGTAAGCCGATACATACCAGTTTGACTTGTCTTATCGGACCATCTAACCAACCGATCGGACTATAGCCTTTTCAGAGAAATCTAGCTCCGACGTAGGGAATCTAGATTTCTCCAACTATGATCAGATCAAATAGCTAGATAATCAGACTCGACTTATTAACCTGTTAATTAAACAAGATGCTCGCACAGGTGTTGATCAGATTAAGCAAATAAGCAAGTAAAACATTAACAGGATCGATCTGATTCTAAGATATGCTATCAAACAATTAAGCAAGATCCAGCTCCGACGTAGGGAATCTACACCACACTTAACATTCAAATAGCAATAAGGCATAACCAAAGCTTCCTTTAACTAATCAAGATGAATCTAGCTCCGACGTAGGGAATCTAGACCAAACATGACAATCAAAGATTAATCTAATCGTATTGTAAAGATCCAGCTCCGACGTAGGGAATCTACACCAGTACAATACTCAAAGAACAACCAGATTAAACCACAAAGCAGGATCGAACATAGAACGATGCTGTAAGATAAATATTGCTTAAATCGGACCAAGACCAATGCTCAAAGCCGTTGAAGAAGTAGAATTGATTCACATGGCGTAGATCTAAACCAATCTAGCAACTCCAACAAACCGCAAAGACTACCTTTAGTAACCGAGATTACTCTAGCTCCGACGTAGGGAATCTAGACTAATCTTGATACCTAGCTCCGACGTAGGGAATCTAGGCTTAAAGTGTAGTCCGATAAACGATAATCTGTTGAATAATCAATATTGATCTAGCTCCGACGTAGGGAATCTATATCAATCTTGATTATCCAGAGATAAATCGGTTGAACAGTATAAACGAGAAAGGGCGATGCGCCTCAATTCAAAGCCTATACTAGTTCGATAAATTGACTAACTTACTGGTAAGCCGGAGATCAGAACTGATGCAGCCCGTCCACCAATGAGCTTCGTCGGTAACTACTACTAGGGTTTTGGCGTGAAGCCGAGTTGTATTGATTGTGAGAATAGTTTTACAATCTGCCGTGCATCCAGTATTTATGCATGGGCATGCCACGGTCTTCGGCGGCGGACGGAGAGTCCGGACTCTTTTACAAGTACAAATATAATACATCCTAATCCCTAATTAGCTTGGCCGCACGTACATCTATTATTAGATCCAACTCCATTACGTCTCCTATTCTCGCTCGTCCTGGGCCAAACCGTGTACTGGCCTGCAAATATCTTCTCCTTTGGCCCAAATAGTCATGTGCTTGTCAGACCAGTCTAATATCCCTGTGTATACATGATTGGTAAGGTGCACTACGCATGCATGAATTCATCTTCCATTCTCACCACGTCGGCAGCCAGGAATCAATGAATTTCTCTTTTTCGTCAAATCATCAGCTTCCCTCAGTGTACCCTATTGGCAATAGAATTACCAAATTCTGGTGTCAACACATGGTACATCAAGGACATCATAAACGACAAGTGCCTTTTACCCACCATGGAAGTGGTTCGGCTCACAGAAGAGTGCAGCGCTGCTATACTCAACCTGGTCCCAGAAAAGAAGAAGGACCTAGGATGCCCGACCATTCCATGCTCAATCGGGCTGCAAGGCTTCAACCATGCCTTTGTGATCTTAGGGCTAGTGTTAGTGTGATGCCCAAGACCATGTTTGACAAGTTGAACTTCACGCACCTAAAGCCAACGCCGATGTGCCTCTAGTTAGCACACTCAACAGTCCGCTACCCGACAGGGATCGTGGAGAATATCCCAGTGAAGATCCAGAACTACTTCATCCCAGTCGACTTCGTGGTGCTAGACATGGACGTGGAGAAAGACGCCTCGCTCATCCTTGGGCGGCCATTCCTCAGCACCACAAGGGCACAAATTGATGTCAGAGCCGAATAAATCCACTTCAACATCAACGGCATAGAAGAAAAGTTCACATTCTGCCCCAAGCAGAAACAGTGCTCCATGGTCAAAATAAAATATGAGAGGAACAAACAAGACATCAAGAAGGTCGAAGCAACACCTCCAGAGACCAACAGTCTCCTCAAATTCATGATATGCTTCTGGAAAAAGGAGGAGAAAAGAAACGAGGATCATCCGAGGCTGTGGAAAAACCAAAAGCCAAAAGAAGCCGTAGACCTCGAAGTGCGCACCAACTCTATCCACACCACCTGCTGCACCCAAGAAGACCAAGCAGGTGTGGACAGTCAAGATGCTCGCGCCTGCTCCTCCGAGGCTGGACGTACCAAAATAATCGGACGAGGTGAGTCTAGCCCGCCGGACTCAAAAATGGTGAGCCCTCGCCAAAAGGTAATTTGGTAATTATCTCATTTTTATTCTCTCAAAATTAAAAATTCAAATTGTTTTTGCATTGCATTTTTGAATACTACCTGTATAATAAAATTTAATTTCCAGCAATTTCATTTATGTAATTCTCACCCAAAATATAAAAATTATAAAACCAATAAATATAAATATTCTTTTCTGACCTCTGCAAAGATTTTCTGTCGACCAAACCTTGAGAATTGTGCAGATTAGAGCCGTAGTGAATAACAGGAAAAAGACAGGACTAGTGGGCCTAGCCAGGGTTAGGCCGAACCAAGGGTTCAGTCGACCCCTGGCGACCTTTGCTGGGGCCCACCTTTCTCCAACGACTACTAGTCGTTGCTCCTTCTCCCTTCCCAGCCGTTTGAGGTGCCAGCTCTTTAAGTAGAGCCCGAGAGGAGCCTCTCTCACTCACAACTATCTCTTCTCCACTCTCCCTTTCATTCTTGCTCAAGCTCTTGCTCTCACGCTCACTATCGCTCTCGTTCACGCTGGTGCAAGTTCGCTATGATCCCTCGCCGTTCTCTTGCCCAAGCTCTCCTCGATTTGTGTCCTTGGGTTGTTCACATTTCTTATTTTCACTAATGTAACTTTGTGCAAGTTTTGTTGTCTTTGTTTTTGTCATCATGAAGGGCATGAGCCAGAGGCTGTCTAGTACACTCCGAAAGATGACGGGAGCAGGCTCAAGCTGCTCTCATGGAAGTGGAAGCAACCTTCGCTCCGGCGGTGTCACACCAAGCTCCACACACGAGGAGGATGGTGCTCAACAATAGGTGCAGTTAGAACCGCAACCCATGGAGGTGGATGCCAAGCTGGACCTACATGACAGATGAGAGATGCAAGCCTATGCACTCATCATGGACCGAGTTTTTGTTCACACCTCAGCCTTCGACACAGACCTCCTCGAATGCCCAAGTATGGATGTCGACTTCGCTACCATTTGGCATACAATTGGATGGAACAAATTTGTTCTTATCTCAGAAGAAGGTTTCCGCCTTCTCACCATCCAATTTTTTTTGCACCTTGTGAGAAGTAGACAATGGTATTTCTTTCCGATTCTTTGGGAATGAATATCAGTTTTCTTGGTCAGTTTTTAGTGTGCTTCTCGGGTTCAGTAAAAGATGTGTGGTTGACTTCGATCATGCCCTCCGTGATTTAATCGTCATTCTTTCTAGGAGAGCATATCGGGTCAATATGTTGTTGTAGAATTTTCGCCTCGCTGCTATGATATTCATAATACTCCTTTGAGGCTCATGCATAAGTGACTGCTATTTCTTTATTTTCTAGAGATGATGTTAGGCCTATGCGAAATGATGACCTTAGGCTCCTTTATGCCATGGTTAAGAAAATTCATGTTTCACCTGTTCAACCTTTGATTACGCGATGGTTAGAAAATTTAAGGATGTTCGGTCCTATCGAGTGTACCTCTCTTATCACCCGCATTGCATCAAAACTCGGGGTATTGGAAGATTTTAACATATCTTTTATCCAAACACCCCGCACTTTGATCAATGAGGCATATCTCATTCAAGGTCACACTGCTAAACATGATGCCAACCAGAATCTTGTGTTTTTCTTCCTCGGTTATACAACTGAAATCTTGTTACCTAACCCGGGACTTCATTTGTATAAGTGTCGGGAGCTAACCATCCCTCTTGTTGCACAAGAGGAGCCACCCAGGAGTAATGTTTTCAATAGGATGACACGGAATCGAGGCGTCCACATCACAATAGTCACCACCAGCGCCTCAGTACCAGCCGCTGCACCCCCAGCACATCGCGCAGAAGATGTACCAAGCAGGGTGGGTTCCGGTAGGGCAAATACGGGGGTGCACACCCGGGTATCATCCCAGCTGGGAACAACCCCCGCAACCACACGAGGTTGGAGGGTCAGGCTGGCAGAGCGCAGGCAGTGCCGAGTGGGAGTGCAGGCCTTATGCTCACCACTTCACTTCTAGCTCTAGTGGGCCGCCACCGCTTTTCGCCGCACAACGTTCTTACTCAGCGAGAAGTCACCGCGATCTTGCGGACCTCACTCGTCGAATAGACGACCTCGATATCTGGAACTGTGATATGCAAAATACACTTAATGCACATGTCCAGGAAACCGGTACGTGGCAGCAGCAGACGAACGAGCAACTCGATAGCATCACAGCTATGCTGCAGAGAGCCCAGGAGTAGAGAGCCTATTGGCAGTCGTAGGGTTACAACCCCCATCCTGGACTATGAGCTTCATACAAGCTTGAGGGAGGACCGGGCAAGGAGGTACTTTGTATCTTGCACCATACATAATTAATTTAAAAAAAGAGAAACATGATAAAAAAAATAGTTGCTCTGATTTATTTCCTTTGTGTACCTATTTTCAACGTAGCGTTTTCCTAGGTTTTGAGTTTGTCGGCTAAGATTTATCCTATGAGCTTGAAACTTGTGGGTTGCAAGTTCATGATTGTTGGCGGCTCTTAATGATAAAATCTTATCGCCAACATAGACACAAAAGAATGATAAAACAAATAGACATAGGGTTATTTACTAATGAAATCCACTAGTTTTAGTGCATATGTGCTTGCAGGGACAAGGTGGCAAAAGAAGAGCCAAAGTGGGCCCAGGGCCAGGTCGCCCGACCCCACCAGGTCGCACGACCCGGGCCCAGGCCCAACTGAGTTCATCTTTCCCTATGCAGAGAAGCACACCTGGAGATCATCTTAACCGCTGAATCAACGTCGGTTTGCACCAAGGGCATGAGATGAACCAGCCATGGATTGAAGGGCCCACACCGGAAACCAAATGCACTCATGTCAAGTGTACCCACCTGGAACCGACCTCAGGACCCACAGATCAGCCACTCAGAAGAAGATGGGCCTAAGAGGTGGCAACTCCAGGTCGGCCGACCCCCCTAGGTCGGCCGACCTAGGCGCAAGCCCGAACCGGTCACCCTTTGACACGTACCTGCAAACCGCCTCCAGGAGCAAATCTACACCGTGCACGGCCTAGGACGGTGGATCCTAGGGTCGGCCGACCCCCCTAGGTCGGCCGACCTGGGCCCACCGCTGAACCGTCTCAACCTCCTCGTACCGAGTCACAACCGCCTCTCTAAACTATAAATACATGGACTTGGGGCAGGGCTAAGCATCATCGAGCTAGATTGAAGATTCAAGGTGAAGCCCTCCTCATATTTAGGGTAGAAATATGGAGAGAGTGAGGGAGAGTCTGGAGGAGTCCCGGCGTGTCGGCGACCCTCCACCTGTACCTCGACGATGCAAGCTACTCAGTAAATATCCGGGATTTCAACTAGTATTTAAGTGTGAGTTATAGAAAGTTGAATTCTCTATTGTGCTTGTGGGTTCGTTTCATTATTCGTAAAGTATTCTAATATCTGATCAAGCTTAGGATAGCTGATATTATCTTAGGCATGGTGCTTAGGTGTATATCTGCCCTCGTTTGCCTTGTAGCCCCACGGATTAGTAGAGGTAGACGGCAGGTGGTGACAGCCCTGTCCGTCCTTTGTAATCTTCCAAGCATGGGTACGGCGTAGAGCTGTTTGCCGGTAATTTTCTAGAGGTCTAGGATACCCCGATACCCAAAGCAAGCATCGGAGAATTCGCTTCGCTATATTCACAGTCTTAGTGCTAAGTTATCCTCTCTACCCAGCCTTTTTATAAACTCGATCGATCCGGTCAGCTTTAGTGATTAGACAGTGCCTTCACGTTCCCTGTGGATTCAATACCTGGTTTACTCATGGGTGAAAGCTATTTCGACAGCCGTGCGCTTGCGGACTTTCTATTTGCCACCACTGGTGTCAACAAGCTTTCTGGCACCTTTTCCGGGGAACAATAGCTATTGTCTAAGAACTATGGTTGCCCGTTTATCTTTTGTTTTATTTATTTCTTTTATTTTTGTTTTCAACCATGGATTTCACCCAAATTCATGAGTTCTCTGCTCTAAAGGGCGAATTATTAGAGCCGCACCCCTCATCAAATCCTATATTAATAGATAGCTATGCACTTCGCCCTGCCTTCATAGCTATGGTCTAGGACAAATCCTTCTCGGGAAGTGATGGTGAAAACACATACTGTCACTTGCACGAATTTGAGTTGCTCTGTTCATGTCTGGTTATATCAGGCATGACACAGGCAATGATTAGATGGAAGCTCTTCCCATTCTCTCTCAAAGAGAGGGCAAGGAAGTGGTATGACCATACCGTTGGGCTAACGAACGGTGAGTGGGAAAAGTTACGGGACAAGTTTTGCCTCGAGTACTTCCCCGTTCACCGAATCTGTGCACTTCGGAAGGAGATCATTAACTTCTAACAAAGAGAGAAGAAAAAGATCGCGAAAGTGTGAGATCGGTTCCAGGACTCGTGTCTAACCAGAACAGATCTAGGCTTCCCAGACTACATGCTTATGCAGCATTTCCGGTCTGGGTTGAATAGTGAAGATGCCCGGTATATAGACATAGCCGCCGGAGGATCATTCCTACACATAACCCCGACTAGAGCAAAAGAAGTCCTGGCAGCAATCTGGGAAAACTCTACTACTGATGCGGATGAAACTGAGAAAGAAGATCCCCAAGTAGAACCTATAGGCTTGCCCAGTCCAAACCCAGTTCCTGAGACCCCATCCGTTGAGGAAGAGAAAACTCAACCTTTCGGATTACCCTTCAATTTCAAGGAAGACTTCTTTGAAGATTTTGGGAATACCTCGAATTACACAGCACAGAAGAGACCTACGATAGAGACCCCCTCCATTTATTTGGAGGCAGAATTTCTTAACGAAACCGTGAGGGAGCTCATTTCTATCCTAAACACGGAATGGTCAAATGAAGCCGAGTCTTCTTCCGAAGTCATTCGGATTGACTCATCTTCATAGATCATTCAAGGTTTCATAAGCAAGGTGGCCGTAGAGATCCTTATAACCCGACCGTTGGGGCCAATATCATGTCTAGTTCCTTCGCACATATCCTTGGACGCCGTAAAAAGCTGACCCCAACACCAAAACTCCTTAGAACACCTTCAGGTCGCATTCTCGATAGTCTCGGTTTAGCACGAGACTTTCTCCTCAAACACAATGGGATACAGATGGCTCTGGACTTCTATGTCTTTGAGACATCAGATTTCGACCTCATGATAGGATATCCTATCGAGGGCCTCCTTCAGGATGTAACCTCGGAAGGAAATCTCCTAGCCAAAGTAGGAAGAAATCTCCTCACCATTCCTTTAGCTAGGGTCAAGAATTATATAGTCGAACCTCTAATAGAGCCTAACCCAGCTGAGGTAGTTGTTGACGCGGAAAATCGGCGGTCGTATCTCCCGCGTGCAGCACACGATGACCGGGGAGAGTCTGCTTCGCTCCAGTGCCAGTCTACACTCCAGTTCAGGTTCGCGGCGTGCCAGTCAATTTGACCTGAAATTGACAAGGGGATAAAACAGTTAAATTGCTCTATGATTGTGCCGGCTCTATTTCAGACGATGGAGTAGCGTCGAATTGTAGCCAAGACCCAATCAGACACGCATCGGACCTCAAATCGGACCTCAGTGATGACGTCAATCGGACCGAGTGATCGGACCTCAATCAGACATCAAATCGGACCTCAGGATCGGACCAATCAGGATCGGACCTTGATTGATATAACAGACCAGCCTTTGAATAATAAAATAAAGCATATAACAAGGCCAATATGTAAAATAATGGATCAGCTGTGTCTTGAAACAAGATATTAAATAATCACAGTGTAAGCCGATGCATTGTCCATCTTGTCCAATTACCAGTTTGATTCATCTTATCGGACCACCTAACCAGCCGATCGGACTATAGCCTTTTCAGAGAAATCTAGCTCCGACGTAGGGAATCTAGATTTCTCCAGCTATGATCAGATCAGATAGCTAGATAATCAAACTCGACTTATCAACCTGTCAATTAAACAAGATGCTCGCACAGTGTTGATCAGATTAAGCAACATAAGCAGATAAAACATTAACAAATACGTTCTGATTCTAAGATATGCTACTGAACAATTAAGCAAGATCCAGCTCCGACGTAGGGAATCTACACCACACTTAACATTCAAATAGCAATAAGGCATAACCAAAGCTTCCTTTAACTAATCAAGATGAACCTAGCTCCGACGTAGGGAATCTAGACCAAGCATGACAGTTAAAGATTAATCTAAGCGCATTACACAGATCCAGCTCCGACGTAGGGAATCTACACCAATGCAATGCTCAAAGAACAACTAGATTAAACCACAAAGCAAGATCGACATAGAACGATGCTGTAAGATAAATATTGCTTAAATCGGACCAAGACATATGCTCAAAGCCGTTGAAGAAGTAGAATTGATTCACATGGCGTAGATCTAAACCAATCTAGCAACTCCAACAAACCGCAAAGACTACCTTTAGTAACCAAGATTACTCTAGCTCCGACGTAGGGAATCTAGACTAATCTGATACCTAGCTCCGACGTAGGGAATCTAGGCTTAAAGTATAGTCCGATAACGATAATCTGTTGAATAATCAATATTGATCTAGCTCCGACGTAGGGAATCTATATCAATCTTGATTATCAGAGATAAATCGGTTGAACAGTATAAACGAGAAAGGGCGATGCGCCTCAATTCAAAGCCTATACTAGTTCGGTAAATTGACTAACTTACTGGTAAGCCGGAGATCAGAACTGATGCAGCCCGTCCACCAATGAGCTTCGTCGGTAACTACTACTAGGGTTTTGGCGTGAAGCCGGGTTGTATTGAATGTGAGGATTGTTCTTTACAATGGACGAGGGTTCATATTTATACCCTGGTCATGGAGAGTCCTGATCGGACCAGACTAACTAAATAAGGCAAACTAACTTAAGATACAACGGGACTCTCAAACATCTTCTGAAAAGGAATAGTTCCCGAATTTGATACGCCCCTTCCTTAGCCGACATGTCTTTCCTCCCTGTATTCGTCATTGGATCGGACTCCCGCTTCATCGGACTCCTCCTTGGCATCGGCTTCCTTTTCTGTCACCTCTGGCTTTGACTAGTCAATGGGCCCACCGTACAGTCTCATGCTACCATATGGCTCTGTATGTCAGGTGCGAAAATCTGGTGTCAACACATGCCCCCCAATTTTGGAATAAAATATCATTTTGTTCCAAAATTCGTATCAGTCATCATAACTCCTTCACCGATTTTCGTGCCGAAACTTACCATCCCTGTACTGCACGGCTCCTCAATCTTCGGGCCACGACCGTTTTCACCTTATAAAATTACTGCCGGTAGCTACACTGTTCACTTTTCCTTCTCCGCCCGAGCCTATACTGCTCATCTTCTTCCTCCTCTCTTTCCCGAGCGGCCATTCCCATTCGCTCAAACCTTCATCAAATTGCTCAAAATGGCTCAATCATCCTCCATGGGCGCCCTCCATTCTTCGATATCCGCTTCCGCCTCCGCATCTGTCTCAGCGGGTTCTCCATCTGCTATACCCTCCACCATGGCTGCAGTCACAAGCTCAACAATGGCGGCGGTCATGACCTCAACAATGGCGGCAGCAACAAGCTCTTCGACCCCTTCTTCATCAACCGCCTTCGCCTCAGGCTCCTCTTCGACACCCGCAGAATCATCAGTAGGAGAACTACATCACCCAATCCCAGAGGTACCCTTCTGATCTCGATTTTACTTCCTGCCTGAAATTCAGCTTTTAAAATTTATCCCCATTTTCGCAATCTTCTTTTAGGACATTCGTGCCCAAACCCTAATCCCTTCGGGCGCAGCCGAGGGGGTTTATTTTCTTGGTCCAATGGGAGATCCGGATCCGTCCGAGATTATCAATCTGGAAACTTTGCGCCTCCCATTCAAAACTTCCGGATTTGACCTCGAAGATTGGAAGAATGCATTTCGCTCCTGGCCGACAGTTCTCCCCGGATGGAAAAACTGGTATCTGAGGATATCGGCCTCCAAGTCTGCAATCTGGGACAGATTGGATATCGCCCAATGCATCGGACTCAGTATCGGCCCCATGGCCAAGAATGAGAATCTTTTGATCGCCGCATCACACTTTTGGTCCGATGCTCTGAATGCCTTCCTTTTCGGACATGGTCCGATGACCCCAACACTGCTTGATGTGGTTATGCTTCTTGGCCTCAATGTCACTGGCGACAAGCGTCCCTCTCAGCTCAATATCAAAGTCAAACACCACTTCAAAACCAAGAGCTGTGGCGGTTGGACGGGATATATGGAGAAGAATCATCGGACTGGATCTGTGACCGACCGTGAACATGTGGCCTTTCTGAACATGTGGTTGGACAGATTTTTCTTTTGCGGTACCACCCTTGGTCCAACAGGCAACTTCCAACATCTGGCCGAATTGCTTGTGAGTGACCATGTTATCAGCCTTGGTCAACTCCTCCTGGGAGCAGCATACAACTTGCTTCATCAAGTCGCCAAGCGCCTGAGAGCTGGATCACCCATCTCCAACCTTGGCGGGCCGTGGTGGTTCATCCAGATGTGGCTAATGCTACATCTGAGCAAAGTTGTCAAGGTAGATGTTCGAAGGCTTAAATTCCCAGAGAGCAAGCCTGAATCGGAAGAGATCATCTGGCGTCGGTGTACCTCACTTGGTGAAGCTGCCATGGGCTTTCCTGCTGAGAAATTATCAGGCAAGGAATCCTCCAAGTATTTTGCACTTTTTTACAAGGGCATCTCCGATGAAAAAATGGTCTGGTTTTTGTATGATCATGCCGATGAATTTGAGTTGCCCTACAAATTCAGATTAACAATGATTGTAGAGGCAGATTCAGAAGCCTTGGCAATTTTCCGAACCTGCATCAGTGCTCGATTTCTCCCAATCGGCCTTAGTCAAGGCAAGTCAGGGCAATCAACATATGAATACTATCATCCAAACTTGGCTGCTCGACAATTTGGCATAGGACAGCTTCCACCTTATCTGATTTTGACCAACCAAATTTTTCCGAGGGGAAGAATCGACACAGGCTTGGAATGGGACCGCCTTTTCAGACTTGAGCCTCCCATGGACAAAACCAATCTGGATACTTTTGCAATTTGCCTTGTAGTTCATCAGACCTTCAACACATGGTGGGCTGAATGGCATCAACACTTATTCTGCATCGCCCTCAAAACTTATATTCAGAAGTTGCAACCTGCTTTCAAGGGCAAACCAGAGGTAATGTTTGTGAACTTGCTTTCTCTCTTTTACATAACTCTATTTTGCTGAACAATCCTTTGCCAGGACGTCGATCGTTCCCCTCCAACGATGACTCGATCGGGGAAGCAAGTTGTCTACTGCAATATCTCGCCAGATCCGTGGATCGGCTGTGACTCTCCCACCATCGGCAAGCTTCTGTCAATATATGGTGATAGCAAGAAAAGGAAGAAGCAGACGTCCTCTAAAATTCCCAAACGTCCGAGGACCACTCTGGTAATTCCAAGAACTTTATTAACTTGACTTCTTTCTTTATTGAAATTAATTCTTTCTGTAAACTCAGGTTATCGGAGAATCCTCTGCACGACAGCCCAGTCCGATCAAGTCCTCTAGTCCATCGGCCGAAGAAGTACCAGAATCGGACCCACAAAAATCACCAAGTCCTATTCAGATGCAATCAAGTCCAATTCAGGAACACTCGGGCCATACATCCTCATCTGAAAGGACTATAACTGGGTCGCCTCATCAATCAAGCCCGCAACCTCAAGCAGAACAAGTACAAATGGATCAGGGCCAAGAAGATCAAACTCTTCTACAGATACAACTCCCTGATCCAGAAACAACGGTAATCATCAGCCGATTTATTCAATAATTGATATCCATCTTGTTCTTACTTTCTTTCTTCTAGCAAATCATCCAGAACGTCTTGACGGATCTCGAAATTGCTCAAGCAAACATCCAGGGCAGTAATAACCCTTTGATTGGAGCTGAGCAAGAACTGGCCTGGAAACAAGTAAAATTTCTAGCCTGATATAATTATATCAGCTTTTTGATATTATATCTAATTATTTCCTTTGCAGGCTCAAGATACTCCTCCACCCAGTCAGACCATATCAGTTGATTTTGATCGGCTGCAAGCTGAAGAAGAAGAAATCAGCTCTGGGCAAAGCTTGCTGTCTGACGAAGTGAAGAAAAAATTGCTTGACATATCTGCTCTCCTTCACCAAGACATCACTGATCTTGTCCAGAATGCAAAGCCGATTCGCAAGGTCCTCAAAACTCTAAAAGGTCAACTCCCATCGGACCTGGAGGAAGCACTGATTCCGGCGGCATATATAGAAGGCCATTCCTTTCCAGTGTTGCAAGCCAACCGCCGAATCATCAATCGGACTTCTCAGCAAGATCTAATCAAGGCGAGGGATGAAGAACGCGCCCAGGCTGATAAGTCAACCAAACTGATTGCAGAACTATCGGCTCGTCCTGCCTTTATCCAATCAAAGCTCGACAATCTTCATGCCAGAAAACAACAACTAGAGCAGGAACTTGCCCAAGTTCTATCAAGCATCCAGGCTGAGACGAAAGAGCTTGATGATCTCCCAGCCATGAAAGCAAAGGCCGAAGAAGATTACAAAATCCACATCAAGGCCGCAAAGGAGATCCATAAAACAATCAAGCCTGTAGAAGGGAATGCTGAGGCTGACGCAAAAACCATCGCCGATGTTGACAAGATCCGTCAGACTGCTCTTGATTTGGTGGTCAAATATCTGCAGCCTTGAACACTGAGACATGCCTGTCTTAGCCAGTTAATCTGATACATTGATAGCTTGCTCCGCCATCGAGCGGCTTAGCAACATAATACACTCTTCTTTTGTTGTATATAATCCTTAAGGCGATGTATATCACATCGGCTTTTATCCTTTTGCTCTTAAGGCGATGTTTCATCGGCTTTCAATCCTGACGCATAGCATCGGCTTTACAAATTTACCCAAATATCGAAGCAATTTCATTGAAGAAACAAACTTGAATCTTGCCCCCAAAGGCAAAACAATAATTAGGCCGATCTATCAAATACATATTTGAAAGAACTTATTAACCATATCGGCCTTTAAAACCTCCTACATAATCATCCATTTAAAACAATGTCTCAGAGCCGACTGCTTGGATCGGCTTTAGTCCTTGATCGGACACCTTGAGGAAGTCACCATCCCACACTTTTCCTGACAGGCATTCAACTCCTTCAAACTCCCAAATTGTCGACTCGGCTGTAGCAATGCTAACCGAATCATCAGCTGGGACGATCTCCACTTTGTTGCCTTGCCATTGGATCAAACACTGGTGCATAGTGGATGGAATACAACAGTTGGCGTGAATCCAATCTCGTCCGAGGAGCATGCTGTAGGAACCTTGGCCATCAATCACAAAAAAGGTAGTCGGCAATGTCTTGCTGCCGATGGTTAATTCCACATGAATTGCCCCCCGAGGCTCTGAAACGTTCCCACCAAAGTCCTTGAGCGTCATATTTGTCTTGATCAAATCATCAATCCCTTTCCCCAGCTTACGGAATGTGGAATAGGGCATGAGATTGACAGCAGCTCCTCCATCAACCAACATCTTGGTCATCGGCTTTCCATCAACGTATCCCTTAATGTACAGAGGCTTCAAGTGCCGATACCCATTTGCATTTGGTTTCTCAAAGACTGCCTTCTCTGAATCCAGAACCAAGCATGCAGCGGCTTCTTCCAGTTCATAATCGACCTCATGGTCGTCTTGTTCCTCAGGAGCAGCGAAATCGGACGGCAGCATCAAAACCATATTTATTGCGGCCGATGTACTTGCTTCATCATCATTGGCCATTTTGACGCGCCACTTCTTCTCTTTTGCGAACTCTTGCTCCTGAATCTGCTCATTATAGCGCAAACGTTGCACACGCCTCTTCTTGGACTTAGAAATCCCCGACGGGCACCACTGTCCAGGCCTCATTGGAAGTTCTTCAGTCCGATTGTGAACTGGGGCCTCCTCTTCTGTCTTTTCAGGGCCATGAGCATCAGTCCGGCCTTCATTATTTTTGTGGCCATGAGTGTTAACCCGGCCTTCATCTCTCTGATGACGATCATCAATTCTGACACCGATCCGTTCATGAACTGATCGTCGACCTCGCTTGGAAGCTCTATACTCTTCATACTGGAAACTGCACTCAGGACAATCTGCTTTTGACGGCAGTCTAAGCTTCTCGTTCCAGCAGAACACAAAGAAAGGACATCCCCAGTGATCATCATCTTGTTCGTATCGATCATAAGCTTGATGTCTGTCTGCATACCAATCAGACTTATATCCATAATGACGGCGATCATCAACTCTATCATCAATCCAGCGCCTGCCATCGGACCTGTCATCATACCAGCGTCGGCCATCAGATCGGCGTCGGCCATCGGACCTATCATCATATCGGCGCTGATCGTACTCTTCATCGAGCCGCCTCTCGTGATACTCACGCCTCCGACGTCGTCGTTCTTCGCGCTCTTCCCACGCTCGGGCTGCTGCTTGCTGCCTCTTGTATTTGTTGATCAGCATCTGGGAAGTCACACGCGGCCGATATCCACCAGGAGCATTAGATTCTCGCCCAAACGCCTGATGATTCCTGCGTAGCTCTTCAACAGTAACTTGAACCACAGGATAAACGGCACCAGAACTCTTGGCGTGGTCTGATGTAAGCACCTTGACTTTCCCCTTTTCACTAGCATCGACCATATTAACAGAAAAGGAGAAGTCAGCAAAGTTATTGGGAAAAGGATGACCATCGATCTTCATGGCTTTCTTGTTATCTTCAAACTTGATTTTGCCCGATTCAATAGCCAATTGGATCTCCCTTCTGAACACTTTGCATTCATTGGTCTCATGAGATGTCGAGTTGTGCCATTTGCAGTACTTGCGTTTCTTCAACTCATCGGCCGATGGAATCGAATGATTTGGAGAAAGTTGAATAAGCTTCTCACTGAGCAGCAAATCAAAGATCTTATCGGCCTTTGTTATATCGAATCCAAACTTTTCAGGATTCTGTTTGATCCATGGGAGCGACACTGGCTTCTTGGATTTAGTCCATTCAGCTATGTTAACATCAGCTTCTTCTTCAGTATCGGAGAGATAAGATACTTGTTTAGAAAACTTCATGCGCTTCATCTCCTGATATCGGACCTCATGAGCTGACACTTTCTGAACCAATTGCCCCAATGTCTCAAACTCCTGAGCAGAAAACTTGTCTTTAATCGGCGCGAGCAAACCTTGGAATGCAAGCTCGGCCAATTGCATGTCAGATAGCTTCAGACTGTAACACCGATTCCTAGTGTCACGGAATCGTTGGATGTACTCCTTGACGGTCTCATCATTCCTTTGCTTAATGGCAATCAAATCGGAGATCTTCATCTCGTTGAGACCAGAAAAGAAGTATTTATGAAACTGCTTCTCCATGTCGGACCAACCTGTGACTGATCCTGCTGGCAACGACGTAAACCAAGTAAACGCCGGCCCTGATAGTGACAGAGGGAAAAATCTGAGTCTGAGTCCCTCCTCAGAAGCAGCCTCACCACACTGAGCCAAAAATCGGCTCACATGCTCGATGGTGGTCATGTCATCTTGCCCGGAGAATTTGGAAAAATCCGGCACTCTGTAACGTGGAGGAAGTGGCACTGCATCAAAGTAAGATGGGTACGGGTGCCGATACAACCTCGCTTCATCTTTGGGCTTCAAACCGAATTGGTTCTGAATCACCTCAGCTATCTTTTGTGACCAATCGGACTGTTGATTTCCACGTGGCGTTCCATCAGCTATATCCATTACGTAGTTGTTGTAATTTCCGACCATACGCTGATGTGAAGGGACTTCTGTACGTAGTCTCGCAGCAGCAGGCTGTTTCTCTTGATCACTCAGAGTTCTAGCATACTTTTCACCATGCGGGCCGACAATAGTTCCATCGGCCATCAACAGGAAACCGTTGGCCAATTCAACAGGAGGTGGTGGAGCAATTGGCATCTGTGGAGCAACGGTCATTGTATTATCTGCAGTTTCTTTGCCTCTTCCTGATCCTGATGCTCCTGCAGAATCTGCTATAAATACTGGCCCCTTCAAACAAACAGCATCGTCCACCGCCTTCTTGATGAGATTGTCCAAAGAATTCACCAGAGTACCTGATTGGTTGATCATTGCATGATGAACAGCCTGGTGAATCATCTCTGACATAGTAGCCTGTTGTTCCCGAGCTTCAGTTGTGTTCTTGATCAACTCTGGATCCGGGAGAGGACCTTTGAGTATAGGACCTGAACGATTACGCCCAAACTGACCAAGGCATAGCTTCTCAAATGCATCGATGTGGGCCTGAACTGAATCCAACTGAGCTTTGGACAGATCAGCCTTTGTAACTGGTATGGTCGCCTCGGTCGCCTTATTCTTGTCGTTCTTAGCCTTTTCAGCAGCTTCTTTCTCAGCAGCCAATCTTGCTGCAGCTTCTTGTTCAGCATCAGACGACGACATCTTGGATTTGTTTTTCGTGTCCCACTGGGCGTGCCAAAAATGTGTTGACGCGGAAAATCGGCGGACGTATCTCCCGCATGCAGCACACGATGACCGGGGAGATCAGCTTCGCTCCAGTGCCAGTCTACACTCCAGTTCAGGTTCGCGGCGTGCCAGTCAATTTGACCTGAAATTGACAAGGGAATAAAACAGTTAAATTGCTCTACGATTGTGCCGGCTCTATTTCAGACGATGGAGAAGCGTCGAATTTTAGCCAAGACCCAATCAGACACGCATCGGCCGATACCGATCGGACCTCAGAATCGGACCTCAGTGATGACGTCAATCGGACCGAGTGATCGGACCTCAATCAGACATCAAATCGGACTTCAGGATCGGACCAATCAGGATCGGACCTTGATTGATATAACAGACTAGCCTTTAAATAATGAAATAAAGCATAAAACAAGGCCAATATGTAAAATAATGGATCAGCTGTGTCTTGAAACAAGATATTAAATAATCACAGTGTAAGCCGATACATTGTCCATCTTGTCTAATTGCCAGTTTGACTCATCTTGTCGGACTATCTAACCAGCCGATCGGACTATAGCCTTTTCAGAGAAATCTAGCTCCGACGTAGGGAATCTAGATTTCTCCAGCTATGATCAGATCAGATAGCTAGATAATCAGACTTGATTCACCAATCTGTCAATTAAACAAGATGCTCGCACAGGTGTTGATCAGATTAAGCAATATAAGCAGATAAAACATTAACAGATACGTTCTGATTCTAAGATATGCTACTGAACAATTAAGCAAGATCCAGCTCCGACGTAGGGAATCTACACCACACTTAACATTCAAATAGCAATAAGGCATAACCAAAGCTTCCTTTAACTAATCAAGATGAACCTAGCTCCGACGTAGGGAATCTAGACCAAGCATGACAGTTAAAGATTAATCTAAGCGCATTGCACAGATCCAGCTCCGACGTAGGGAATCTACACCAATGCAATGCTCAAAGAACAACTAGATTAAGCCACAAAGCAAGATCGGACATAGAACGATGCTGTAAGATAAATATTGCTTAAATCGGACCAAGACATATGCTCAAAGCCGTTGAAGAAGTAAAATTGATTCACATGGCGTAGATCTAAACCAATCTAGCAACTCCAACAAACCGCAAAGACTATCTTTAGTAATCAAGATTATTCTAGCTCCGACGTAGGGAATCTAGACTAATCTTGATACCTAGCTCCGACGTAGGGAATCTAGGCTTAAAGTATAGTCCGATAACGATAATCTGTTGAATAATCAATACTGATCTAGCTCCGACGTAGGGAATCTATATCAATCTTGATTATCCAGAGATAAATCGGTTGAACAATATAAACGAGAAAGGGCGATGCGCCTCAATTCAAAGCCTATATTAGTTCGATAAATTGACTAACTTACTGGTAAGCCGGAGATCAGAACTGATGCAGCCCGTCCACCAATGAGCTTCGTCGGTAACTACTACTAGGGTTTTGGCGTGAAGCCGGGTTGTATTGAATTGTGTGAATTGTTCTTTACAATGGACGAGGGTTCATATTTATACCCTGGTCATGGAGAGTCCTGATCGGACCAGACTAACTAAATAAGGCAAACTAACTTAAGATACAACGGGACTCTCAAACATCTTCTGAAAAGGAATAGTTCCCGAATTTGATACGCCCCTTCCTTAGCCGACATGTCTTTCCTCCCTGTATTCGTCATTGGATCGGACTCCCGCTTCATCGGACTCCTCCTTGGCATCGGCTTCCTTCTCTGTCACCTCTGGCTTTGACTAGTCAATGGGCCCACCGTACAGTCTCATGCTACCATATGGCTCTGTATGTCAGGTGCGAAAATCTGGCGTCAACAGTAGGCATGCATGTGCGTGGCGTGAGATCAATCCCAAGGAAAATTCTGTTACATGCACCCAGAGAAAGCTACCAGGAGGTTATTAGCTCTTTGCTAATTGCACATAGGAAGTGTACATCAAGCTGCAGGTTACTTTTAATCGCTGCCATTGGATACCCCTAATATTGGTATCCGACAGGTGCCACACGTCGCGCCCTCGATTCCTTGGCCACGCGTGCTGTTTTTCCAGTGCCAAATCACCATGCCATGCCCTTCCCCGCCGAGCTGTCCGCCTCTCCTAGCGCTAGGTCTCGCCACCGCTCCACCTCGTTCCCTTCACCACGGTCAAAACAGATGGGTGCTTCACCAGCAAAATTAGACCAAGTCACTCCATTCTTCAACTAACCAAGCACCAAGCTTCCCTACCTCGTCCTCTCTGTTCCTCACCACTCCGAGCAATCCGCCATAGACCACAGCCGACGAAGTTTGGAGAATTCCGGGCACCATTGTTGCTGTCCGATCAAGCTCCGCCTCGCCGTGGATGACCCCCTTCCACTCAGTTAAACCTCCAAAATGGATTCTCCATGAGCTCGAGATCCTCCCTGACCTTTTTCCCCTCTCTCTAGTCTCTCCCATCCCAGTCTCGCCTCCCCACCGCTGACAAGTGCCGCAGTCGAACTGCCCCATGGGCAGGTGTCCTTGGTCAGGGAACGACCGCGCCAGGCCGAGAGCAGTGTCGGCCGCCCCTGGGCCAGTCGCGTCGGCTGTTCCTTGCAAGCCGAGGCCGCCACATGCCGGCTGCCAACCTCCATTCGGAGAAACCGAGCCGAGATGGGTCTGTTCCATCATGGGGAAGAAGAAGAAGGGCTAGTGTGTAACAAAATAGAAGATCCAGGGGGTTATGCATAAAAGTATTGGGTTTATGTTAAAGCATCTAGAAAGTATCAGTGGCTAATTTGTAAAAGTGTTTTGATTTTCGTTTTTCTTTTTACGTAAATCGGCTGAAAATGGACAAATGCCTAGACAATAGTATAAAAATAATAAAGTCATAAATCCAACTTTGTTAGCTTCCTTGTAAAAAGATATTTTCGGTGGTGTGTTTTGCGCTCATGAAAAATATTGTTTGATGCAAGAATATGTGCTAGTGGACTTGTTTAATGAATAATAAATTATTTGCATGTGCTAAAAATGTAAATCCAACTTTTCTTTATCTTTTGTTGACAATAAAGTAGATTAGAGTAGCTTTTGATCACAGTTTTTATATGATTTTTGCAGATCTTTAATTAGTAGAGAAAGTGAAGCAGAAAAGGTGATAAATATGTAAACTGCTCAAAAAAATCTGGTAATTTTTGGTAGAGTTATTATGGAGATTAGGAACCCTCCAAAAAAATACTTAGCTCCATAATATATATGGTTTTGTAGTTAAGATTTAATCTTTATTCTAGTTGTTTTAGTGTAGATAAATCACCTAAAATTCTATGAAATTTATAAAAATCTACAAAATTAACAATAGAGTACTTTGGTGAAATGTTAGCTCCAATAAAATTTGCAGCTCCAAAAAGTGTCTGTAGACTTACTTTTCTGTCAGTTTGTGGCTGACAAAAGTAATAGTAAACAGTTTGGTAAAATGCTGATAAAATCATGGAAATTATGTTTTGCTAGTTAGAACTGAGAAACATGCTCACTGTTCATAAAAATATGTTTTATAGGCTTTAGTCACTAA